>NC_061163.1:38715278-38845278 GCF_022113875.1 Hydra vulgaris
TAAAATTGGAATAAACTAAAAATAAAAACGCTGCGCTGTGGCAACCAATACCAAAGTTGCATTAAAATACAACTTTGCCGCCAAGTTATTGTAACCAAGTACGATTTTTATTTTGTTGTTTAAAGAATAGCCATTAACGCAAAATTAAAAATTAAAGATTTCAGTTTTATTATGTAATGTTGTTTATTTTATAATAATACAAGTTGTATTTAATTATATATAAAAAATAAAAATAAAAAATTTTCTTGAAAAAACTAGAAATTGTTTTTATAACGGGTCACAACTAAAATTTTGCTCAACTTTTAAAACAAGATATCTCAGTCATTTTACAATTTTTTTTAAAACGGTTTTTTGCATTTTATAAACAACAATTTTAGGTGTTAGAAAAAATGTCTTTTAAAGTTTTTCGATTCCATTCCTTTTGACAAAATCGAGTCTTTTGTGTACCGAGCTGAAGGTGCGGTGTATAAGGTCTTTGTCTAAATTACGAAGGCAAAGACTGACTCTAGCTTTAAGTTGAGTGATAGTTTTAGCCTGCCAGTCCTTCTCATACACTTTCTGCTTCAAAATTCCCCAAAAATCCTCAATTGGCCTGACTTTCGGGACGTTTGCTGGGTTGTCTTGTTTTTGTACAAAATTGACTTTTTTGTCTCTGAGGTCGGCGTGGACTGAGTTTGCATAGTGGGAGCTAGCTAAATCGGGCCAGAATACGTATTTACCATCCCTATAGTATTTGTTAATAAAAGGAATCAACCTCTTTCGTATACACTCGTCACGGTAAATATATTGATTGATTGCCAGGCCAGACTTGAAAAATTTGACACTACTCATTCCTCGAGGTGAAACTGCCACCCAAACAAGTAGTTTTGACTCGTATTTTGCCTTCATTTTGTTCTTCACATCAGTAGGAGTCTTTTGAATATCATCTGAGTAAAATCGGTCATTCCCAGCCAAAGTTGTGTTGGAAAGAGTGAAGTACGATTCATCATCCAAAATAAAATCGACATCACGAAATTTGAGGAAAAGTCGTCCACACTTTGGCCTTGCTAACTTGACTTGTAAGGCTGTCATCTTTGGTTTGACGGTGCGTTTTAGACATCTGATATTTGTTCTTTGCAATAGCATCTTTGAAACGTATTGCTGAGTCGTTTTTAGCTTGCTAGCAACTCTTTTCTGTGAGCAGCCCTTCCGATGATTGAAGAAATTTTTCATCTTACGTATGTTGTTTGCAGTCGCTATAGTGGTCAGAGGACCGCTTCCTTTTTTCCTAGTTAGTACTTTATTTTGTTCCAGCATGCTAAGCCAATGATTTAAAGTCCTTTTTGGAGCTCCCATGCTGATAAATTTATTAAAAATATGTTTTCGCCCCAGTCCATGGTTTTTTTGATAGTATTTATACAAAATGGATTTTAGATCTTCATACATTATAGTGTGATACTTTTTGAACTACAAATCATACGAACTATTTAAAAATATATTTGAATAGAGAATGCTTTTGAGTATATTCTGTTAAAATTTTAAAAATATACACAAAGCAGATCTTTATTGACATTATCCCAAAGTTTGGGCAAAATTTTAGTTGTGACCTGTTAGATAGTTTACGCTTTTGTTAAATTCTGCATTTTAAGTAGCATTTTTGCAAAGTAAAAACACACCCCAGCGCTCTAAAAATGGTCCCGTAATAGACATTAAATATTAAAAGTTTTTATTTTGTTTTTCAATGCTCATGGGGTATTTATTACCTAAACTTTATGCTTTGGATAAAAAATTAATTACTTTGTAACCAAAAAATACAAATTTTGTGGTCCACTTGTCAACACAACGCAAGAACATTGATTCATACTTAATTTAGTACGAATCCTCTGTGAGCATAGCAAGATGTACCTCTAAACAACATTAAATATTAAAAGTTTTATTTAGCAGTTACTTGATTGAAAAGTATTTCATAATTTTCTGAAAATGCTGTATAGTAGTTTTTTTATTTTAAAAATAAATAGATTTTTTTCAGAATATAAAAAAAAGAAAAAACTGCTAAAAGGCCCATACATCGATTAAAAATTGTTAAATAGCCCATATTTTTAAAAAAAAGTGAAAAATCCGCATTGTCTCTGGAGCCACCACGCCCCTTTTGCATCTTAGTCGAAAAGTTTTTACTATAAACTGTAGTTTTAAAGAGAGCGCTAATAAACCAGACCAGAAATAGTTTAAAAACTTAAATAATATATTTTTTTTTAATGATAGACTGTCTACCCAAACCAAACCCTCAGTCTATGTAATAGCACTCTCTTGCGAGTCAGGCTATAAAATAGCCGATGTAGCAACAATCTGTTGCGAGTCAGGCTATAAGATAGTCGATGTAACAACACTCCCTTGTAGCAGCAGGTTATAAGATAATCGATGTAGCAACACTCACGCATGTTTTAAAAAAGCATTTTGATAAAACAAAAACACCACTAATTAAATAAAAACTTTCTAGTCGTTATTATTGCAGTTTTTTTAAAAAACAATAAAATTCATTGTACTTACACATTAATTTAAATGCTTTGACATTTCGACAACAATAAAATGTAGTTTAATTGTCGAGGTAGCATATAGTCGAAAGAGACTTTTTTTACATTAAAGGCTTTTTCAACAACGAGATAAGGATATATATATATATATATATATATATATATATATATATATATATATATATATATATATATATATATATATAATATCAAACTTGTTAAATTGATTGCTTAGAATACACATTATTTATTATTTATTAAGTAATATAATTTGATATAAAACAAAATAGCATATGGGTAGATAAGAATTTTAAGGTTTAATCTCCAAATTTTCATGGTAAAAAAAATTAATTTTCTGATTTTAGTTATAATATTACTTTTGTATTCAAAATTATACAATTTTAATATATTAATCTTATTATTATCATTATTTATATAATTTTAAAAATTGTTAGTTTTTGTTTTTTAAATGTCAATTGCAACCTTATTTAATAAATTAACAACTAATTTGTAAACAAGCAATTTTAAAAATTATGAAATTAGTAATGTAAGAATAATTATAACACATAAATAACATAAAAAACATTTATTTTATCAATATAAACAACAACTGTAAAACAATTAAATAATTAAAAATCAAAAGCTAAATTCTCACAACTTTAAGAAATGGAGATTGAACCCTTTTATTCTAACGTCATGATATGATAAAATAACAATGGAATTAAAAGTTTCTTGAATAAGGGGTGCCTTAAGACCCTTGAACATTAAGGTTGAAGCTGCAGAGATTTTTCAATAATAATGTTTTTTGAACAACCCTTTTTGTTTTTTGTTTTTGAACCACCCTGTTTTTTTAATGTTCTTTCAAATAAAAGAATATTGTGGTTCTACTTAGGACTTTATGTAATAGATAATATTCTCAGAGATACAAATCTATTTTTTTAAATTTTTGAAATCTCATTTCTAAAAGTTTTTGTCATTTTACTTTATATATTAATATAACTTCATTTTTTAGCAAAAAAAAAAAAAAATACAAAAAAATAAGTGTTTACAAAAACAAGTAAAAAAAAAATACAAAAAAAGATATACAAAATATGTTTTGATGCTGCTCTAACCTGCTAATACTTTTTCAATCTCTTTTATGATATCTAAACGCTGAAACATTGTTAACTCTGTTTTTAATATCTCCCATGATGGATTTACATGATTTTGTTTCCATTTTGATAAGACACAGACAGCTTTCTCAAGAGTTGAACTATTATCTGATTTGATATGCTCAAGATCATGATTAGTCAAGCCAAGTTGGCGCCCAAAACTTTGCCAACTATTTCCAATCAAGTGTGCAACCTTATCAAAATCTTTAGGAAGCAATTCGCAAATTTTAGAATCTAACAGATTCCTTGACGGATCCATTTCATTCCATTTTTTGTTATTTGCTTATATAAACAAAAAAATAATAAAATTAAAATTTAGGATAATCGAAAAAAACTGTTAAAAAGTTTATTATTTTGAATAAATTTATGTAGAATGTAATTCTCTTTCTCATGATATAATTATTTTTTTTTGTTTAAACTAAAGCTCAATATTAAGTTACATATTATCTAAACACTGTCTAACAAGGTAATTAACCTTAGCAACTAAGTAAATTGAAAATAATACAATACAAACAAGCAAAACTACAAACTTTGAAGAATGTGTAATTTTAGAGGCAATCAAGTTGATTGATTATCATACGAGTGTGTGTAAGTTGATTGATTATCATACGAGTGTACGAGTATATTATCATACGAGTACGAGTGTTGATTATCAACACTCGTACAAAAAGATCCAAATTATTACAATTTTACTATAAACTAAAATAATATAAACTTTAAATTGTTGAATATTTATGTTTACCTTCAGCTGAAATACCAGAATGTTTTTCATAAAACATAGAATTTTTTTAAATAATTTATACAATTAACAATTTAACACCTCGCATGTTTGATGTTCATAAATTAAACTTTAAAGTTAAAAGCTGTGTGTTTAAAAGTAGCTGCTTTTTACATTGAACCTGCAGTTAAGAAAAGTATACGCATTTGATGAAAGTTTGATATAAATGTGTTTATTGGCTTTAAGATATGTAAGAAGTAAAAGTTAAGAATCAAATCGAAAAATTTATAAAAAAGATTTGTAACATTTTATGCAACATTTTATGCAACTTTTATGCAGGCCTTGCGATAGAGCGCCGGGCGGCATCTTTTGAAACCCTATGCAGGCTCAGAATAGGCGCAATCTGATTCGTTAATTTTGAAAGAGAGGCTTTTGCGCTTGAGTTTAAATCAAAACAAATGTCAAAAAACGTATTGAATAATAAAAGAAAAATAGAGTAATTGCCAAATAATAATGACAAAAAAAAAGAAAGATTTTTCTATCCAATTTTGTACAATATGGTACATTTATTTTCTTAAAAATAACGATATAAAGAAATTAGTTTGTTTTCCTTATGGTTTTTATAACTCTAAAATATAAAAATAACAACGATTGTAACAAACTATAAACAAGATGGTAAAACTTTACTATGCTGTGATTCTTCTACGATAGATTTTTTAAAACAGTTTTAAAATTTTACCAAGTAATATCAATAAAATACTATTAAAATAAAAAATACTTAATTTTTTTTCAGAATTTTTACACTTATTACTCCCATTTATAAATTGTATACATCACTAAAACATTTTAAGTTTGAGAATATTGGCTTTGGTAATGTATAGTAATAAAAGATTACAAAGCATTGTAGCATAATAAGCTATGAGAAAAAATTTATAACCTGATGTCCACAAGTGTGTTTTGATATAGTAAACTGGTTACAAAAATAAACAACTCTTAACTTACCACACTTTTATGCAGAGCTAAGTGTAAAAAGGTAAAAACAAGAAAAATTGCAAAAAAACAAGTTCGTGTTGTTGTTTATTACAATTTCAAAAGAAAATACATATAAAGCACATGTTTGTTGATATATAGCTTTTAACCTGAACAAAATATTGGTTATTGTATTCTATAATTAGTAAAAAACGTTTACTTTTTAATAGCAACTGATGGTAAATAAAATTAAATAAAGCAACAAAAATTGATAAATTTTTTTTATTATGCTATTAATTTATTTTACATTACATACTCCTGAAGAAAAAAAAATGTCTCCTCTGAAAAATTAAAAAAAACAACATATTTTTCATTTTTCTAGGCAGAAATATTTATCTTTCATATTTCCAAATTTTATTAATAGTTTTATTATGTAATCTTTGGAATAACCAATAAAATCAAGTGTACTTTTTTTGAATTTCTGTGAATACCTCTTGTATAATAATTTAAAAATAGAGATGTGTTATGTTTTATCTTGAAGTTAATTTATAATTAACTGAAAACTTCCTTCTTCAAATTTAAAAACTTGTTTTGATGAAGTTCTTTTTATTACAATAATTGCCATAATTCACCTTAATTTGGTTAAATTGTTTAACTTCAATTCTCTTTGTTAGCTTGTATTATCAACGCTTAAATGTAACTGAACAAAAGAACTGTTCAGAAGAAAAATAAATAAATTTCATTTTTTTTGTTAAATTTTCCAATAGATTATTAATATACAATTTTCATTCTATTTATATATATAAGTTAAAATACCCTGCCAAACCTTTTTTAATTTTTCAGAAAGTGTTTGAAGGTTTAAGGATGATGTTTATTAAAGTTAAGTAAAGAAAAATAATGATGTACGTCTTGTCAGCCTTCTCAATATTTAGGTTAAACAGTAACTTCTTCAGAGTTCGTAGATTTATATGGAATATGTAAGCTAGTTTGGTAAAATATCTGTAATTTTTTATTTTTTTAAATTTAAATGTTTAATTATTTCTAATTAACAAGACGGTGTAAGATGCAGTAACGAGCTTAGAACAACCTCTGCCTCAGTTGAGAGCTGAAAATTTATACTTTGCATACATTAAGTATGTTACCATTAGTTTGGTGCAACTGTATATAAACTTTGTATTGACCATGCTTTATAAAACATAGACATTACATTTGACAAAAAACACAATTAGAAATCTTGCAAAATTGCACACATGCAAATTCAAGTTAAATATTTTAAGAGTTTATATATACAAAACATATTTTATTATAACAAAAATAATCATAGCATGACAACTGATTTTGTTCTTTTTTTTATTTGGTTAACATATTTGACTTCAATACTTTTTCTTGATATTGATATTTCATATTTCAAAATCTATTTAAATTTTAAATATATTTTAAAATAAAGCGCACTTGCCTCTCTTTCAAAATTAGCGAATCAGATTGCTCATATTTCTGACTATTCTGAGCCTGTATAGGGTTTCAAAATATGCCGCCAGGCGATGTCGTCCAAGAGCGATTTTGTGTTAGCTAGGGCTATTTGCGACGAGCAAAAAATTTTTTGTTTAAATATATTTTTGAGCGGAATTTTAATAAGTAATTTTCGATTATTTTAACATATAATAAAGTATTTTAAAAACCGCACGCAGTTGATATAAAAGTTTGAATTACAAAAAAATTAAATATGCTCATTATTTACAAGAAGAAAAAATTCAGATAAAAAAAAAGTTTAACTTTTTAAGCTAACATTTTAATAAAACTATTCATAACTAGCAAAGATGTCGATAAAATTGAACAAAAATACTTTCTTTTAGTTTTAGAGTTTCAACTTAAATAATTATTTTACGGGTATTTGTTAGGTTTTAAAATTATTCCATTGATTTAAAAATATTTATCAACTGTTAGACGTATTTAAAGTATTTAAGAGTAATTTCGATTAAACATTTTAAAAATTGGTAAGCGCAAATAAAAAATAATAAAAGGATTAATTATTAAAACGTTTCCTTGAAGTCGCGATCGCGTCACAAAACGAGTTACCATCTTTGTAGGGGAAAAACATTGAACAAAATGCGTTATTAGCGACCTCAAGGATTCAACTTTATTCAATAAAAAAGTACAGCTATTAAAATTTTTGTAAAAAGTATCTCGAAAAAAATTACTTAAAGTAATTTTCCTCAAGACGAAAAATTCGCGCGAAGCGAATATTTTCGTCGTTAAGCATGCGCAGATTAAACATTTTTGGCGATTATAGTGATTTTTTTTCGCTACAGCGTTTCGCTGCAGCGAAAAAAAAAGTCGGATTCATTTCGACTTTTGACGAATCGCCATAAGCGAAAACCAATAAAATTTTGAATATTATATCACGTGGTGTCAACATTAAAAAAAAAGCGAAAACATGTTGTTTTTAAAGTAACAAAAAACAAAATTCTTAACCTCGCGTTCTTATTAATTTTATATGAACTTACTCTGAAAATTGGCTAGCATGAGTAAATTTATCAAACAAGGGGCAAGACTTACATAAAAAAATGACCAGACTTATATAAAAAACTAAATCGAAAATTTATAAATATAAATTTTCACACTATCAATTATGAAAGTTACACTTCATAAGAATGTTAATCTTCAAGTGGCCACACGAAGATAAACCTTTTTATGAAAAATTCTTTATAGAGTTAAACCTGCTGTTCGTTCTTGCAGTAATAGTTTTTAATAGCAATGTTCATATCAGAGTTTAGCATTTATTTTTTTATACTTTCTTGTAAAAAAAAACCTTATATTAAACGATTATATTACAAAATAATATCACATCTTACATATAAAGGCAGAAATGTTAATATTAATGCACGGAAAGAAACTTTCACACGCTTCAAAGTAGAAAGTATGCTAAAAAAAGTATTAACTGCTTTAAGTTGAACATACAGCGTAAACTTATTGCTGCCATTTTTATTGTTGACAACGAAAAAAAAGTAGCGCGAAAGAAAGTAAGTGGAAATCAAAACAGCGTTTCGTCGTAGCGAAAATTCGCTGCGCGCGAATTTTTCGTCTTGTGGAAAACGGCCTTAAATAATATCAATCGCTTTTTTGTTAAAAGTTACCGAAACTCAACGAAGCATGCTTAAGAACAGCTGCTGAAAAATAAAACGTCAACGAGTTTTTCGAATAATTTTTAAGAATAATTTTTTCGCTGAAATATCTTTTATACCTATAAGATTTTTATTCAAACGTTTTATTTTATTTTACACAAAATAAAATTCCTTGTATATACAATTTGAAAATATATATATATATATTTATATATATAAGATTAAATTACTGAAGGCAACCCCGGTCGCCCCTATTTATTGACTTAACCCTCCCCCCCCCCCCCGCGACACTAAACCTCAATCCGCCACTGACTATGCAAGTTAGGTAAATTAAGAGTTTCATACAAGATAAATATAAAAAATCTTTTTTTTTTTCTGTTTCAACGTGATCATCTAGTAATATGTTTTTCAAGAATGTCCTTGAAGATAGTTTTCTGCTCTTTTAAGTTCCAGTACTCAACTGCACATTTTAGAGATTGAAGATCCGTTTCAGGAATTAAATTTTTGAGGCCGACAATTTTTATTTTTTTTTTACTTTCCATTATTGTCTCCAGATTTAGTTCATGATTATTGCACAACACTTTGATACTATCTAAAAAATGTTGTGGGGCTGTTTTGTTTTTCAGCTGCGACCTAATCATATATGTCATTTTATTGTTCATCAAACAAAGAAATAAGTTTAGCTTGTTTTGTTGTATAATAATTGATATATCTTCAATAAAAAATAAGGTATGAATATAATTTTTGCTATGTTTTGAAACATGGAGGAGTGACTTAAGTGCATTTCTTCCAACTATATCAAGCTTTTGCATTAAGATTTTTTTATGTTCACACAGCTCAAGACCATACGTTAGTGTTAGAACAGCTAAAGTTTTATATAACTGAACAATGGAGTTTGCGTGAGCAAAACGGATTCCTGATTGAATTAAGGTTTCGATTACCGTCCGGAAACTAGATATTCGGTGACCAATGTTTGATTTATTAAGTGAGGCAAAAGGGGAACTTTTTGTATCCCATGTAAAGCCTAGATGACTAAGTTTATCATGAAGTTTTATTTGTTGGTGGTTGAGAGTTATTGTGCAGTTTTTAATTTGCTTTTTTCCGGTGAGCAGGAACTCGGTTTTGTCAGCATTCAATTTTATGCAGTTTTTGTGTGTGTACATATTACATATATTAATAAGCTTTTGTAGGCCAGAGAGGGTGGAGCTAAGGAGTATAATGTCATCAGCATATGCTACAACACCCGCATAGTTTCCATTGATTGATGTACCTACGACGCTTTCGTTTTGTAAGGTTTCTAGTAGGTTTTGAGTATAAATGTTATACAAATGAGGCGAGAGAATAGATCCCTGTCTCACTCCTTGCGTTAGATAGAAAGGATATGATTTGCAATCTAGATAAGAAACAGAAGCATTGCTTTCATAGTATAATGACGATATGGTATTAACAATATACAGAGAGAGTTTTTTATCATTGTACAGTCTCTCAAACAGAATGTCTCAATTGCAGCTGTCAAACGCTTTTTCAGCATCTAGCGAACAGAGATAGACAGGTGAGTTGTTGCTGTTGTAGTGTTTAATTGTTTCACTAATAACAAATTCAGCGTGTAGAATTGAGCTATTTTTAGTGAAACCGAATTGAAAAGGATGAGTTTCTTTTATTTCTGGACAGATTAGTAGTATAAGATATTCTGTTAGTTTCGTAAAGATTGGAATGATGCTAATGCCGCGTTAGTTATTTGGATCAGTTAACGATTTTTTATACGATTTAGTAAGTGGTATTATAAGTGATGTAGACATCGATTTTGGGATCTGTCCAATTTTGGGGTCTAGAAAAGTTTTGGGGTCTGTCCGATTTTGGGGTCTAGAAAAGTTAAAATATTTTCTGAGCCATTCTGTTAGTGCTTCACAGCTCGCATTCTTTAAATGTTCAGCTGATATTCCGAAGGCGTCTTTGGATTTGTTTAATTTAAGGCAAGAAATAACCGTTTTTATATTTTCATTTGATATTATTACCTCGTCGAATTTTGTGCAAGGTGGAATTTTTAAATTTGTAGAGGTATATGTGATTGCTTTAGAGTTTAATCAATTTTCAAAACTGTAGGCAAATTCTTTCGTGATCGAGTCTTTATCTTTTTTATTATTTATGATATACATTTTTTAACGTTTCGATTTTTATGTATTCTTTGTACAGGTTTTTTTTTTGAGCATTTTTTTACAGCATTGCGGAAATTTTTTCGTGCCATCCGGTATCGAATAAAAATTTACGAGTTTAAGTTTTTAACGAACCCAGTTTCCTGCCATTTTTTAAAATAAAATGAAAGAACATTTTTACTACGGCTTAATTCGGGTGTCCACCAGGGTTTTGAATACAATGACGGTGTTTTCATGGATAATTATTGATAAAGTGCCTCAGATGCTGACTTTGTAATAACAGTATATACTTTGATAAGTTCCTCATCGTTATTGTCATTCGTAAAATTGTGAAAATTAAAATTAGTATTTAAGCGATTGTTGTATAATTGTAAAAAATCATTGTTATTCCAGGCTTAATTTGGAATGCTGTACTTGTCTGAGTTTTTATGATTGTTTTCTTGAGAAGATTGTCCAATAATTCCAACTTCTACTGGTAAATGATCACTCATGTTTTGAGATAAAAAAGGAATTACAAAACAATAGGAATAAAGAAGAGACGTATACTTTGAGAAAGCTATGTGATCTATGTAAGATGCGTTTGGTAATGTATTATGGTGATACGTTATGTTAGGTCCAGAGCCTTTTGTTATGTCCACTCATTCAAGATTATTCGACTTTATAAAATTTGATAAAACTACGGAGTAGTTATTTTTCGTAGAGCTAGCTCTCTTTAATGAATCATATATTCCGTGAGGAAAAGATTGAAAGTCACCAAGGACAATAAATCCAGCAACGCCCTCGTAGTTATTAATAACACCTGAAATTATATCCAACTGACTCTTGTAATCCTCCAGTGATGTTTGATTATTGCGCGACGATGAAAGATAAATGCCAATAATAATAATATTAGTCTGATTTTTTTTAAGATTTATTGCGAAGATATGATCATCTTCATATAGAATGATAATGTTTTGAAACAAATGTTTCCGAATAAAAAAAGCGTTTCTGCCAAACGGTCGACCCTGCTCATGTTTGTTAGCCTGGTGGAAAAATGAAGAGTGGGTATTTTTATAGATATTTTTTATTATGAAATATTCTAAATTCGATAACCAGTGTTCACATATAAAAGTTATGTCATGAGAGAGAATCAACGATTTGGTATACTCAAATTTAGACTTTAGACCGTGGCAGTTGAAAGTACATAGATTAAATGTTGTTGGAAGTTTATCTTCCTTAAAAATATTCCCTAAATCCATTTTGATCTATGAAAATCTTCCTGGTTTCCGTTAGTTTCCACATTTTGAGATATGTTAGTATATAAACGTTTTTTTCGGTATGGTTTAACTATTATATTGTTATCCCATAAAGCAGGGTTATATTATAGTTGTTTACATCTATTGTATTCATTTTCTTAATTCAATATAACAGATAAGGGAGAGATTCCTATTTCTGTTTCTAGATAGTTTTTAAAAAGTTCTTCATTGATTTGATTGCTTATCCCTCCGACAAAAATGTCAAATTTACGAACTATTCTTTCACCTGCAATTGTTTTATTTTCAGAAATTTTTGTTCCGAACACGGGATCTGAAATTCTATGTTTTTTTACTAATGAACGATTTTGTGTTTTGTGATTAGATTTACTATTTCGGCACACTAAAGTAAAATTATTTTCATCATTGTTGGTGTTTGATGCGTGTAGTTGTTGATCGATATTGGTTTTTTTATTTATTTTCGTGGTCAACATGGCGTCGATTTGTGGTTGATTTGTGATTGAGTGAGTTTGAGCTACTACATTTGCAAATAATTTTAATAGTTGCGGTTTGTATTCAACGTTTAAAAAAGACTTATGCGTTGTTTGAGTTAGATTTTTCGTAGCAGCTGGGTTGTTAATTTTATTTTCACATTGCGTATAACCATCGATCTTTAATTTCGGTATTTGACACGGCTGTAAGAGACTTATATCCAGTTCCGATTGTCTGTTTTCTATCTTAAGTTTTTCAATAAGTTTATTTTGGAAAATTATTTTTTCTTTCAAAAGTATGAGTTCTTCTTTTATTTCTTTATTTTCTTTTTTAATTTCCTTTGAGATATGTAACAACTCCTTTACAAATTTAGTTAAAAATTTATCGTTGGGCAGTGTGTCCACATTTTTTGTTGAGATAATTACCTTAACAATTTCTTTATGAAGTTGTTTTTCACATAATGTGATTGAACGTATATAAATATCTTCTAAACATAAACTTGTTTTGTATCTTTTACGAAGATTCTTTTTGACAGGATTTGTAAGGTCTAGAGTTATGTTCGCCTCACTAAATTCATCTGCACAAAATGTCTCAACGATTTCAGCAAATAGTCGTTCTCGAAGGTTTCGAATTGAGTTTTCTGAGATTGAGTTCATGCTTGCGATAACTAAGTCTTTTGGATGAGAACAAATTTCGTCAATATTTTTCAAAAAATTTTCTTCAAATTTATAAATGTCACTCTTTAAATAGATTAAGATCTCCTTGATTGAACGTGGTGCCATATTGTTTTTATTGACAAATTCTTTTTCAATTTCAAGTTTTATAAATAAACAACCATATCATATATATATAAAAAAAAACTTTATTTATTATATTGAATTATTATAATGATTTAAAGTAGTTTTGCGGTAATTAAGTAAATTGGTGCAGTTAATTTCGATAAATATGAAAAGCAAATAAAAAGAATTTAATGACTTCAAAAATCACGTCGTACTTATGCGTCGCGCTGTTTTTATTCATCATAAGGCCTGTTTATTTATAATACCAGTACGTTGTATGTATCTCGTGCGACCAAACAAACACTTCTAAAAGCATACGAAGCTGTTGCAGTATTATTTATGGCTTATGTTGCTTAAAGAAATAAAAAAAATTGAAAAATAGGCCAATTATCATTGAATAGAGTTGTAAAACCTCATAACAGTAATAAAATAGTATTTGGGTATTGTCAGAGAACTGCGAATCATGTAAAATTGTAATATGTAGATAAAAATATTGGTTATCGCTTTAAAAATAGATTTTACATCATGAATTAGTTTGCATTTACATTTTATTACAGTTTACATTACATTTACATTTTACTAAATGGATTAATATACAACACTGAAGTTAGAGCTTGCGCAGTTTCAAAATCCACAAATATGTTTAATATTTAAAATTTTATATAATCAACTTTTTTAGTTGTGTACAGTTTTTTTTTTAGTTGTTTTCAGTTTTTTGTTTAGTTCTATATATTGTTGTGAAAATAGAGGAATATGCTCAAACATTACAGGCTGCAACAGCAATTCAGTATGTTACAAAAATACAGCTTGTTAATGGGGTAGACCCATATAAATTAAAATTTAATAATTGGGACGCAAATTATAAATCACTTCCTTTTATGGAGTACTTTCGTAAAGTATTCACATATGCTAAGCAGATATTGTATGCCTACATATAATTTATTTATGGGTGAGCCTATATATATATATCTATTGTTGAATATTTTTAAAATGTTTATTTGAAAATTGATTTCTTAAAAATCCAGATAACTTAAAATGTTCAGAATCATGTTAGTTTATAGTATCAACAAAAGGTGGTGTTATTAACTTAATATATAATCTCAATGACTTAATAATTAAGTCATTGAGAACTATTATTGAGTTTCAGCTGTTTATATTCATCATAAACAGAACCCATGTGATAAGTTAATTTGTCAATAAAAATTCTATTTTATGAAAAACATTCTTGACATGCAAGCAAATAGATACAGATATAATTTTAACAATTTGAAGCTTATAATAAAATTATAATCATTTGGAACCTCTCCAACTTGTTTATGTTTTTAGCATGAGTGTTGCTTGCCTCTAAAATGACACATTTAATCATTAAATGTGTAAATCACATTTATCTAAGTACGTTATCATAACGTACTTAGATAAATGTGACATTTATCTAAGTTTGTGGTTTCGCTTGTTGCCAATTATTGTTATTAATTATTATTAAATACTTTTAATATAATAAAACAATTTAATAATTAATGTTATGTATGTTAGTAACATACATAACATTAATTATTAAATTGTTTTATTATATTAAAAGTATTTAATATTTGCTAACATTGTAATTTGCTAACATTGTTAGCAAATTGACAAAAAAATCTAAAAAAAGAATCTTATGTGTTATAATACTTAAAAGAAGATGTTAAAAATGTAAAACAAAAATAATTAAGTCTTTTTTGAATGGTTTGGAGTCTTTTATATACAGATTACTTATTTGCATATTACTTAGATTACCCCTTTGAAAACAAGTTATTTTAAACCATTAACCCAGAAGATCTTTAGTAAGACAGTTGTTAAATTTTAATCCTATAATAGAGTTTCTTAAAAAAATTCTTTTTAAAACAGATTTTAACTGACATACATATGGATTGTTATTAAAATGTTTAAAGTTAATGAAAACAATTTCAAGCAAATAACAAATCAATGCGATCTTGCGACATTTTATATGTAAATACTATATAGTTATTTTAAATTTATATCGTCAAACAAACATATAAAGCTCTGATATCATTCATTGAGCACTCTTGCTTAAAAAAAAAAGAAATTTATATATATATATATATATATATATATATATATATATATATATATATATATATATTAGGGCGGTAGTCAAAAATGTTCAGATTTTGTCTGGGACAACCTCTAGTTCTGTTCCTATTGATCTCATGATCTCATGTGCAAAATTTCATAAAAATATTCCTTTATCAAAGGGTGCCACATGCCTGATAAAATGATAAAATCACGTGTACGCGATAGAAAAGATAGCCGTGTAAATTAATGTGTTGTTGAATATTATTGAAATCTTTAAATACATTTTTTTATCTGTAAATCCATTTTGAACACAACCAGAAGTCTTTTCAATGAGGTGTACTCTATGTTTTTTGTGAGAATCTGACCAGTTGTTAAATTTATCAACTAATTAATGTTCTGTATATGAAAAATATTTATCAATTTCCAAATACAGATAAAAAAAACAGAAATTTTACTTCATAGCATTTTTAGAAATTTGTTACATTCAAATAGTTAAATTTTTATAGTGCTTAATTATTAATTACTTAGCTGCAGCCCACTTACTTATTTTTTCTATCCCAGAATTCCTTGTAATTTGCCACCAAACCGCCACTTTGTATGTTTATCACTATCAGACTACCAAATTAATTATTTTAACTAAAATTTTTTATTTTTAACAATTTTGCAGTGGAATATCTCAATTGTGAAAAGTCAGTATACATTTAAGTTGTTATTTTGTAATATAAATTATGTAAACTACTTTGAATTTTATTTTATATAAATTCATATCTCTAAACTCAAAAAAGATACTGAATAATGGATATCACTGAATATATATTAAATGAATAAAATTTTATAACTTTTGCAATTCACATCATGCTTATTGCATAACTTTATTTATATTTTTCTAGAACAATAAATATCAGAAAATGTCACAATCAAAACCTGCAACTAGATCTGCAACCGAAATTTACCTTCTCGGTTTCACAAATGCCTCCATTAATGGTACTAGACTACCGTCACGAAAGCAAGCATTACAGTTTTTCTTCCATCAGTTGAAAATAAACAAAAAAACCATGCGAGAAAGTTCGGACATTACTATTAAAACACTTGCTGATTTTTGGAACAAAGCTTATATGCCAATGACAGCATTGCAACATGCAATTGCGAGGCTAGAGAAAATATACAACGAGTAAAGAAATCTACAAAAGGCTTCAAAAAGAGGAGGAGCAACTCAGATAGCGAAAGAAACAGCCTTTGTTGCATCATTTAAAGATACGTTCAACATTTCTCATGTTGATGCCGAGAGGCTTATGCAAAATCCAGAAGACAAACTTTTTCTTAAAGCTCAGCTTGGAAATGGAAGACACTCAAGTTCAATGGCACAAATAAACAGAAAATTGGCAGTCAAGTTGAAGCGTAAACATGAGAGACAAAAGGGTATAAAAGCCAGAACAGAATGAGAAGAATTGAGACATGCTGTCAGCAACGGTGAAGCTGTAGTTGAAACATTTGAATCAGATTCAGAAAAAAGTTGCAATGAGAACGTAGATTCTGACCATGACTCAGCTGTGACACCGCAGACAAAACGACCTCGTCCAAAAAATATTGTCAGTCTACAAGTTGCAGCAGCTTTAGATCGAACAAAGATCAGCGACCGAAATGCGGTTTATGCTTTGGCTTCATTCTCAATTGCTGTTGGTAAAAACCCAAGTGAACTAGCTTTGAATCGCTGGTCAATTCGACGCAATAGAATGAAACATAGAGACGAAACAATTTTGAAATTGAAGGAAAGTTTTGGTGAAAATATTAGGGATGTTCCACTCGTTGTGCATTGGGACGGCAAGTTACTCCCTGATATATCAGGAAAACATAAAAAAATAGATCGCTTGCCTATTCTTGTTTCGGGTCAAGGTGTAGAACGTCTATTGAATGTGCCTAAGCTCCCAAATGGCACTGGAGAGGCAATGGCAAATGCAGTTGTAACAGCAATCTACGACTGGAATCTTTCAGAGAATATAAAAGCCATGTCTTTTTACACTACAGCCAGTAATTCTGGGATTCGCTCTGGTGCAGCAGTTCTTATTGAACAAAAGATGAATAAAGAGCTGCTCCATCTTGCATGTCGGCACCATATTTTTGAAGTTGTTCTTGGAGATGTGTTTAACTCATTAGCTGGACCATCTACTGGACCAGACATTTTGATGTTTAAAAGGTTTCAAACAGCATGGCCATTAATCGTTCGTGACAGATATGAAGACGGTATATCAGATCCTGAAACAGCTTTAGTTTTTAGCAGCAACAGAGAAATGATGAAAGAAGCTATTGATTTCATTCAGAACTGCTTGCTGACAGAGAACCAGCCTCGTGATGATTATAGGGAACTTTTAGAACTGTCTTTGATATACCTGAGTCATATTCCTCCTCGCGGGGTTCATTTTATGGCTCCTGGGGCTATGCATTGGGCCAGATGGATGGCCAAGGCTATTTATTCAATCAAAATTTTTCTCTTCAGATCCCAGTTTCGCATGACGAAGCGTGAAATAAATTTATCATGTTTCTTGAATATTTTTGTCTGCTTTGTCTCAAAAATCTCAACTCATGGTTTACTGCTTCGCTATCCATTCAAGCTCCACTGAATGATCTCATGTGCCTTAAACGACTCACACAATTCAGGACAATAAATTTAAATGTTGCGAATGTAGCGATAAAGGCATTGTCTCGTCATATGTGGTACCTCAGTGAGGAACTGATTGCCTTTAGTTTTTTTGATGATCGTGTTGATGCAGCTACAAAATACGAGATGGTAAATGCAATGAAAACAAAAACTGGAAATGGAATTCCTGCAAAACGTGTTCAACTACGTGAAAACAACATTTCATCATCAGAGCTTGCTGGTTTCATTAACTCGAACACCATGAGGTTTTTTGTTATACTGGGCATCTCAACTTCTTGGCTCGAATTGGATTCATCTTTGTGGAACGAGGACCAAGTTTTTATTGCAGCTAAGCATTTTGTAGCCGGTTTGAGCGTTGTGAATGACAGAGCAGAGAGAGGAGTTGCTCTTATCCAAGACTTTAACCAAATTCTAACAAAAGATGAAGGACAAAAGCAAGCACTTCTCCAGGTTGTGTCTGCGCTTCGAAAACAGTTTCCAGATGCCAAGAAATCCACTGTTGTTAAACAGGACTAAATAGTCATTTTTCCATTCAAAACAAAATGAAAAATTAAAATGATATTGAAATTATAGTTAATTTTTCATGATTTTCAATGTTCAATACTTTGTTATTTAAAAACTTTTGAATTAAAATAGTTTATATAAAAATTTTTTTTTAAAGTGCTTACAGCCATTAGCGTCAACCTTAGTGAAACTTTCAACCCCGTGTGGCACCCCTTAATGATGAAATATCCTTCTCAAATTTTGCACATAAGTTTGTTATGCTAAAAGGAACAAAAATAGAGGTTGTCCCATCAATTTACTTTGAAAAAGTTTTTTGAGCACCACCCTAATATATATATATATATATATATATATATATATATATATATATATATATATATATATATATATATATATATATATATATATATATATATATATATATATATATATATATATATATATATATATATATATATATATATATATATGTATATGTATATATGTATATAAACATATCTATGTTATATATATATATATATTATATATAAATTATAAAACATATCTATATTAAATATATTAAATTTATATTAATATATTAAACTTTATATAATATATATATTGTAATGTTTTGTCTTCTTATTTATTATGAAGAATATTCGCGTTGGCTTTTATTTAATATTTATTTCAATATTTTGTATATTAAATTATTACAACTAGTTTATATATAAAACTATGTGTAGTTTCGTATTGAAACTCTAACTGTCATTAAGTTCAGCGCAACGGTTTTTAAGCGAGAATTCCTCGAGCGGAATTTTCTCAAGGGAATATTTTCGTAATCAGTTTTCGTGCAATTCGCAAATGGGAATAGCTTGTTTTGCAATCGCTGATTGCTATTCTAAATTAGCGTTATAAACGATTGTCCAAATGGAATTGTTTTGCGTAACAGTCATTACACCTTCCTTCTTTTAAAAATGCATTTCGTAATCAATATAATATTTTGGCTTCCTCGAAATTCTTCCTGATTGCGTGACAATAATATCGTGGTCTGATAATTAATCTTGATTTGTATTTAGATTAATGTTTGTGTTATTCAACAGTTTTCTTTTTCCCATGAATATGTCTTTTGATTCATTCAAATCGCTTTCATTATCGGATAAATTGACATCCCAAACTACTTCTTCTTTTGTTTTAAGTAGATGTCTTCTGTTTGTTCAAACAATATTTCTATATAGGGTTTTTACATTGAAACTTCGTTGCTGTTTGCTCTCAACAATTTTTCCTGGTGCCATTTATTTCCATCATGTATACGAACACAGTCTCCATCGCTTACGTTTTCCAATGTTTTCGCGTTTTTTTCATTATATTTCTTCTGTAAGTTTTGAACTTTTTCACAATTCTTCTTAAATTTATTTAGGTCGATTGGATTTATTTAAAGTAGTGAAGTTACAGAGAAAATTACAGAGAAGTAGGAAGTGTTGATCTCAATCTTCTTCCACTGATGAGCTGAGCAGCTGGTGCAAGACCGTCAACAGGAGTGTTTTTTACCTCTTGTAGAGCTATGTACAGATATTGATTCGACCTATTTGCTTTGGTTAGCAAATTTTTTGCTATTTGCACAAGTCTCTCAGCCATTCCATTTGATTGTTGATACTGAGGGCTACTAGTTATATGTTTAAACTTCCACTCTTTACTGATTTTTTGGAATTCTGAAGATTTAAATTGTGTGCCGTTGTCGCTCCGTACTATCTGCGGTATACCAAGTCTAGAAAAGATCATTTTTAGTTTCTTTATCACCGTTTGAGATTGAATGTTATGTAACCTTTTGATTTCCCAATAACGACTATAATAATCGACCACTATTATAAAATCCTGATTATTCCAGTGAAATAAGTCAGTTCCCACAATTTGAAACGAGTGATTTGGTATTTCACTTGAAATCATTAACTCCTTAGTTTGTTTTTTTGTGTATTCCAGACATGTTTCACACGACTTTACTAAATCTTCAATTTTTTTGTAAATGCTTGGCCAAAATACAGTTTCTCTTGCTCTCATTTTAGTTTTTTCAATATCCATGTGCGCTAGATGTTATTTTTGAATTGTTGCTTTTCGCATTGATGTTGGAATAAAAATTCTTTGTTCTTTGAAAATTATTTAGTTTCAGTTTCTTATTAAACGATCAATAAGGTTTTACTGAGTCTTCAACCTTTCTTTTATCCTGCGGCCATCCATTTGTTATGTAGTTCGCTACTACATTTAATGTAATATCTTTGAGCGTGTTTGTTTTTATTTCTTTGAGGTTTTCTTCTGATAATGAACAAATTGCATAAATCATATGCTCTTGAGCAGTCATTTTATCTTCCGGGATTTCTTCTTCAGTTTCATTGGTTTGAACTCTAGATAACGTAACTGCCAGAATCTTTTCTTATATATATATATATATATATATATATATATATATATATATATATATATATATATATATATATATATATATATATATATATATATATATATATATATATATATATATATATATATATATATATATATATATATATATATATATATATATATATATATATATATATATATTTATGAAATCGTTCATACCGAAAAAGTACTGCGAGAAGTTCTTTTTCAATGACTGCATAGTTTAACTGAGCTGGCTTCATTGACCTAGATGTAAATGCAGTTTTAGGGGTGCCTAAAATTGCGGGGCCCGGGGCTGTAGCCCCCCTTTGGTTCGGGCACTGCCACCAACCTTTATTTGCGTCTAGTTTTGTTAAATTATTTGCACCACAAGTCTAGTTGATAATTCTTCAAAAGTAGGTAATTGATAATGTTCAATTACCTACTTTTGAAGTAGGTAATTGAACATTATCAATTATCTACTTTTGAATTGTAGCTTTATTTAAGTCTCTTGGATCCAGACAGAGTCTTAGTTGTCCATTTGGTTTTTCCACGACTACTAGTGAGTTTACCCATTCTGTTAATACATCTACTCTTGTTATTACTCCTGTTTTTTCCATTTCATCCAATTCTGCTTTTTTTTTTCTCTCAAGGTAACAGGAATTTTTCTTGGTGGATGAATAACAGGATTTGAGTCATTTTTCAACTTGATGTGATGTTCAGGTCCAATCACGCCTAACCCGTTAAATAATTTTGGATACATTTTTAATATTTCTTCTTTCAACTCTTTTCCATGTTTTCTTTTAATACGTTTACTTTGTTTAGAGTAAATATTTCTTTTTGCTGCGACTTGTCTACAGTTTTTACTTCATTTAGTAGTTTGATAGCTTTTAAGCCTTGTCAAGTTTGTAAGCTAAGAACGAGTTTGCTTGTTGTTTCAACTACATAGAATTTAACCAACTTTTTACGACTTTTGTAGTAACACATCATCTTTGATGTTCCAAGCACTAGAATTTGATTTCCTCCATAACCACGTAGTTTAACATATGTATAAGTGAAATTATCACGTGATGTTAGTTGGTCGTAGACTCTTTTTCGCATAACACCAACTTCAGCTCCAGTGTCAATTTTTTCACATACTAATTTATTGTTAATTTTAAAGATTATTAAAGCTTCTTTTTTACAATTTCACCAGATGATACAGTTTCCACATAGTATTCTACAGTGCAATTTTCGAGTATGTTTTTTGAGTTGCAGCAAGTTGCGCAAAGATTTATTTTATTACATTTACGGCACGTTTGACCGAATGCAGGACAGTTTCTTGGTTCGTGTTTTCTATTGCATTTCTTGCACTGTCTTTGTTGTTGTTTTTTACTTGAGCCATTATTGATTTGTTTCCATTTTTGTTTATTTAGTTCAAACCAGTGCTTTTTGCTTCATTTTCGTAATTCGAGAACTTTCTCCATTTTGGTATTTGACGCATTCGCTTATCTTGATTTTATGAATTTCTTTACCACATCGATATCTTTTTCGTATGTAATTGATTTCATTTCTGCATTTTCAACTTCTTTAGCTCTGCATATGTCTATTGTTTTAGTTAAGGTTAAATCCGCTCCTTTTTTAAGTAGATTATTTTGGACTTTGTCTGATTTGATTCCGTCAATTATTTTGTATAATACCAGACCATCTTGAATGTTTTCAAACTCGCATGCTTGAGCCAGATTTTTTAAATCAGTTACAAAGAAATCAAATTATTTATTGACATCTTGTTTTCGTAAGAAAAACTTTCTACGTTCCAAAACCAGAACTTCCTCTTTTTGGTAAACAGTATTCTTCGAATCTTTCAAAAAGTTCTTTTTAAAATGATGTCATCAATTTCACTGTCGTCATTTTCTGTTTTGTTCCAAGTCCATGTCGACTAATGTTGATAAAAATCTTGATAAGAAGTTTTTACATTTTTAAGAAGATTTCCGCATTTATTTCCCTTAAACTGGCCCTCATGATATGAACTCAGTTAAATGTGTAGAGGGGCCGGCCACTTAATAGCTTCTATTTAAGCAGTTTTAAGGATCTAGAAAAGATGGTTGACAACTCCTAAGAGGAAATGCAATTTCATTGGTGGAATGATTTCCAAAATCAGAACATTGACAAGCCCGCAGATGATTGGCTTTCGAATGACATTACCAAACAGCTTTGCATTAGTAACAACCCCGCCAGATCGCTGAAAAGACTTGAGCCTTGAATTGATTGAACTCAGTGTTTGCAAGTCTCCAGAGTTAGCAAGACACTCAGATTTGACGTCATTCCATGAGAAAGTAAGGGTATGTACTTGAATCAGTTTGAAGACGGCAATTTATATAAGAATTTGTCTCTTGCCTCTAGTGTCTTTTCCAGTTCTTTGAGTGAGAGGTTGTTGTTGTCACGTAGAGCATGTTTCATCTCTTAATGCAATATTGACAATGCTTAGGCAAACTTGAGAAAAACTTTGCCACCATCAATTCCGAGCTTATCGAAATAGCCACCAGACATTTTGCAGGACTGATAACATGATTCACAAGACTTGATAAATCATTGCAGTGAGAAATAACCCAAACTGTATCAGAATCTCCTTTTCCATCTGTGATTTTTAAGTCACTTTAGGTAAAGAAATTGCTCAAGTGTTTATCTGCTCTTAGGAGATTCATGTAGAAAAATGGCTCTACCATCTTGCTGCTTGATGTTTGGTTTACAGTTCTAACAAGTTTTTTTTATTCGTTGTTTTATAGGTCCGCATTTAATCGCACATTTACAAGGGCTAGAAGGAGCGCTTGATGGTGGCTGAGCACTACTTTGACCTAAAACCAAAGCAAACATATTTTATAGTTACAATAAATTTTGTTTAGTAAGGTTGTATAAAACTTTCAAGATATTTTTTTTTAAAGAAACTAGAAACTTGTCAAAAACTTCCTGAAATCTATCTAGTGTTATTTCTTAACAGTCAAGACTTTATTTCAATATATATGTAAAAATTATTTTACAGGGTAACTGCAAGTGGAGGCCTGCCAGATGCTTTAGCAAGTAGAATAGTTCCTTCCGAAGATAATACTTTATTAGAAATAACTCGAAATGCAATTTGTTCGGCTGCTTTGGCATCTTTTGATGCCAAAGATTGAAGGTTTTCCTTGAACATTATTTCAGAGCATTGGTGGGGCAAATCTTTTCTTAAAAGGCTGAGGCATGTGCTGCAACGTACATTTGTTTTCTTTTCAATGGTGGTTTGCTCTATAAGAGGATGTTTTTATTGCTTTGAACAAACAATTCGGCATACTAGGCAACAACACATCGTGCCTCTTGTTTCAGGTCTCACTTGGATTGACTTAAAATCAAACAAAGAAGGGAGTGCAACTTCTTTCCTCTCTTGTTTCCTGCGCAAAGTAGTTCTACACGAAACGCAGAATCATTTTGGTACTGATATTGATCTTTTTTTTTTTGTAAAGTTTGCATATTCGATCTGCTTGGAAAGTAGTAAGCTGTCTTAAATATTTTTTCATACAGAGCAAGGAGAAAAACTTTTTATTTTCATCATGATTCTTTGCTTGATTTTGCATTGTGGCAATTCACTAAATCTGACTTCACTAAAGTAAACTCTACATTTTACAATATTTAACCTAAATTTATATTTGAAAGTGCTGTAACCACTGCGCCACGGTCGTATGTGCGGCCGTGGCGCAGTGGTTACAGTATAGTCATTTATAGTATATTATTAAAAAAACATTTTTTATGAATTTTGTTGCGTTTTTTATTATATTGTTTATATAATTAAATGCATTTGACACTTCTAAGTGCAATAACTTAAAAACGCAAATTCTCGTTCTCGTTTTTTGCTATGGTGGATGTGTTATTTTTGACGAATGTGATATTTTATTACATATTGCATAAAATAATTAGTAACAGTAAATTCCAGACATCATTTACTTTACCTTGCTAAAGCTTTTATTAAGTTAGCTATTTCTTTTGATAGATTCACAATAAAAATTATTAAATCTTGTGCTGCATTTGGATATTTAGCAGATGTATACAAAACGACACAAAATCCTTCAATAAATTTCCTCTAAAAAAACTTTGAATTACGTAAAATATGAATTGTTGCTTTGAAATGTGATACTTTTCTTACATCCAAGCATACTTGATTATTTAGTGACCCTTTTTTAGAATCAGATTACATTTACAGTGTCCCAGATAAAAAAACATTGCATGTGCAGATCATCATCATAAACCCGGTTTATAATAAATGGTGTGTAATCAAGTTTTGTATTTTCTGCAAATATGCGGAGACAAAAAAAAAAAAAGTTAACAAACAATAAAAAAAACATTATTAATTTACTAATTTTTATCCTGCTATAAATTTTTCCAGCAAAGAAAATAATTTATCACATTATCAGATAAAAAGTACTTTTGGTAATACTGACCAAACCAATTAGTCTCTAATGCTATCTATAAGATCTGTATCACCAGCAAACAAAATTTTTAAGAAAAGAAAACATTTTTACAAAATATGAATTTCCTTTTGAAAAAACAAATTAATTTACAACTGATGCTGCAACTATTTTAGGCAGAAATCTTTAACTTATTTATGAAATCGTTATATATATATATATATATATATATATATATATATATATATATATATATATATATATATATATATATATATATATATATATATATATATATATATATATATATAAATAAAAAAACTGATATAAATAAATAAAAAAACTGATATCAAGGCAGTATTTGCTGCTGACAGAAAACAAATCACAAAGAAAAAAGGTATCACTCATTGTAAAAGATATCAACCAACAGTTCCATAAAGCCTTTACTTAGAGCCATAACAGAATCTTAATACCAGATTTCAAAACAAAAATTCAAACTATATCTTATGTTGACAGTAAAACTCTATTTAGTTATACTCGAGTAGCCACCCTACAGTACACTCTACTGTACACTTAACTGTGCAGCTTAGACAAATCAAAACCGCCTGGAGTAGACCAGTTACATCCTTTTGTACTTTCAAAATGTTAGAAGAACCTAAATTTTCCATTATCTTTTATATTTATCAAATCCTTTTAAACAGCTATTGCACCTCAATAAGAATGTAAACTTGAACCAATAAATTATAGTCCAATCTTGTTAACTTCAATTATAAGTAAGATTATGGAGAGATTAGTGAGAAAAAACATGACGGAGCTCCTTACTAAACTCAAACTACTATCTATTCACCAACATGGATTTGTAAGTGGTAAATATTGTGCCACAAACCTCTTAGAGGTGTTAAATATAATTACAGAGGCACTAAGCCATAATTTTATGGCTATCCTAATCTTACTGGACTTTTCCAATACTTTTAACTGAGTAAGCCACGAACTACTCAATATAAAACTTAATGGCTATGGGTTTGATGTAAAATTTATTGCTTGGATTTCTGATTTTTAATAAGTAGATGACAGGGAGTAGTCTTGGGTGGTGTAAATTCTGTTTAGGCACAGATAAACAGTGGGATGCCACATCGATCGGTTATTGGTCCACTATTGTTTTTGATATATATAAATGACATGCAAGAAATAATCAAGAATATTTTAAGCTTTTTGCAGATGATAGCCAGCTCGTTGCTACGATCAAAAACAATTCAGACATCAAATCAGTTCAAAATGACCTTAACGCCCTAATAGACTGGTAAACTAATAGAGTCCCAATCTATGGGAATATGTTGAAAAATGTAAAATTATGAAGTTTGGTGAAAAACTAATCAAAAATCTAGATAACTGTTACTTCACTATGAAAGATGATATTGAAGCTGTTTTTAACCTTGAAATAACAAAAATTGAGCAAAATCTTGGTGTAATTTTTAACAATAGATTAAAATGATATTGCCGCATCAGACATCCAATAAATAAAGCAAATATAATCCTGGTATGCTTAGGCAAACATTCAAATCTTGGACGGGGCCTATTTTTGTTAAATTATTAACAACCTTTGTTCAACCTCATTTGGAATACTGTGCATTTGTTTAAGATCCTTTAAAAAAAAAAGACGTAAGTTCTCTAGAAGCCGTCTAGAAAAGAGCAACTAAACCTGTTCTAGCAAAAATAAAAATTTAGATTACAAAGCCCGTCTAACTTACCATAATCTACAAACTCTAGAACAAAAAAGGCAACAAGGACACATGATACAATATTTTAAAGCATTTAATGGGTTTAATGAAGTAAATTGGTTTTATATTAATACCATACAATATTCCCTTTTAGCACAAGGACCTGCAAGTAATGTTAGAGGCTCTAAATTAAGACTGTTGAAAAGAAACCAAGTTAGATATTAATTCTTTACAAACAGGATTGTATTCTTATGCAATAAGTTGCCAATCAATTTATCGATTCAAGTAGCATCAACGAGTTGAAGATTTGATATGACTAGTTCATTGTTCCCGAACAGGCATCTGCTAAAATTTGCTTGACATACTTCATGAGAAATTTAGTTTTTTGTATTTATATATATATATATATATATATATATATATATATATATATATATATATATATATATATATATATATATATATATATATATATATATATATATATACAAGGCCGGCACGATAAGGGTGTGTGGGGCGGTGTAACACCCCCCCCCCCCCAATCAATGATTTTTAGTCGGCAAATTAGACCTTTAGTCGGCAAATTGGACCCTTTTAGACTAGTTAGTCGGCAAATGTCGACCCTTTCGTTATAGGTTAGTCGGTAATCTAGACAGTTGGTAAATGTCGTCATGGCAGTTGGCAAATTTTCGAAAACGAGGACCTTTTTTATTTTTTTTTTAGTCGGCAAAATGTAATGGCACCCCCCCCCCCCCACGTGACACCTACTCGCGCCGGCCCTCTCTCTCTCTCTCTCTCTCTCTCTCTCTCTCTCTCTCTCTCTCTTATATATATATATATATATATATATATATATATATATATATATATATATATATATATATTAGGGTGTCCCAAAAAAGTATCATATATTGAGTTTTGATGTGCGTAATACTGCATTTTGCGTCATTTTGAAAATGAAGACGAACAAAAAAAAAATTAAGTCTCTAGCTCTAGCGGAAAGTTATTTAGGTCAATTTTCTTTTTTTTTAATATATAAATTTTGAGATAAAATTGAATGTTATCTATATAAAAAAATGTTATTAGAATAAAAAAATAGCAATTGTTACTTAAAACAAAAGAAAATTGTTGGTGCGTGTCAAACAGGTGAATTTGCGAGCTATGAAATTTTTTAATTTCATTGTAAAATAACTAATTGAGTTTAGAGATGAGTTCACTTTTAAATGGGATTAAACGATACATTTAGCATCATTTTTGCGAATTATAGTAAAAACGTCAATGTTTTGACTTTGAAGCAATATTTTAGTGTGAAAAGTAAAAAAAATAATTCGCAGATTAGGTTGATCATTTAATTTCAAAAGAAATAAAAATTAATAATAATACAAATATAAACCTATATTTTTAACTACAAAATATTACTCAACTAAATAATAGTATTAAGATCTTTCTTTGTAGCCTTTTTCGATATCTACTACCGGTTTCTTTGGACAACCTAAAAATATAAATATATTAAGTAAATATTATATATTAACTATTCATATTATACTTGCTAATAAATGCCAATTATATTGCGTGTATATAATAAAATACCTAGAGAGTATCCTGAAGCCTATCTTCATTGTGTGTTCTCTCAACAAAATTTTGAATCAACTTGATGTGACGTTCTACACGGTCATTTACAACTGCAAGTGTTCTTATGCACTTTGAGAAGTATGTAAAAGACTGAGAGGTTTTCTCACTTTCACATGCTTCGATGCATTTTTCTTTCCAAAGGAGAAGTTCTTTTTTGGAAATATCCAACAGCAAAGACAAAAGATAGGACTGTTCATTGATAAAATCATCTAGTTTAGACGTAGGAACAATTTCAATAATAGATTTAGGTTTCTTTTTAATCAGATCTTGCAACACAGGGACATCATAGGAAAGCAGCTTATTTAACATATTGTTCTTAACTTCAACTTTCAGTTCCTTATCAGCAAGAGCAAAAACTACTTGTTGGGGGGACAGGTACCAAGTGTGACGGCTAAGGCTTTGGTAAAGAACCTTTCCCACAACTGCAAATTCTTTAAACTCATCCATTGTTTGCAGCTGAAAAGAAATATTGAATGCCATCAAATCATTCGATGGTGCTTGAGAAGCCATTGCGCATTTCAGAAAAAAGAAGCCGTGAAAAAATACAATGTAGTTGGTTGCAGCTTTCAGATTACTTAACGTGCTTATATTACCAGATTCAGAATCAACTGGGTAGTACATTTGAGTCATTTGAATCTCCAGCAAGAAGTTACAGTCTGCCATAAATCTTGCTTCATGATGAGTTCCCGGTTGTTTAAATGAGAAGTTTGGTAACTCAGCTCCTAGAAAAAATGCCAGAAGCTCACAAACCTGTAATCTCCTCTCTGGAAAGTACTCTCACGAAGAGCTGTGATACAGAAATCTTTTGTATCCGAAGCAAGTTTGTACAACAAAGAGTTAGGTCTAAAGGCATCTTGAGTCCAGTTAAATTTCACAATTCTCTCTAATTTGTTTACATCACTATAAATGTGCAACCATATTTTTTGGAGAGTAACATATAGCTTCCTGTTGGGACCATTGGTTGGAACAAATAATTCCTTCATTATATGAGCCACATGTCTTTCATAGATGTGATGTCTACACATTAGCCAAAGAACCGGTCTACCAAGGGCGTATGAAACAATAATGCTTATAGCACCCTTTTTTCTCCCAGTGTTACTGGATGTTGTGTCCGAACACAATCCAATAATCTGATCAGACATCTCATAATATTCAAGCATAGCTTGAATGGCAGTAGCTTGATCACTTCTCTTATAACTTTTGATTTTTAAGATGCCCAGAAGGAAGTCTAGCGGACCAGATTCGGGTGAAGATGCGCTTATGGCAATTCTATCCTCGCTTTTACATACTCCTTCTTCCCAATTGTATCTTATCAATATTTTTGTGTCAAAGTGTACCACAATTTTCAAACCCCTTACTTTATCTAAATTTTTGTGCCTGATCAACGTTGCCTCAGACTCCACAATAGTATGGGTCTTCCTGTTTAGAGTTGATCTTGATATAGGGATATTATCAATATCAGCACCACCAGCTTTGTAAAGAGAATTTAAAAGACACATACCTGGTCTGACTCCAATTCTAAATCTGGTCATAATTGGAATCCAGTTGTGAAGAATGTCTCCCAGACTTAATTGAAGGCAAACTTTCAAATCATTCTGAAATCTTTTTTGTTTTTTCTGGACTTTAGCAGGAGGTAAATTAATTTCATCGTATTCACTTTGATTCTCACTATCTGTGCTTAAAAAGTCTACTTCCAAATGGTTACTCTCTTTTTTCTTATTTTTTTCCGCATGCCTTTGGATCTTTTCTGACATTTTTAGAAGTTTTTCCTGTGCTCTGTGAACATTTTCACTAAATATTTAATCAACGTTGCCTAATTTAACCATATCCCCTCTCAGACAATGCCTCAAAAATTTTATGTCTTCACTCTTAGCCTCGTCATCCCTATTTTTATCAATTTTAATTAAATCATAATTGATTCATAAAATCATATTTGATTTTTGAATAGAAAAAAAAGAGCACTACTCTCTTTCAAAAATTTGTCAACCTTCTTGTTGTAGCTGCCCTCGGGCAAATCTTGTGTTTAAAGCATTTTTAAAGTGTGATACTCTTTAACTTTCTTGGTAATTCTGGTCTTTATAGATTGCTCGGTCAAAAGAAAGTATTGCTAAACACAGCTTGTTCCCACAAAGTGACAAGCTCCCTCAGAATACAGACGTTTGTATTTAACTGCTTGGTTTTCCTTCCGCACCCTCCGTCAGCAAACCTTGAGCATCTCAAATAAGTCTTGCCAGAAGCAACTGGGCAGCCAATTTTGACGTTGATCTGTGTGGTACTAAAACATTTTAAAAATTAGTTAGTTAGTTATTTACATTAATTACGTTGGTTAGTTACTAATTTACCTTGTGTTTTTGTCGAAATTAATCCAGTAGTACCTTCTGAGCATTTCTCCATTTGTGGGAAGTCTATTGGGGGCAAAACTCTGCAAAGGAAACCCAAGCAAATAAAATTGTCTTCGCTTCTTTGTAATCTTCGACGTGTTAAGAATATCTGCTTTAAGTGAATAAATTATCTGATTGTCGCGCTCTTGGTCTAGAGGCATTTTCTAAAATCAACTATTTTTTATTTAAAATAAAATCAGAATAGTTGGATGCACAATGCATTGCACATTACATTGGACGAGTTTTTTATTATTATTATTTTATTGCCATTGTTTAATTAGAAAACTTTGATAACATAATATTGAATTTATTTAAATATAATATTAAATGATCCCACATTTTTATCTGATAATGATTATTACCCAGTAAGCACAGATCGTTTTTAAAACGTTTAAAAAACGTTTTCATAGGTTTTTTAAACGTTTTAAAAACGTTTTGTGCTTACTAGGTATCAATGAAAAAAAAAGACTAAATTTTAAAATCAAGTTAATACCTGAGTTTTGGTAAGTAAAGAGTTTTAGTAAGTAAAGAGTTTTGTTTTTGTTGAAAACAACTTTTAAAAGTGATTTAATAATAACTTGGTTCGAGTTATTAGATACTCATCATTAATTTCTATTGTTCGCCATTCTTTTGTCGAAACGTGTTTGTTTGAAGAAGAATAAAATTAATTTTATCTCAAAATTTATATATATATAAAAAAAAGGAAATTGACCTAAATAACCTTCCGCTAGAGCTAGAGACTTAATTTTTTTTTTGTTGGTCTTCATTTTCAAAATCACGCAAAATGCAGTATTCCGCACATCAAAATTCAATATACGATACTTTTTTGAGACACCCTAATATATATATATATATATATATATATATATATATATATATATATATATATATATATATATATATATATATGAACATCAATAAATACCAATTCTCTCAATACTAATTTTTTTATTTAATCTAAGAAATTTTCGCAAAATTATTATTGATTCTAACATCTTTAGCTTTAATTACAAATTATTAATAAAATTCAATTACAAGCAAACGGTAACGTCACTTTTTAATGGCTTTTTCAAAGTTCGTTTTAATTGGGCTTCTTTAATATTACGTAGGTATAAAAAATATGGCGTCCAGAATTGCGTTTTTACATATTGACCATCATCTAAGTTCATATCTCCGTTTTTAGGTCCGCATTTGTTGAATTGAATTTCGATCGTCTCTCAAACTTTTTTTTCAAATTTTTTGGGTTTTACTTTTAACGTTTTTACTTGATCCCATTTTATACACGGACATTTAGGGTGGAATGCAAGAAGCGAACTTGAGTCAAGCTCGACTTGAACTTTACATTATAACCAATAGCGATAGAGTAAGGGTTTTCCCCTCAAAAAATACTCTGCCGCTATTGGTTACAAAATAAAGTTCAAGTCGAACTTGACTCAAGTTTGCTTCTTTCTTTTATATATATATATATATATATATATATATATATATATATATATATATATATATATATATATATATATATATATATATATATATATATATATATATATATATATATATATATATATATATATATATATATATATAATATATGATATGTAATATATAATTACATATATACTTTATTTTTCTTTTTTTTATAAGACACCTGCATAAAACTTTTTTCAACCAATTTTGTGTCTTAATGCTACCAGTTCATTGTCACGAAGGACATTTGCAAAGTGCGATCCTGGTTTATACCATGTTACTTTGCTATGGTAATCAAAAATAGTATAACTTAGAAAAAAGTTCAAATCACTGCATTGGTTTTTATAATTTGGGTAAAGATTTTACTGTATGTGAACTTGATATTTCAGCTATTAAAGGCATTAGTTTTCATTTTAGTTGGTTTGATTGGAAAACACCCATTGGTTATGTTATATCACTTATTATACAGAGGCTTTAATTTTTATATTAGCTGTTTTGCAAGCTCATTGAAAAATACTCATTGTAACTCTTAATTAAATAAAATTATAACTAGTGCTTCATTGAAATAAGCTTTATTGAACACATTTTGAACTTGACTTGTTTTTGATGTCAGTTTGGCAAAATTGTTAAATATATGGTTAGTATTGCTTCATATGACAACCAATTGCTACATATTTTCCAAGATCCTTGCCATATTCTTAAATTAGAAAAAAAATTCTTTAAATAACTTTTTTTTTTTATTGAACATTGTATTTAATGGAGTTATTTTAAACCTTTGTTTGAGTTTGAATGTTTGAAATTTGAAAATAAACTTTCAAGGATATATATCCAATTTCATTGCCACAAAATATGCATGTTGAAATAAAATAAAACAAGCTTAATAGAAAGATAAGTGAATATTATTTTAGAACACTGGTGTTTAAGTATGCCCAGAAATTAACTACTAAACACTTTAATAAATTACTAAAAAGTCATCAATTGGTTAAAGACAACAAACGAATCAGTTTTTTTTAAGGATTTATAAAAGTTTACTTTTAATTATATAAAGTATTAAAATATATTACAATGTTTTTGTTTAAAATCCTACATGCTAATAGTTTTTTAAATGTATATATACCCAGCCAACATTGAGATACGGGTACCGTACGGGGCCCATACGGGTCGTCAACTGGGTCCCGTATGGGAAGCCCAACGGTATCCCGCCGGATTATGGCCGCGGTTTCCATATGGGACCCATATGGGTGAGCCCGCCGGGTATCCCGTATGGGTTCCAGTCAAATCCCGTACTTTAAAACCGTAAGGGACCCATATGGGTTTTCAAATGGGACCCATATGGGAAACCCATCGGGAACCCGCCGGATCTTGGCCGCGGTTTTCTTCTGGGGCCCATATGGGTATGCCCGCCGGGTATCCCGTGAGAATCCCACGAGTTTTATCCATTGCAAATCTTGCAAAGCTACGTTTAAATGTTTAAAATTTACAGAAAAAGCAAATTTATATATAAATTGATTGGTTTATTTCAAAAAAATAGTAATTAAAATTACACTGTCGAAATTAAGCAAACTTTTAAACGATTCTTTAATCATGTATCGAATGCTTTCACGGTTATCTCAAGAATTGGAAGATTTTCCATTTTTGTTAAAACGACTTCTTTGAAAACCTCTTTACACAATATCTTGTTTCAATATGAACTGTAAAAAAATTAAATTTAACTTTAAGTTTTTAATTTTTATAGGTAACACATACATTATTTTTAATATGTTATAAAACTCTTATGATTTCTCTTAACACCCTTCAGATAAAAGATGTTTTTCACCATCGAAGGTAGAAACAGATAACCTTTAATTTTATAATCGACGTTTATTTCAACGTTTTAAAATGTACTTGTAATAGATAAGCACATGCTTATGATTCGTATAATAAATTGATAACATTCCTTTAGTTACTGATAAATAAATTATATAAAATTAATAAATAAATATAATTTTTTATTTATATTGTATATAATTTAATATACATTGTATATATCTTATATACAGTGCCGTGACTACTACATACAAGCCCCCCTCCCATTCAAAAAAAAAAACCTGTCATAAGGGCTCCAAAATTCTTAAAAACTTATCCAATAGATAAAAAAAAAATCTAAATAAAAATACTAAATAAAAAAAAAATCCTTACATTTGTAAACGAGCGCCCTAGAAAAAGCTCTGCTTATATATATATATATATATATATATATATATATATATATATATATATATATATATATATATATATATATATATATATATATATATATATATATATAATATATATATATATATATATATATATATATATATGTATATATATATATATATATATAAAGAGAGAGAGAAAGAGAGGCACTCACATACTCTCTCTCACACACACACACACACAAACACACACATACGCATATATATATATATATATAATATATATATATATATATATATATATATATATATATATATATATATATATATGCGTGTGTGTGTTTGTGTGTGAGAGAGAGTATGTTTGTGTCTCTCTCTTTCTCTCTCTCTCTATCTTTGTATCGATGTATGTACTGAAGCCCCCGGCAGCAGGTTATTTGACGTTAGGTGAGTATGACATCATCATGCTCACCTAACTCAGCAGTATAAGATATATATATATATATATATATATATATATATATATATATATATATATATATATATATATATATATATATATATATATATATATATATATTACAGGCCTTGTTTTAAATAAAAAAGTGCTTAATGCATTAGCTTAACGCGATTTTGACGTCATAAAATTATCTTTATTTTTTTTTATAGGCGTTAAGTGTTTCAACTACCGCAATAAATAAATAACCGCAAACTAATTCAATTTAACAATTAACTCAAATATAAACTATAAACGTTTTAAATATAAATTTATTATGAAAATTTTGTAATGTTTTCAATTGTTACTTTATTATTAATTTTAGTTCAATATTATTTAGTAAAAAAAAAAAATATATATATATATATATTAATTATTTCTGAAATTTGTTTTTGAATAATTGTTTTTAATCGTTATTGAATAAAAAATAATAATGATTTTTTTTATTTTTAAAAATTTCTAGAGTAAACAAAAAATATTAACATTGATAAACACAAACCCATGTTAATTATTTAAACAACGATTTTCTTTTGACTAGCAAAGAAAAATTTAAGTTTTTAAATATTTTTTAAATTTTTAAAAGCGTTTCAACTTGCGTTTTAAAAAAATATAAAAAAGTTTTGTCTGCTTTGAAGCGTATTTTTGATACGTAGTTTAGAACGAGTTCGCTAGGAATTTAATTCATAAACTTTTTATCTTATTGTAAAAATATTTAACTTTTTAAACAAATCACAAAGAAACAGAGCCATAGAGAAAAATCGTTTTCAACGATTTTTTTATTTTTATTTTAGGAAATTAAAAAAAAAAATTAAATTAAATATAAAAGTCTTAATTATGCAAACTCTTTTGTTAATTATTCTTAAAACAAAAAAACAAATACTTCTACGTCAAACTTTAATCGTGCAAACTTAAAAAAATACTCAACTGAAATAATTTAAGTATATTTAATAATTTGAATCGTATCTGTTTATAATAAACGTTCGTAAAAATTTGTTTATTAAAAATTAAGTTCTTTAACTTATAAACAAACTCAAAAGTATTTTCATTCTACGTATAATTACAAAACTCTTTTTTTTTTCGTTTGAAAGCAATTTAACTTAATAAAATAAAATAAAAGAATAAATACGAGGTAATCTTTGTTAAGAATAACGTTAATTTATTTATTGAACTATATTTTTATTTTTAATTATATATCAACTTAATTAAAATATAGTAACATGTTAAAATATTTTAACATGACTTGTATTATTTATAAACCGTTGGGCAGTTGCTCTTACGGCACTATTGTTTTTGGATAATATTTTATTTTGATGAAGATCACATAACTTACATTTGATTTTAATAACGTAAGTCTTCTCTTTTTCTGTGATCATCGCATCGGCAAAGTCCCAAGATTTAAAAGTTTTTAAAGTAAATCTTTTGTCCTTCAAAATACAATCCATATTCAAACTTTAAATAATTTAGAGATAATAGAAATATACAAGGTTTTTATATACTAGTTTGTTTTGTTTTATAAAGAAAAATACATATTCATTAGTAAAAAATGGAGACTGTCATTAAGCTAAAACGTGCCTTAGTATTTATTTAACGGAACCTGTAATGTGCGCGTGCATAATAAAACCTCCGTTATATAAATATATTCAACGTAATATTAGTGTCATCAGCGGATGTTGTAGTCTACTCATGATTTCTTTACCTTATATTATAACTTGATTTATGACAAAAAAAACTTATTGAATCGCACGCAGAAGAATTTTAACAAATTGTCTTCATTCAAATATTAATATTGCGAGTAACAGGTAATTTTTTTTTCTGTGCCGACCCTCTCCCCCCGCATAACTTAAACTATATACTAATAAACTAATAAGAAAAGCTATATACTATTAAACTAACTATAAGCTATATACTATTAAACTAATAAGAAAAGCAAAGACATTTTTTTTAACATCTCGAAAAAATGTCTTGATATTTTTGTTATCATGATAACAAAAATATTAAGACATTTTTTGAGATTTTATTAAAAAAAATGTCAATTCTTAATTACAATTTTTTTTGCAAATGTTTTTTATTATAAATTCAGTAAAAAAGATTAAGGATTGACAAACAATTTTTCATGTTGCTATAAATATTTGGATAAAAAGTTTAGCGTCAAATTAATTGCTATAAAAAGGAAAGATATATCGCGATGAAAAGTTACAACAATTAATTTGAAAGTAAATTCTTTTTTTTAATAAATACCTTTACATATCGTTATTTAAAAGTTAATGTAGTTTTTTTGAAAATTAATTACTTCTTTTATGTTACCGCTAATTTAAAAGTTAAAAAATGATAAAAAGTAGCTTAACCAAAACAGCTCTACGCGTACGTAAAAAGCGCTTAAGGCGTACGTAAATCGCTCTAGGCGTAACGCTTTAAAACAAGGCCTGTACTGTATATACATATCCTTGCTTATAGCGTCAGTTTTAATAGTAAAAATACAAAATATATGTCAATAAATAAAATAAAAATGAGTTTTGCTAAAATTTAAAATTATTAGAATTAGTTAAAATTTAGAATTATTAGTTAAAATTAGTAGATTTTGTAGTATTAGTTAAAATTTAGAAATAGATAGCGTGAAACATCAATTCAATACAATTTAAAGTTAAACTAAAAAATTAAAAAAAAAAAAATAATAATAATAATGCTAATGCTAAAAAAATAACACTTGTAAGAATATTTTTTACTTTTCCATAAATTTTATTTACTTGTTAATTAAGATTTTATTTTTAGGAGTGTCAACTACATCAAGTGTCAGTTGATATATATGTTTTGGTCAAATACATGTTTTTATTTGGTAATATTATGTTACATTTTTGTTTTTTATTTCAAAAACTCATATTGCATTTATTTAAATATGCATTTAGGAGTCTAGAATTGATGTATTTGTAGTTTTTGTATCTAATTTTGTTTTAAATTAAAGAAATTTTATTTGATTAAATGTATTTAACTCTAAATTTCATTTTTATTTTTGTTTTCGGTTTTAAAAAAATAGAACAACGGTTTTGGCTATAGTTCATATGTAATGGTTAATGTAATATAATTTATTTTATGTAATATGCCAAATGAATTTTTATTAGTAACAACTTCTTTAATTCATTCAGCTCCTCCAAAATTTGAAAATCTGTGATTCAACATTTTGCTTTTCCCAAAACAATACATAATATACACAAAATTTTTGAATTAAATAAAACACTAATAAATTGCTCCTATGCCCAATATAACTTACACTAAACTGCCCCATATCAATTACACTAGTGTTATCTTTTAAATTTAGAAATAGAAGTTATTAAATGTTGGTGACTCATCATGCAGTGCATTTGAGAAGGGCATGCTTTCAAAGTAAGTATAATTTTACTATAAAAAGAGCATTTTTAATACCGCAATTATATTGCATACTTGATATACATAATTATATACGCTGGTCACAACAATCCAGTCAAAAAATTCTTTTAAAAAATAAATTTAGTGTTGAGAAATTCGTATTTTTAGATGTTTGATGTTATGTTTATAAAATAATAATTATATATATGTGTGTATGTTATTTATTTATTTCCCCTTTATTTTTACATACTTATCTTAATAATATTTTTTTAAGATTAAGACTGTTTCCCTGATTCCTACAGCAAAAAAAACTTTAAAATGCTGGTGGCAATATTTTAAAGAGTGCATCTGATCGAAAAGAAGGTGAATGACGTCAACTGTTCGAAAATTCGATTCTTGGAAATTAGCAAGTGGAAGAAGAAGTTTACAAAGTTGTAATTTATAAAACTTAACACAATTATATAATAAAAAAATTTAAATGATTTAATCTTTTTTTCTTATTCTCAAGAAGTTCTGTGAAAACATAAATTTGAACCTTACGTTTAAGTAAAGCCATGTTAGAACACGTATTTTAGACGTCTAAATTTGGTTATTTAAAGACGTTGTTCGGCGTTTCCATTTAGCACTAGTTCTGGACGTCCTAAATTCACGCCTTTTAGACGTTTAAAAACACGTCTTTATTCCGTCCTAAAAAGACGTCCTAATTACGTCTTAAAAAGACGTCATCTGGCGTTGCCATTTAGAACTAGTTCTGGACGTCCTAAAAAGACGTCCTTTCGACGTCATATGGACGTTGCCGAGCCCGCTGGGTATATATATATATATATATATATATATATATATATATATATATATATATATATATATATATATATATATATATATATATATATATATATATATATATATATATATATATGATATATATATATATGATATATATATATATATTTATTTAAAAAAAATATTTTAAAAAATATATATTTATATATTTATTTTGATATTAAATTATCAAAAACGAACAATTGGTTCAAAAGTTATGACGGTTTAAGTACCGATTTTTCGATATATGGAACTGTTGAATAAACTGTGGTGAAAATTATGTTTTTCTTCACTTAAATTGTCATAACTTTAATTAATTCTTATCGAAATACTTGGTGTCAAAAGATAGGTGTAAGAGTGGGCTACAAATTTTTGTTAAACTCTAACTACTGGGTGAATCGGATGGACAGAGGGGGGCACCAAACCACCACCTTACCCGTATGAAACTAAACATTTTTTTCACAAAAAAGTCTTTTTTCAAGACATAAGTATTTTAAATATACAAAAACACTGTTATAAAATTATATTTAACCACCAGAGTTTATGAGAGCCGTATGTTAACGTTGGAGGTGGGTGTGGTGGTGATGGTTTGATACACTCTAGTATCAAATAAGACTTGTTTTCATAAATATTTTTATCTTTACTAAAATGAATTCAATTAGTATACAACATGAAGTTATGTTCTACAAGAATTTACGTGGTGGTACAACTACGAATTTAAGTCGTGTTTACATCGATGTATGGGAGGGGCGAATAACCCCCCCCCCCCCAACCTAAAAAAATAAAAAATTTAAAATGACACAATTACTGTTTCTTAAAGTCCCAGAATAAAGTTTTTTTCTGTATAAAAAAGGTTCTATAAATTAATACTGGACAAACACCAAACATTGAAGGTAAGTGTAAAACTCATGTTAAATGTGTTGACCATGTTTTAACACACCCTAATATCGCAAAAAAATTTTAATTATGAAATATTTGTTTGGTTATTTAAAGAACAACAATAAAGAAGTAAAAAAGATATCTTACCCGGTAAAAGTTACATCAGTGTTGCATCCATTGCCAAAAGAGAGAGGCTATCCCCCCTTTTCCCCCGACTAAACACTTTTTTTTTAAAAAAGCATTTTTGATTAATCGGAGATTTTTTTGTTAAAATATTCTCATATAGAGTGACTTCTATTATCAGTCAATAGTGGTAAAAAGGTAATCAAAACAAGATATTTACCAACCTTTATAAATCTTCAAATCTTTCATATAGTGCTTGATATTAGTTTGGTTAACGAAAAGTTCGGCTGTTTCAAACTAAAAAACAAAAAAATGTTATTAACACTAAATAATGTTTGATTATTTTAATGATGCTTTACTTCATAAAGTTTTGTCTTGGCTTTTAGTGAATGATTACAATGATAAATTTCACTAATGAAATTATTTTATAATCATTTTTAACAATAGACACCACGTGAAGGTAAGCAAGAGCCGTCTATCAAAAATACATAGCAAGTTACAACACTTGCAGTACTTTTTTTGACCAAGTCACAACACTTGCGCTACTTTTTTTTAGCAAGTCACAACACTAGCAGTACTTCTTTTTTTTCAACAAGCCACAGCACTTCAGATTTTTAATCTATAAATTTCAAATTTATATATTTATATAATTTAACAAAATAATATCTAGTCAACTCTCGGGAAACAATATATGCAACAAGCTGAAATTTTTTCATGCAATGTTCTTCAGCTTTGATATTCATTTTATTAACCAACCTTTAATAATTTTTAAATCTTTCAAATAGGCTGTTTTAAACTAAAAAACAAATAAAATGTTATTAAAAAGAAATAATAATGGTTTGTTTATTTTTTATCTCATATAGTTTTGTCTTGGCTTTTAGTGACTGATAACAACAATAAATTTCCTTTAGCTAGTCACAACACTGGTAGTATTTTTCAGCAATTCATTTGTAGTACTTTTTTAGCTTAAATTTCAATATTGTACTTTTACAAAGTTTCTTTTCTACTCTGCCATTATACAAAGCAGGCTTGGATGTTTAGGATCATATCATTCATGGTATAGTTTTTTCCCTACAATTCTTCTATACATGACATCTTCTAAATTATAAAGTTGGTCATTAGACAAATTTTTGTATGAATCTATAATTTCATCATAACTCAGTTTGGATAGCTAACGCCCTAACTTTTTTTGCTCTTACTTTTTTCTTTTTCATCAATTTTTTGGCGCTTGGATGTCTTTGGGAAATATTGGCTCTAATTTTAGCCAGATGCAATCGATTACTAACTCTATTTATACGCGCTACATGAACTGAGCATTTAACAACTTTATCTCTCAAATTAATAATATAGAAACCTAACCAGCTACAACAGATGACAAGGATATTAAAGATTAAATAGTACAATAACACAAAAGATTAAATGGTACATGTAAAAATTACATATTAAATATACATATATAGTATATATTAAATATACAATAACATAGTACATATTAAATAGTACAGTACTACAAAAAATAACAATGATTCAATAAAAAGCATGAAACAATCAGGAGTATAAATAAACAACTGTAAAAAAACTTTGTGGATGTACAAAAATCTTCACAAAAAACGTTGCAAAATAAAGATGTATAACTGAATATTGAGAGCAAAAGACTAAATACTAAAACAATAAATCGCAAAAAAAAACTAACTTAACCTCTCAAAAGTATCATCTAAAAAACAAATGAAAAACTTTTTTTAACAAAATAATAAAAATATTTGTCTAGACGAAATATATATATATGTATATATATATATATATATATATATATATATATATATATATATATATATATATATATATATATATATATATATATATATATATATATATATATATATATATATATATTATACATAAAAGTTGAATAAAGTTGCTAACATATATTAGTTATATATGACCATATTTTATTTATATTATTTATTACAGCTGAAGAAAATTTAACAAAAAAAAAAAAAATTAGGAAAATAAAATAGCTTTTAACGCAAAAAAACTTGAAGCAAAATAAATTACGTTTAAAACAACTATTTTCGAAATATCGCCCTTTTATAATTTTTTTATAAAATTAGGCGACGTTTTTTTATATAATGTAGCATCTTACGATTGTTTAGAAAGGAAACAAGTGTTCTTAATTTAACAAAGTTTGTAAGTTTTAGTTTCGTCTAAGCTAAGTTATTTTATAAACAAAAAAGTTAATTTTTTTAATACCTATTTTATGTTTCGTGTAGTTTGAAAAGTTTAACATATTTGAAACAGTTCTTCTTAGCAAGATAAACAAATGAAATAATTATTCCATTGAATTACTATAGATATCAAATTAACTAGATAGAAATTAACTAAAAAGGTTAAAAATACTTTATGACGAGGAAGTGAAACTGCTTCACAATATCGCTGATGATGTTTAGTGAGTGATCTTTTTAATTTTAATTAGTATTTAAAGCAGAAAAGGTATTACGAGTTTTTAAGAATGGCAACTGAAGCGAAAATAATTAGTAAACCAATATCTAGAAACTTTTCTTTATATCTAATAACTTGCTATATAAATTTTTGTTTTGCCGTGACCTCTTTTTGTTTTTTTGACCTGACTTTAATGATTATTCTGCCGTCCTAAGAAAAAACGCAGTAATCGCAAAAATTGAAAAATCGAGATTATTGCACCAAACGTTTTAACATCGTTTTCTGTGTAATAACGCTCTATATAAAAATATTGTGGTATATTCCGAAGTCATCAAACCCATAGTTCATTTTGCCGTAAGTTAAAAAAATATAGTGTAATACTTAGTAAAAACGCAGCATTATCGCAATACAAATTAAAAATGCAGTATTTGCAACGTACGTACTGCATTTTTTCATAGTATCATTGCTTTACTGCTTTTTAACTTGGCAACACAGACAAAAACGTGGGTTATCTATGACGAATACGGCGTCATTGCAACTGCAAGCGTCATCTGATTAGTGTGTGCGTTGGTTGTTCGTTCGTGTTTTCGTATTTGGTGTTTCTTTTTTTTCGGTAAAGATTATTTTTATAGTGAATTATATTTAGGACTATTCAATTTATCGTAGAGTGTTATAAAAATCATAAAATGTTGTGTGATATTTGCAACACTTGGATGTCAAGGACTCAATATATGCTACATCGTGCTTCAGACAAATGTAAATCTTCATTGTTAGATGTAAGTGTTTTATTTATATATTTCCGTAGTCTCAATCTATTTTATGTATCTAAGGTTATGTGTATTGTGTTTATTGATCATAATAATAAATATTCTACAAATTTCTCAAGGTTTCACTATAAAAAATCTACAAATAACTGTGTAAATACCTAATGTATGGTTCTTCTTGGTTATGTTTTACCCTTTCTTTTACAGGATTCTAGAACAGTTGTATCTGAAGTAACTGTTGATAAAATGGAAGTCGTAGTGTATGAGGCAGAAATTATGGAGGATAGAGGAGATATTGGTAAGAATATTACGTGTTTTTTTTATTATATGATAACTTGTGTGACATTTTTTATGCAGATATACAATGCATTAAATTATCAGTTTTAGATGAGTCTGTCACAACACTTCAACCTTCAATGGACGAAGATGTCTTAAAGAGTAGAGTGGATGTGGTGGAAAATGGAGAAGAAATTGGTATATCTATTATGTATATTTTATATAACATATAAATTATATGTATAACATAGGTTGTACCGTGTTCTGTACTTAAACGAAGTAATAATTAAATTTTATCTTGTTTCAGTGTTAAAGGAATCTGTGGATAAACCATTGGACGAAGCTGCATCTCCATCGGTCCAATTTACTAAAAAGGGAACTATACGAATTCGCAGAAGTAATTCTTTAAGTGTCAAAGAAAGAAAAGAACGTAAGATGCAACTATATAAAGCAAAGTATGCACTAAAGCCAATTGTTGATTGTTGCAAAAAAAAATGCATTAGCAAAATAAATGAGGGACGACGTATTGAAATTAACGCCCAATATTTAAAATTAGGCTGGAAGGAGAGGAAGACATTTATCCTCAATACATGTGATCGCATGCCTGTAAAGAGGAAAAGTGTTGAAGATGGTGCACGAAAAAACACCTGGAAATACTTCTTCAGTAATAAAGACTCAATCAAGCAGTCCGTGTGCAAGAAGTTTTTCCTAACAACACTAGGATACAAACCAAATAATGACCGTGCAGTATTTGAGGTCCTTAACAAAACTCCAACTGCCGCAATAGCCCCATTAGCTGATGGACGTGGCAAACATGTTTCGGATAGGAAGTATAAACATGACGATTTAATAGATGCGCACATCGAATCATTTGAACCAACTGTATCTCATTACAGGAGGAAACATGCTCCTATTAGAAGATATTTGCCAAGTGATGTGACCATCACCATGATGCACAATGATTTTACACACAAATACCCAGAACAACAAATATCATACGAATATTATAGGTTAGCTATAAAGAAAAAAAATATTTCATTTGCAACTTTGGGCCATGAAGAGTGTGAATTTTGTGAAAAATTTTGTTTACACGGTCACGATGCAGATAATTTAAATAATGATTGTGATGATTGCCAACAATATATTAATCACAAGATAAGATATGAAGAAGCAAGAGAATTATACAAAAAGGATGCGGAGCTCAATGATGGCAGCATTTTCTCTGTAGATTTACAGAAAGTCATCATGCTGCCACGTTTGGATGCATTTAAAAAAGTTATATTTACAAAGAGGATAGTGGCTTACCACGAGAGTTTCGTTCCTCTTGGGAAGAAAGCACATGGTGTTCCCATGGCATGTATATGGCATGAAGGTGTAACTGGGAGGAACAAGGAGGACATTGTTAGTACATTTTATGCTTTTTTTTTGAGGCAGAGGGACTCGAAAAAGATTACACTGGCTCGACAATTGTTCGAGCCAAAATAAAAATTGGTGCCTTCTGTCTTTTTTAGTATATATTGTAAATAGTGATGAAGTAGATATGGATGAAATACAACTAAAATACTTTGAGCCAGGACATACATATATGAGTGCCGACAGTTTTCATCATCAGGTGGAGCTCTCCATGAAGAAACAAAAAGTTTACGATTTTCCTGATTTTTCCAAAGCTGTACAGAATGCTAATAAAGGGAAGGTGGATGTGAAAGAAATGACATTTCAGATATATACATGTGGAAAGATAACAAATCCCAACAGAAGTTAAAGAAATCTTCTGAAAAAATATATCTGAAGAACATTGTAGCAGTGAGAACACGCAGAGGTAAATTTACAATGGAATACAAAACTTCTCATACGGAGGAGTTTACAAAACAATTAGACTTCCTCTGTAAGAAATCATCAACAAAGAAAATATCAAAACCTCCACAGTTGGACAAGCCTCGTGGGGTGGCTCAAGACAAAATCGATGATATTTTGTCGAATTTATCGAGTTTAATGCCAGCCAGCAGGAGAATTTTCTGGAACAATTTAAAAAATATATAATTTCATTTATATTATATATTTTTTCAATTATATATGTATTTTTTTATTCAAATAAAACGTTTTAAAAAATCTAATTTACTTTATCTACCTTATACACACTTTGAATGAAGTTGACAAAATAAGAGATGGAAAGACTGATTATTAATTTGATAATGGGTAAATTGTGGTTTTTGAGCCCCTAGTGCACTCCTAACTAATGGTAAGAGAATGGTATTATTTGATATTCGTGGAAAAAATATGTTGCTGGGTTGGACTGGTTGTTATAAATATCATATTTGTTGGTTGTAAGTATTCTTTACTCAAAATTCTTCCTATTAATTAGACGCAGTCTAGCTCTATGTTATAACTCCACTATTAATTAAGGTTTGTTTGGAAACCATTGATTATCAAGCTAGATTGTGATTAACAATGCCTTTTATAAAAACACATTGATATTTATGAAAAAATATATATTGGAGTATGCATGCATTTTTGTATTGATTATACTGCGTTTTTATCTAGGATGACGGCTGTGAAATATTGTGTAAATTAGCAGTGTGTGATTTTTCAGCCTATATATTGATGTTTTGGTTAAATATAAATTTTCATTGAATAAAGGAAGTATTTTGTATTCATAATCTATGTGGCATGAAAGTCTAATTATTATATTCAAGTAAGGTTCACACAAAATTTAAAAGTGGCTTTTTCTCAGAATGTCATTTTTGTTGTTTACTGCGTTTTTACTTAGGGCGGCAGTATTAGAAACTTCATTGAAAACCCAATTATTTTTGTAAGTCTTTGTTTACAAATTAAATCATAAAAATTGCTTTAACAGATTGCATTATGATAAAAAACAGATAAACAAAATTGCATTTACATAAAAAATACATACTTTTTAAATAAAAAATAAGAATATACTAATTAAGTCTATAATTTATAATAAACTTTCAAAATTTTGACAATTAAAATAATATATATTTAAAACATTTATTTTTGTTAACAAATAATAATAGTTTATAAGTTTTATGGCTTTGCAGATGTGGCTCCGAGAATAAGCCATAATATTAATAATATATTCTTAAAACATATTATGCTAGAAATCTGAAAATGTAACAAATCGTGAATACAATTTCTCAAACATTTCAACAGAATACTCTAGAACTTTATTTCGCTTAGTCAGTGGATTTTTTGAACCTTGAACACTAAAAACCTGCCAAATTAACGAACAATCTAATTCTATAATTAGATTGTTCGTTAATTTGGCAGGTTTTTAGTGTTCGCGGATATTCTTTTTATTATCACGCACCAAGATGTCTTAAGAACATTCAAGTTTTTTATGTTTCCATGTATGTCCGCAAAACAAAAAATTTTTGTTTCGTACATAAAACGCATAATATACGCAACTCCATAAAGAAATTGTTAAGGTAATCTCAACAAAAAAGTAAACACACTGCCCAACAATAAATTTTTTAAAGGACTTGTTACATATCTCAAAGGAAATTCAAAAAGAAAATAAAGAAATAAAAAAAGACTTCATACTTTTGAAAGAAAAAAAAATTTTCGAAAATAAACTTATTGAAAAACTTAAGATAGAAAACAGACAATCGGAACTGGATATAAGTCTCTTACAGCCGTGTCAAATACCGAAATTAAAGATCGATGGTTATACGCAATGTGAAAATAAAATTAACAACCCAGCTGCTACGAAAAATCTAACTCAAACAACGCATAAGTCTTTTTTAAACGTTGAATACAAACCGCAACTATTAAAATTATTTGCAAATGTAGTAGCTCAAACTCACTCAATCACAAATCAACCACAAATCGACGCCATGTTGACCGGTCAATATTTCGTGGTCGACCACGAAAATAAATAAAAAAACCAATATCGATCAACAACTACACGCATCAAACACCAACAATGATGAAAATAATTTTACTTTAGTGTGCCGAAATAGTAAATCTAATCACAAAACACAAAATCGTTCATTAGTAAAAAAACATAGAATTTCAGATCCCGTGTTCGGAACAAAAATTTCTGAAAATAAAACAATTGCAGGTGAAAGAATAGTTCGTAAATTTGACATTTTTGTCGGAGGGATAAGCAATCAAATCAATGAAGAACTTTTTAAAAACTATCTAGAAACAGAAATAGGAATCTCTCCCTTATCTGTTATATTGAATTAAGAAAATGAATACAATAGATCATACAAAGTTACCGTAAACAACACAGAAAAAAATATAATATGTAACCCTGCTTTATGGGATAACAATATAATAGTTAAACCATACCGAAAAAAACGTTTATATACTAACATATCTCAAAATGTGGAAACTAACGGAAACCAGGAAGATTTTCATAGATCAAAATGGATTTAGGGAATATTTTTAAGGAAGATAAACTTCCAACAACATTTAATCTATGTACTTTCAACTGCCACGGTCTAAAGTCTAAATTTGAGTATACCAAATCGTTGATTCTCTCTCATGACATAACTTTTATATGTGAACACTGGTTATCGAATTTAGAATATTTCATAATAAAAAATATCTATAAAAATACCCACTCTTCATTTTTCCACCAGGCTAACAAACATGAGCAGGGTCGACCGTTTGGCAGAAACGCTTTTTTTATTCGGAAACATTTGTTTTAAAACATTATCATTCTATATGAAGATGATCATATCTTCGCAATAAATCTTAAAAAAAATCAGACTAACATTATTATTATTGGCATTTATCTTTCATCGTCGCGCAATAATCAAACATCATTGGAGGATTACAAGAGTCAGTTGGATATAATTTCAGGTGTTATTAATAACTACGAGGGCGTTGCTGAATTTATTGTCCTTGGTGACTTTCAATCTTTTCCTCACGGAATATATGATTCATTAAAGAGAGCTAGCTCTACGAAAAATAACTACTCCGTAGTTTTATCAAATTTTATCAAGTCGAATAAACTTGAATTAGTGGACGTAACAAACAAAAGGCTCTGGACCTAACATAACGTATCACCATAATACATTACCAAACGCATCTTACATAGATCACATAGCTTTCTCAAAGTGTACGTCTCTTCTTTATTCCAATTGTTTCGTAATTCCTTTTTTATCTCAAAACATGAGTGATCATTTACCAGTATCGATTGAAGTTGGATTTATTGGACAATCTTCTCAAGAAAACAATCATAAAAACTCAGACAAGTACAGTATTCCAAATTATGCCTGGAATAACAATGATATTTTACAATTATATAACAATCGCTTAAATAATAATTTTAATTTTCACAATTTTACGAATGACAATTACGATGAGGAACTTATCAAAGTATATACTGTTATTACAAAGTCGGCATCTGAGGCACTTAATCAATATTTATCCATGAAAACACCGTCATTGTATTCAAAATCCTGGTGGACACCCGAATTAAGCCGTAGTAAAAATGTTCTTTCATTTTATTTTAAAAAATGGCAGGAAACTGGGTTCGTTAAAAACTTAAACTCGCAAATTTTTATTCGATACCGAATGGCACGAAAAAATTTCCGCAATGCTGTAAAAAAATGCTCAAAAAAAAAACCTGTACAAAGAATACATAAAAATCGAAACGTTAAAAAATACAAATCCAAAATATTTTTGGAAAACTTTCAGAAATATAAAAAAAGATGCAAATTCGAAATTGTATATCATAAATAATAAAAAAGACTCGATCACGAAAGAATTTGCCTACAGTTTTGAAAATCGATTAAACTCTAAAGCAATCACATATACCTCTACAAATTTAAAAATTCCGCCTTGCACAAAATTCGACGAGGTAATAATATCGGATGAAAATATAAAAACGGTTGTTTCTCGCCTTAAATTAAACAAATCCAAAGACGCCTTCGGAATATCAGCTGAACATTTAAAGAATGCGAGCTGTGAAGCACTAACAGAATGGCTCAGAAAATTTATTAACTTTTCTATTAATCATGGACAAACCCCAAAACTGATGTCTACATCACTTATAATACCACTTACTAAATCGTATAAAAAATCCTTAACTGATCCAAATAACTACCGCGGCATTAGCATCATTCCAATCTTTACGAAACTAATAGAATATCTTATCCTACTAATCTGTCCAGAAATAAAAGAAACTCATCCTCTTCAATTCGGTTTCACTAAAAATAGCTCAACCCTACACGCTGAATTTGTTATTAGTGAAACAATTAAACACTACAACAACAACAACTCACCTGTCTATCTCTGTTCTCTAGAAGCTGAAAAAGCGTTTGACAGGTGCAATTGGGACATTCTGTTTGAGAAACTGTACAATGATAAAAAACTCCCTCTGTATATTGTTAATACCATATCGTCATTATACTATGAAAGCAGTGCTTCTGTTTCTTATCTAGATTGCAAATCATATCCTTTCTATCTAACGCAAGGAGTGAGACAGGGATCTATTCTCTCGCCTCATTTGTATAACATTTATACTCAAAACCTACTAGAAACATTACAAACGAAACGAAAGCGTCGTAGGTACATCAATCAATGGAAACTATACGGGTGTTGTAGCATATGCTGATGACATTATACTCCTTAGCTCCACCCTCTCTGGCCTACAAAAGCTTATTAATATATGTAATATGTACACACACAAAAACTGCATAAAATTGAATGCTGACAAAACCGAGTTCCTGCTCACCGGAAAAAAGCAAATTAAAAACTGCACAATAACTCTCAACCACCAACAAATAAAACTTCATGATAAACTTAGTCATCTAAGCTTTACATGGGATACAAAAAGTTCCCCTTTTGCCTCACTTAATAAATCAAACATTGATCATCGAATATCTAATTTCCGGACGGTAATCCAAACCTTAATTCAATCAGGAATCCGTTTTGCTCACCCAAACTCCATTGTTCAGTTATATAAAACTTTAGCTGTTCCAACACTAACGTATGGTCTTGAGCTGAACATAAAAAAATGTTAATACAAAAGCTTGATATATTTGGAAAAAATGCACTTAAGTCACTCCTCGATGTTTCAAAACATAGCAAAACTTATTCATACCTTATTTTTTATTGAAGATATATCAATTATTATACAATAAAACAAGCTAAACTTATTTATTCGTTTGATGAACAATAAAATGACATATGATATTATTAGTTCGCAGCTGAAAAACAAAACAACCCCACAACATTTTTTAGATGGTATCAAAGGGTTGTGAAATAATCATGAACTAAATCTGGAGACAATAATGGAAAGTAAAAAAAAAATAAAAATTGTCGGCCTCAAAAATTTAATTCCTGAAACGGATCTTCAATCTCTAAAATGTGCAGTTGAGTACTGGAACTTAAAAGAGCAGAAAACTATCTTCAAGGACATTCTTGAAAAACATATTACTAGATGATCACGTTAAAACAAAAAAAAAAAAAAAAATTTCCAAGATTTTTTATATTTATCTTGTATGAAACTCTTAATTTACCTTACTTGTAAAAAATTAAATATAAGATATATAAATATATTCATACACGTGTAAAATATAAATATAAGAAAGAAGAGTTTTTTTTTTTTGATATTATTTAATTTAATAATTTTATCGTACCTTAAACCAACATTTTCACCATTATTGCGTCGTTCTTTTACTTCAGCCAGGAGTCTTTTCCTAATATTGACAGTCTCATGGGAAAAATCTTCGTTTAAGTAAATGTTTGTACCTTTTAGTCTATATGACTCTTTTAGAATTTTTGTTTTATCATTGTATCTTAACAACTTCATTATAACTGTTCTGGAGCTTCCTTCTTTTCTGGCTCCGGTTCGATGAGCTCGTTCGACTTCTATTCCATTTAGTCCCAACTTATTGACTAAAAATAGTTTAACTTTATCCTCAGTTTCATTCCATGTTACTTTCACACATTCTGGTAACCCGTCTATTCTTAAATTATTTCTTCTCGATCTATCTTCAAACTTTCTTAGCTTTTCATTTATATTTTGCGTTGTAATGTTTTCCTTTTCCACTCGATCATTGGTTTGTTTGTGGATAGTTGCAATTTTTTTGTCAAAAACTTCATCATGAAAATTTAAGCTCAATTTTATGTCTTCGATATCTTTTACTATTATCTTTATTTTGTTTGCACTTTCTTTAGAGTTTTCTTCAACTTTGTCAAGTCTCTCATTAATTATTTTTGTATTTGCGCTTAAGATTTCTATAAATATTTGTTGTTGTTGCTTAAGCATTGTTTCCATTTCTTTTCTATTTTCCCTAAAACATTTCCTTCAGCATTTTTTCAACTTCTACAAGAGTAACTGACATTTTAGATTTATCTTTTTTTTTAATAATGATAAGTTTATCTTTTATTTTAATAATTTATAAAGAGCTGTTAAAAAGCGTCTGTTTGCTGCAACTCTTTTCGGCATTTCGACAAATATATTTGGCGATTAAGTATTATAATATAATATTTACATTGAAAATGTTTCATAATATTTGTATTGAACTTGTTTTTTTATGTACAACACAAAATATACGTTGCAAAAACTAAGAGAAGATAAGCCACAAAAAGATATGTAAAGAAGAGAAGCTACCAGAAGATACCGTTAGAAGATCGATTAAAAAAAGATAAGCTTCAAAAAGATATGTTAAGAAGAGAAGATACTTTTAGAAGATCTATTTAATCTAATATTTAATGTAGATATGTAGGTAATTTGTAAATTTTAAAATTTTTTCTAAAATGTTAAATTTTTATTAAAATGCATTTACGCAAAGTTTTTGTTTTTTTATTTTCGACGTTACCATTATGGCGCGCATTAACGCAATATTTTAGCACCTATTCTGTAAAATACCAAAAGCGAACACCAAAAATATTCGTTCCGAGAAATAACGAACTTCTCCGAGTTTAGGGTGCGTCCGCCAAAAATAGTGACAGTAATAACAAAAGTAGTAGTATTAATGTATAATAAAAACATAAATACTATAAATATGACTAACGCTTAATAATAAAATATACAGTTATATAGTTAATAGTACCGTAATTAATAATATAATAAAATAGATACGAGAAAAAGAAAATAAATTGAATGAGCTAAAAAAAAAAGAAAAGCAAAAACAGTAAAATAAAAATAAAAAAGTTAATACAACTTCAAATATAACCATAAATTCTTAAACTTCTTTAATTATTTAATTAAGTTAAAACATTTGTTATAGTATGTAAACTTATCCTTATATAATTCTTTATAATAAAATACAATATTTCTAGGGGTTATATATACCCTTGTTATTCAAGTAATATAAAAAAACCGTTAAAAAAAAAACAAATAAAAACTTCAATGTAATGTGTTCTTGCGTCTTAAATAAGAAAAATAAGGTTTCCAAAACGATGGCGTGACGTAATTACCGTGGTCTTCATTCAAACCACCTTCATTTGGAGAGCACTGGTGATACTGAATTTCCAAAGAATCTCTCACTTTTCTCTTTAAATGGTCTACCTCTACTTTAAAAGTATTGCTTTTATTTAAGCTAGGCAATTTTAAGGCACCATGGCGATTTCTGGAATGCCCCGCTACAGCCGAATTTTTTCCATTTTCCCTCAAAAGTATGTTTTTGATGTTGGTTTTACCTACATAGAGTTTTCCACACGAACACTCAAGTTTGTAGATTCCTTAATAAGAGTTGTTGGGAAGTCGAGGCTTGTTTTTTTTTTGAGATAACAATTGTTAAAGGTTTTTTGGTGATTTAAAAACTGAAGTATACCCAGCATTTTTAAATATCTTTTTTAATTATTATTTTCTCATAATAACCACATTAACAATATATATATTCTGAAATAAAAGTTTACATTTCATGGTTGTTTACTAATAGTACGAGGACATTCAGGACATTCCAGGACATTTTGTTGCGTTTTCCAGGACATTTTATATCTTATTAAATGAATATTATCAATTATCTTTACGGTATATTTTTTTCATATTGATTGAATTATAGAATAGAATATTATATTATTAAATTATTATATAATTATTATTCTCTTATTTAAAATTAAATTTAAACCATTTACATAAAAAAAGTTTTCGCATAAAAAATTTAATATTACTTAATATTCTTACTAATTTTTTAACTTGACTCAGAAAAAAAAAAAGTTCCAGGACATTTCAGGACATTTTTGAAAAAAATGTAATTTTCAAGACAATTCAGGACATTCCAGGACACTTGCAAAAATCCAGGAAATTCAAGGACATTCCAGGACTGTGGCCACCATGTATTAATATATTATAACAACAACAACAATAATAACAATAAAATTAACAATAATAATAACAATAATAATAATATTAACAAATATCACATTTATATATTAAACATTTTTAATAAGAAATAATGACGGTAATAAAAATGTAAATAAAATGTAAGTAATATTAACATTATAATAATAATACTAATAACAATAGTAATAATAATCTATTATAAGCCTAAGATTTTAATTAGAGTATTTTTCTATCAAAAAGTCATAAAGACGGGTTTTAAATTGTGTAAAAGAGTTGAGTAATTGAAAATGAAAAGGTAAATTATTCCAAGATTTTACGCATTGGTTTGTAATAAAATTATCACCGTATTTTACCGAACAGCGATTTGGGATAGATAATTAAAGTTACTCAAAGATCGAAGGTAATAACGAGAACTTTTTCTAATTTAATTGATAATTCTTTAATTATTATTTTCTTTACTTGACTCGCTGATGAATGGCATATAATTAAAAGTTCTTTTTCTAAATTTGAATTTCTTTGTTGTTTTTTCTTTCTATTTTTATTTTTTATCTGTAAGCAGGTATATTCCGCCGTATTTAACATTAACACTTTATTTAATTGGTTACTTGTTAATTGAATAATTTATAACTTTAGTAATTATTTTTTAAACAAACGATTAGAAGTTAACTTTTTGACTTTTATATATAATTTGCAAATGATTTTATCTTCTTTTATATTGGTTAGTTTTATTCTTTTTATTCACATAATTTCTTTCTTCTTTTCTTTTTTTTTTCTTCTCCTATCAACCGTTAGATAGACTCATTCGCCATTTGCGAACACCTTCAATAGTTCGAAATCCAGAAAGATTTTTTTCCTTTTCTTAAAAGGAATTTTAGTAAAGTAAGTAAATATATATATATATATATATATGTATGTATGTATGTATGTATGTATGTATGTATGTATGTATGTATGTATGTATGTATGTATGTATGTATGTATGTATGTATGTATGTATGTATGTATGTATGTATGTATGTATGTATGTATGTATGTATGTATGTATGTATGTATGTATGTATGTATGTATGTATGTATGTATGTATGTATGTATGTATTTACTTACTTTACTAAAATTCCTTTCAAGAAAAGAAAAAAAAATTTTCTAGTTTTTTTTTTCTTTTTTTGAGAGAAAGTTTATGTAAAGTGTTAATATTGTTGCCTCAGGTTAGCCTACCATTTCTAGATTGTTCCCTTAAAAATGTTGCCTTGGCTAATCTGTTCATAAATTAGACACTTATTATTTGTCTAACTTATTTAACGAAGTACTTCAACGAAAAAGTAAGCAATAGGACTTTGTACTCCATCTGTAAATTACCATGTTGTTGTTTAAGTTTAGCCTTCCATTTCTTGATGGGCAGTTATGTTGCTTTTTTTTAATAAATTTTTTTTAATATAATATATATTTATTTTCTATATAAAATCTATAATATTTGGCCTATATAATATAATTTTATAAAATTCTGTATTATTCAAATTCATATTTACCAGTGGCATTTTTTAAAAAAGGGTGAGGTTTAACATATGAAACTCAGAACTAAAAAAAAATTTGAATTTAAATGAGTTTAAGCTACCAGGGAACTGCCAATAAAAGTGCCAAAAAGTGTGAATATTTGATATTTTTTTTACTTTCAGGGTCATTTTCAATATTTTAGATATATATCTGTTTTACAATAACCTTATTTTTAGAAATTAGGAATAAGGAAAGGAAGATAAGAATGCAGTATAAGTAAAATTCGTTTAATAGTTATACTGTTTTAGAAATTTTTATGAATACTTAAAAATTATTATTTTTTCAAGGTTTTGTGGCGTTAATTTACATCTCTTTTCCCCTATTGTTATTTTTAATTATGATAGAAAAAAAAACCCCGTATAGCAAAAATGTTTCCACAAACATAGGAAAAGTGTTTTTAAAATTGATAGATAAGCATTTCCCGCCCTCTAATAAAATACATAAAATTTTTAATCGAAATACTATTAAAGTTTGCTACAGTTGCACAAAAAACATGGAAAGAATTATAAAAGGTCACAACAATGCTTTGTTAAGCAAAAAAGAAATCCAAAATGAAAAAACTACAGAAAATTGTAATTGTAAACAAAAAAAACAATTGTCCAATGAGTGGAAGTTGCTTATTAAAAAATGTGGTATAAAAATGTGTTGTCTTCTCTAAAAATGTACCTGATAAACAATATATTGGTATAACAGAAGGTGAATGGAAAAAACTTTTTGCCAATCATAAGTAATCTCTTAAAAATAAAAAGTAATCAAAAGACACCATGCTTTTAAAATATATATGGGAATTAAAAGATAAAAATATTAATGATTTTATACTGAATTGGTTCATCCTTATAACAGTGCCTGCATATAACAATATTTCCGAAAAATGCATACTACGTCTTCAAGAAAATTTGAAATAATTACACATACAAACCAAGAATGTTTATTAAACAAAAAATCGGAATTGATTTCTAAACGCAGGCACGAAAATAAGTTTCTCCTAAAATACTATAAAAATAAGTGAGCTCAAATAATAGTTACATTAACTCCCCTTTGAAAAAAATATATTATTTTGTAAAAAAGCTTAAGTAATCATTTCTAAAGAATTCTTTTTACAATAGTGTCAGCAAATTACACAAATGTGTGAAAAATTGCAGTAGTTAAGACATGCGACTTCCTGTAATTTAATTTTTGGTATAAATTGAAGTTTTATTAATTTGATCATTCATTTCTGATGAGTCTTTACTGATGAAACACAGTGTTAAATGAGAAAAAATTTTGCTAAGTGATTTTCTACTAATTTATATATATATATATATATATATATATATATATATATATATATATATATATATATATATATATATATATATATATATATATATATATATATTTCTACCTCAATATTTGGGATTTGGAAAACAGTTACTAACAGCTGAACTGCAAAGACTGAGAGATGTCCTAAGATATGGTATTTTTTTAAGAGAAACAGGCAAACTAAACAGAAGAAACTAGAGTAATTCTGATTTGATCCAGGATATTTATGATAAACTTTCAGAAAAATGACAAATGGTCAGTGTTTTATTTGTGCCTCCCGTAATTAGTTTAAAACATAATTTGGTAACTAGACCTAAAGTTGCATAGAACAAAGAGCAAGTAAAATTCTCAAAAAAGAGCAAGTAAATTTATAAAACAAAAGTTTAATTTAATTATTGACAAACTATTTGATTTGGTAGAGTGTAACTGTAAATTATCTCTTTGTTCTGAGTAATGCTGTTCTCCTGACTGTTGGTGCCCACATTACCTGCATATGCCCTAGGGAGAGAAAAATACCAATAAATGAATTGGTTTATATAAAAGGTATGAGTGAATATATGAAAGTCACTATAAAAGTGTTAGTAAAGCAGAAAACCAAATTTTGTTATACTACACTGATTTCTTTGATTATTTTAAAAAGAAAATTTTATTTTAATTTGTCTAGTTGTAAGCAAATTGTTGTCACATTTTTTTTAGCCCAACGAGAAAAGTTTGGATCTTTAAGTTCATATCAACTTGGACCTGCTGATTTGATGTAGTCCAAAAAGTTCAAAAAAGTACAAAGTTGCAAAAGAAGAAGAGAAGAAGAAAAACAAATGAGAGAAAAAAAACACACTAATCAAAACGAAAATAATACGCAATATGAACAAGATAACGAACATGAAAATTATGAAGAGAAATCTAATGAAAATGAGATTTTTTTTATTCAAAAGCCTTGTACAAAATATTTAAAAAATCTAGAAATTATAAAGATATCTCTAATATTGCATTGGCCAGTATTCGATATGGTGTTGGTTTAAGAGCATGCATGGGTAGATGGAGGACTTGTATTCCAAAGTGACACTAGATTAATAATAGATCACAGTAAAGTTCGGAGAGCTAGGGATAAAGTCATGAATGAAGTTGCTGTTCAGTTTGATGATTATTGTGATAAAGAGATTATTGACTGCATATTTTTTAATGGGCAAAAAGATCTTACTAAAGTATTTTTAACTGTAGATGAATCAGATAAACAGTTTCATGCTAAAGTTAAAGAAGAACATTACACTGTTTGTTCTGGTGATGGTAAGTGTTTATTTCATTTCACTCCAGCTAAAAAAGCAAAAAAGAATCATGCTGAAATTATAGCAGATAAAATTATTGAGTATACTGCAATGAGATACATTAATACACACTAAAAAGCAATTGGCGGAGACTCTACCAATGTAAACACTGGTTGGGAGGGAAGAGTAATGCACTTAATGGAGCTGAAATTAAGGCGAAAGTTAATAGGATCGGATTGTCTGCGCCCTACATACCAATGAATTCAAAGGTTTAATTAAATTGTTAGACGGAGAATCTAAAAGTGGTACAAAATGGAGTAGACCCATTGAAAGCTTACTAGACGAAGCAACCAATCTTGAAATTAACCTTTTTTTTTAGTAAAGTGGAAACTGGTGAGCCTCTAAATTACTTGAGTAATGATGTGGTTGAAGACTTTTCAACAGATCAGTATTATGGCTATCAAATAGTTAAAGCAATACGCAGTGGTCATGTTCCTCAGCAACTAGGACCTAATATGGCCAGATGGCTAACAACAGCCAACAGAAAATGTAGAATTTGGGTATCTCATCATGGTCTTCAAGGCAATGCAGCCCAAAACCTTCTTAAACTAGTAGAGTTTATTGTAGGAGTGTACTTTCCTGTCTAGTTTAACATCAAAGTTAATTATAGTTGGACAGAAGGACCAAAACATGTTCTTTACCAGTTTAAGTTGCTTCAACACCAGTCACTCGATATTCAAAATACTCAACACACTCAAGCTGTCGAAAGATATGTAAAAAAAGTTACCCAGGCTTGCGAAAATGTTTTTACAGAAGATAGAAGAGATGGTTGGATTAAAGGACAAGAGTTGTCACAGAAGTTGATGTCACGAAATCTATCTAAACAAAACCTCATTGGCTTGACAATGTTTAAGAATTAATCTTTATTGTACTTTATTTTAATGTGCCAGTAGATGTTTTGTGGATCTGTATGAAAGTTTTATTTTCAATTCTAAAACAACCTAATTTTACAGTTTTAGTGGGAAGTACTGGGAGGGGGGCAAACCAATCTAGTTGTTTTTATACAAATAATTTTATTATTTTTTAAATAGAGATGACGTTTTTTTGCATTTTTTAATTTTTTTTTTAAAAATATTTCAATTTTTTAAGTTCATACTTCCCCCTCCCCCAGGGTTTTTGGTAAAATAGTGTCACTGGTTCCCTGGTAGCTAAAACTTTTTTTTTTTTTTTTTTGGTTGACGGTTCTGAACTTGTAATATTATACCTCACCCTTTTTTAAATTATGCGAGTCAAAGTTCAAAAAAAAAAAAGTATGACACACCCTACTGTGTAAACAAGTGAATGTTAAAATAAATGCATTAAGTGGCTTTTTTGGTCACACTCTTGGTTGTCTGGTGGATGAACTTGTGTTTGTTTTTGGTATTATGAAAATTTAAAATTTTCCATTTTCTCCAGGATCCTAAAACTTGCAAATATAATTTGTGGGCTTTAAGTACACTAAAGTGCATATCCCTGCACCTGGCGTGATCTGGTTCAAAAGAACTTGAAAATCAAGGGAAATTGAGGAGTTTTGAATCTCTGTAAAAAAATGTCTCACTTTAAGTCAGCTGGTTCCAATATCAGAAAAGCTCGTTACTACAAAACGTTGTTCATTCTCCAATATTTAAGATACCTGGAGACAATTTCATTTTCTTTCTCCCATGGAACTGCATAAACTAATTGGAGTATTTAATCATCTTTTTGCTGCGCTACGTCAAATTTTTCCACGAGCAACTCTTTGGACTGATGCATTACACATTAAACAACCTAACCAGGGTAGACATTTCGCAGGAAGTGAGTTCAGAAAGCTGCTACACAATATTAATATTCTTAATTAATTGCTAAAAAACACTCATGCTATGCAGTTATCCAATTCATTGATGCTTTTTGAAAATTCAATGCGGTAGTGTCTGGCTGTTTTGGTTGCAACCTTTATAACAAACTACCCACAAATAATTGAAGCATTCAGAATGTCTTATCTAGCATTACAAAATGTGTTTGTAACATTCAGTGTTTTTCCATATAAATGATTTCATCGATAGACATGGTCAAGCTCCTGAGCTTTACTCAGAACAGGCAACAGAGGCAGCGCATCACAACTTTCAGATACATTGGCAAAAGTACAAAAATCCCAATCATCATACAGAAGCTCTGGATTATGATTAGACCTTTTTTACTTCAGCCAATGCATCTGAAATATGCGATGCATTGCTTCTGTTGCCTGTTCTGAGTAAAACCTAGGAATTGGACCACGTCTATCGATGCATATATATATATATATATATATATATATATATATATATATATATATATATATATATATATATATATACATATATATATATATATATATATATATATATATGTATATATATATATATACATATATATATATATATATATATATATATATATATATATATATATATATATATATATATATATATATATATATATATATATATATATATATATATATATATATATATATGTTTTATAATGTAAAAAGTTTTTTAACTAAAAGCAGATTAAAATATTTGTGTCTGTTTATAGTTAAGATTTTTTTTCAATTCAATGTTTTTATATTAGAAAACGTCATTTTAAATTATTTTTAATTTGTATAGGTCAGAGGGGGTAACCGCTACTCCCTTCTTCAAAAAGAAATACTCTGGATGTATCTTGTAATACTACTACTGTAATATGGTAAAAACAATTTTATATTAAAATAAAACATTAAAAATAATAGCAATTTTTATTTTAGGAAACCTAATTTAAAATTATTTTTTTTAGGTCAGAGGAGGAGGGGTACGCCCTTTTCTCGTGTCTTTGTGTACACCACTACTTTTTGTTTTAAAGATGTAAAAAAAAAAATTATTCATTTTATAAACTTGATCTATTAGATGTATATTTTGAAATAAAGATAAAAATAATTATGAGAATGATTGTTTTTTTAAATTAGGGTGTGTTAAATTTTAACGCCCAACGTCCACCCCATATTTTTAATGAACCTCTGATATTTGGCAGTGAAGTGTAATAAAATTGTAACAACTTTTTGCATATGAAATAGACCGGTTTCCTGAAGAAACACTTTTTTATTAATAAAAATCTCTTTTTATTGACCTCAAAGATGGCGTTTCTGTGCGCCCGCCGCCCCCACGGTATGCCCAATTGCTCAAGGTTGTTATTATTTTGTAGGTTATTCTTGCACCTATTTTTTGACGCCAAGATATAAGGATTTTGATGAGAATTGACTAAGTTATGATAGTTTTTGTAAAAAAAAATAATTTATTTTTGCTGACGGATATATTGTACCATATCATGCAAAAGATATATATAATATTGGTTATGGAGTTTTATTTATGCAGGGAAAAGAATCAAAACACTCATCTTTAAAGCAACAACTGAAAAAATAACAGTAATCGATCAGTTTCTTCTGACGAACAAGGTAAATGGCATCAACTGATGAGATCTAGTTTTGTGAGAAACTTTTATCTTCCTTATCATTTTCCTATGAACATAACTTATCACACACACTACAAATCAAGAGTACCAGCTAACTTAGATAGTGAATCAATATGCCATTGTTCACGTCAACTTGTATCTGAGCAACTTTATGATTGTTGCATATTTGCAGTTCCATTAATGCAATGTGTCGAGAAAGGTGAATTAACTGAAGAAATTTTGGCTATTTTAAAACCATATCAATGTGAAGTTTGCAATGAACGATTTGATGACAACAACAAACTTTTGCAACACTTAACATCACATGCACAAAATCAAATTATCAATATTATTCCAAGAGAACTTTCTTTAAAACAGTTAAAGGATGAATTAAGACTTCGCAGTAAAAGTACTAGTGGAAGCAAGGCGGAGTTAATTAGGAGATTAGAAGGTTTTTTAACTAAATAGATCAACCTATATATACAAATAGGTATGCGATCATTATATGTATATATGTATTCTGTTTTTACCTTTGACACTGTGTCAGCTCACCCGTATTTTAATATATATTAATGTATATTAAATTCTCTCGAGTCCCAAATACAAGGGGGGATAGGAATGAACGGGCGGGTGGGAAATTTAGTCAAGATTTAATAACCGGGGGAAAGGGGTTACTTATGGTAGCGCGTTTCAAACTCCGGTTACCTACCCCAAGCTCGGCACTCCGAGCCCGGCTTTGCGTAAAAACCTAACTCGGAATGGAACAGTACTGCTAGTACTGCAGTACTAAAAAACAGTTCCGTGCATCTGACTTATTTTCTATATAGTTTTCATATAGTAACGTTTTGGCTCGTATATCATAACTTTTAAACAATTAAAAGAGTATGTATTGAATTTATAAGGATTGCGGTTATTCTTATAAAATCAAAAGTAACTAAAACATAAAATCAAGTTAATTATTGCTTATTCTTTCCTATTAATGTATTTAGGCTAGTTTCCTTAGATTAGCGTTCTGCCTATGCAGAGCAATCGACACGGCTTTAAAGAGGGGGAGGGGACAACTACCTTATTTCTAAAAAAAAAATCATACGTTTCTACAAAAACGGTTCTCGACAAAAAAAGTGGAAGAGAGGGGCATGATCCATGCCCCTCCCTAGATAACCGGCAGCCATGCTTTGGTTATCTACCTAGATTTAATATTCTTCCAGACAAAAAACGGCAATTATTTAAAACACAAACCAAATAAAAAAGCTTTTTTTTGTCATAGAAAAATATCTTAAATGATTATCATTCTATTTTCAAAAATACAATCATTTTTTATTGTATAGCATCAAGTTCCAAAGATAATTGGGTTCAATTACCTAACAAATAGTATTGTCAAAGAAAATTTTTTTATAGAAGTACCTGGGTCTCAAAACAAGCGTATTTTAATACAGATTTTGAAAATATTATTTGTTAAAAAACATTATACTAGAAGTTTACCACACATTGATTGAGGCTAGGAGTGGCACACGGAAGAAAGACTGCATTTAGTTCCTTCTGTTTACTCAAGTCTTGGACGCCTTTATAGGTTACAGCCGTATTTGAGCCGTCATCGTTTCCTTGACCTCGATAATTCAATATGTCAAGCTTGACATAAAGATCAAGATCAAGGATACTTGTCGAGATCAATAAGACTTAAGCAATAAGATTTTCACATGATTTGAAGAACTGTTCATAGGGCAAATAACATAACGTAAACACTGATCTATAGCTTCACACATTGACAAGCAAAACAAGTGGTATTGAAAATTATCTACCTTAAAATTATCATTTGAATTAATCGGATTGATTTGAAATAAAATAGATAGCCTCAATATAAACTAAACGGAACAACAAAATAAACGGTTTTCATTTCTTTATTTGGCATTTTAGTTTTTATTGGGCTTATTTTCTACTGGTTCTATTTTCGTTGTCCTCTAACGATGTCTCATACTGCCCGGTGGAAATTAACCCGGATCTCTCATCATCCATGCGCCCCTAAGAGTAACAATCGAATTTGATGAGAAAATGTTTGCACTTGATTACATCCTAAATTAAGTTAATTTAAAAGCTAAAAACTGTCACCAAGTCTAAATATTTAGATTTGGTAAGAGCCTATTAATAGGCTTTAACCAGTAGAGGATTATACATATAGCAAACTAGGCAGTTGCCTAAGTTATAAAGTAGAGGCGTAATTTTTGATTTTTTAAAGGCTAAATCAGAAAAAATGTTTTTTCTCAATTTCAGTAATTTAACATATGTAATATATATATATATATATATATATATATATATATATATATATATATATATATATATATATATATATATATATATATATATTGGCGTAAGAAGAATTTGGGCTGGGGGAGGTGTGTTGTTATTCAGCCAGAATCAGAATTTGAATAAAAAAATTGAAAATTTTAGTTAGTTAGGGAGGGGGAAGCTATCTGCCCTAAAACTTATTACTATACATTTTTTGCATGTATATGCTGAAATTAGGTCCTCAAATTATTTTTTCCCAGAAGAAGTACTTCCAGGTGGATTAAGGCCTAAAATGCCTTAATCAACCATTGGCTCTGCTGTTTAATTATTGTTGGTGAATTACAATTATTATGTAAATAGGGTTCTCCTGTATTTTAAAATTAAGCATATTGAAGAGTATAAGTTTAATGCTATAAGTTATTTAAAATAAAATAGAGATCTTAATAGTTTGTTTTAATGAACTTGGAGTGTCTATTGATTTACAAATAAAAAACAAATTTGTAGATAACCTTTTCTTGACATATTTTACAATTTGTTATAATACATTGCTGCTTTTTCTTTAAACTATTTCGTTTAAAATTAACTTATATATATGTATATATATATATTATATATTACGAACATTAGACAACATTGTATAGGACTGTTCGGTAGTAATAATTTGTATGAGTTCAAATATTAGCAATAAAGCTAGAAAACTCTTTTAAAGTAATTAAAAAATTTTGATTCATGCACAAGTATATATATATATATATATATATATATATATATATATATATATATATATATATATATATATATATATATATATATATATATATAATATATACATATATACATATATCAATATCAATATATATATTTCCACTTATATAAATGCATATAAATATACAATAGTGAGGTACATTTACTAACAGTTACAAACTGATGATGTGTAAAGGCTTACGTATATTTATATATATATATATATATATATATATATATATATATATATATATATATATATATATATATATATATATATATATAATATATATATATATATATATATATATATATATATATATATATATATATATATATATATATATATACGTATATACATGTATATATAATATATATAAATATATGATATATACATAAACTTTAAATATATATTAAATATAAATGTATATATATAAAATAAACATTATATATATATAATATATATATATATATAAACATTATATATATAATATATATATATATAAACATTATATATATAATATTATATATATATATATATATATATATATATATATACATATATATAATATAAATAATTATATATATATATATATATATATATAATATATATATATATATAAACATTATATATATAATATATATAATATAAAAAGAATATATATTTGATTCATTTTATATATATTATATATTTAAAGTTAACAAATTATTAATTCGTTAATGCTTGTAATGAAGAATCAACAACAAAATAATCTGCAGTGTATCTTTGAATGTAAAAACTTAATCTCATATAATGCGTGATGTGTGAGTATTCAAATTGAATTGGAGTGTTTTCAGTTATTACAATCTCTGCACTTCCATTAAATGCAAGGCGTTTATGTTGCTTTCCTACTTGGTTAACTGTGAAACATCTTTTTTACTAAAAAATTTGTTCCATCAAAGCGACAAGGATCAAATATTTTTTTTGGTGCGTCTATTGTTGTTATTTTCAAGAAGAATTTTTTTTTTTTTTGCTGCTGTGTGTCTGTAGCATGCTGCAAGTACATCCATATGCTTTCATAAGAGTAACTATATTTCTCATAACTCCCCATGGAATAAAGATTGACACTAAAGGAGTTAAACCAGTCATTTTTCCTTTTGGTAGTTTACGAAGAAAAACCTTACCAATTTCTTTAAGGTAGCTATCTATCATTGGACCAGCCAATACCAGATAGCAACCTATATTTCTCTCCACAATATCATTCATATCATTTCCACCAAAAGATTTTTCACAATGAACACCACTAATTATTTCGTTAGCCCATCTGGGTTCGCATGTTCCAACCCTCAGTTCTTCTTCAACCCAAAAGTTATTACCTCTTTCTATGGACATATTTTTATATTTGAATTGAAAAAGTATGCTTAAATCAGATAATTCGTAAAACAAATATGTTTTCGTTACATCCGCATATTAAATAATTTTTTAAAATCTCATAAATCTTAGCAAGTGGGAGAAAAACAGTAAAAAATAACCGCTGTGCAATCTGGACCAGAATACAGTATGAGTATTGAAAGTCAAATACAAAATTGCCATGTTGACTTTAATATTAAATATTGTTTGTGAGAAGTCATTTTTAGAAGGGATTTATGAAGGAATTATTTTTGAACTAGTTTTTTTGTGAACATATTTTATATTTTACTTGTATAACTTCAAGAATTAATTATTTTGCTTTCCTTGTTTATATTGATATAAATTGAAGACTTTTTATACTGTAAAAAGCAGAATAATTTCTTATTTTGCATGTTTGTTGCAATCAATGAGATATTAACTAAACAAAAGACGTGTTGAATACGCTTATAATACGTTTTAATACGTATATTTATACCTTAAAAATACAATTTGTGTTATCTGTCAAAAGTAACTAACTTGATAAGACGTTGTAATCTGATTTTGATACTTATGTCTAAGTGATCCCCGTAATTAAGGCTGTCATTCCAACAAAGAGTTTTCCCGGGTCAAAAAGTTAAGGTAACAACCTATTTAAAACACTGCGATCTGGTTTATTAAGAACTTTAGTCATAAGATAGTAAAATGCAAGTATATAATCTTATTTGAGTTATTTAAACTGTAGTATAAATAGAATTGTCTGACTTGTTGAGTCAGTTTTTTTATTTAGCGCAATGGCAAAATGTTTCAAGTTCTGATTTAAAAAAACAAAAAAAGCATTTTTATAAAAAGTCCAAGAGAAAAGTCGTAAATAACTTTATAAAAAAAACATGTTTCGAAAAATAAAATATTTTATTTCGAGAGGGTAAATAAAAAAAAAAAAAAAAAAGAAGAGAAAATAGAAAGCTCAAATGTAAAAATCCAAATAAATTTCGTAAGTTTCAAAACTACATTCACCCATGCGGACTTGAAGAAAACTTCTATAGTATTAATAATTTGAGTTTATAAATAAAATTAAAAAATATATATAGATTTATGGTTTTATTTGTCGAAAGAATGTTGGAGAAATATACGCATAGGCTCGTAATTAATAATATCAAAACTAAGTTTATTTATAGTTTTATTCGTCGAAAGAATATTTGAAAAGACTACGTTAAGGCTCGTGATTGATAATATCAAAAGAAAGTCTAGTAAAATCAGGACTTATGCCATATTAAATATGAAAACAATAGAAACAATTTGCGATATCCTGCATGCTATAAGCTATTTTTCTAAAATATTTTATTAAAGATTATCTCGGCTAATTAAAAACCTGAGTAGAATCTTCTTCGTTAGATTCTTCTTCAGCTTTACGTAACCAAGATAAAAAGTCTTTTACCGAACTAATTGTATTTCCTTTTCCATCTGGGAATTCTTTACTTGATTCCCATGTAAAAAATGTCTCCTCTGATATAATATCGCGGTTATATAATTCTTGAAATAAATCAATAGCAAGACCTAAAAACAAATTAAAAAAAATCAAAAATATAAAAAAATTAGATTTACCAAAGTAAAATTAGAAATAAATTTACCTATAGGGTGATGTAACGTTGTCACAAGCTGCTGAATACCATACAACGCAAATAATTCTAAATTTTTATTTCCATAAATATACTTTAATAAAATATTTATACGTTTCTCTAATTCATCTTTGTTACAGCTACATGTATTTGTCGCATCTAAAAAAACAATTCTTTAACGTAAATCTAATTTAAGAGAATAATACTAAAGATTAACAAAATTAACTGACCTTCAACAAGAGTGCTTTTGCAAATCATTGACGTTAGATCTTTTATAAAATATGGGTCAGATTTACAATTGCTACATTCACTCTATAAACATATTTAAATAGCAATTTCATAACAACTAAAAAATATTGCAAATATGTTAAGAAAATACGAGCAACAAATTGAGAGTGAACAAGTTATTTGGTCACAAATTCTCCCAAAAAAGTTAACATAAAAATGAAAAAACAATTTATAAAAATAAAATACATACAGGAACTTAAAACTAGAACTTACATCAATATAGGATGTTATTTTATTATTGTCGCCTTTTTCTTGAAGTATACGTAATAGACCTTTCAGAACATTATTTGAATGACTTTTATTACTTGAAGTTGAATTCATTAAAAACTCCATTTTCTAAACATAAAATAGATTAATATAAAAAAATGACCCCATAGTTGGGTGTTACTGAAATAAGATCCGCTAAATTTTGATAAAATGCGGTTAACCATTTAAAAAACGATTTAGATTTTTATTTCCTATTAGATCTGGTTAAGTCTAAAACAAAGTAACCTGGTTAAGTCTAAAACAAAAAACAAATCTGGTAAAGTCTAAAACAAAGTAATTTTGGTTAGACTAAATTATATTTAATTATTGAATAAAATATTTACATTTCAATTTCTTAAAGAATTCGATCGTTTATCCCGTAATTTAACATACTAGTCAACTTTTTAAATAATTATCTACTTACTTTGTCTTTTATAAATTTATCTACATTTTCATCATTATTTAATAACATCTCCCATTTAATATTTGACTTAGACCACAATTCACTAACTGATTCTTCTTTCTGAAATTAAAGATGTAATAAAATTATATATATATAAAAAAATAGACTTTACATTGGTGCATTCAATACAGCTTTGTAAACAAACAATAGTATTATACCTTAGAGTTTAAGAATTTTTTTAATAGAGAGCAAATAATATAAAGGTGCAATTGTTTAGTGTGCAGCAGAAATTTAAAATGTTAAAAAGTTATCATAGAATGATCCTTATATTTTAATAATAGACCTCGGCAGAGCTGATAAAACCTATAAATATAATTCTTAAAAAAAAATAGTAACATTTTAAATAAAAAACAATATATAAAATTTTTGTAAATTTTCTAAAATTTTAAAAACCGTAAAACTTAATTAACCAAAAAGTAATGTAAAAATTATTTTTTTAATTAAGTATTTGCCTTAGTATTCTTGTATACTTTTTTAAAATCTAAAATTATTAAATTTTATGTTATAAAAAAAAAATCTTTATTAGAATAAAATAGGATAATAATACATATTTTAAATATTCTCCTTAAACTTTATCTTTGTTACTAAAATATTTTAAAATGACAACCAGTGTTTAAATAATAAAAAAATGCATAGCGGTAACAATACTTCGGGTATAAAAACCCTGTGTTGAATACACTATATTAAATATAAATAAAAAAAATTACATACACCAGCAATTTGAACAGCTACTGATAAAGCCTCAGCCATAACATCGCCTGCTTTGTTTGGCTTGACTAATGGTTCTAAAGTGTCTTTGACTCTATTTAGAGGAAGCGCACCATCATAAACCATGGGACCTATCACTTCCCCAAGATATTTATAAAAATGTGGTATATCAACAGCATAATCTGGAGCATTTTGCACAATAGATGCAAGCCTACAGGTTTAATTAAAAATTAATCTACATTTAAAGTTAATATTATTAAATATATATATATATATATATATATATATATATATATATATATATATATATATATATATATATATATATATATATATATATATATATATAGACACATAAAAAATAATTTTTAAACTGTACAAAGCTTAACTAGGCACAAAACAAAATACACAACAAGAAATAAACTTATTCAACACAAATCATTCAAATAATAACAGACTTAATAATAACAGAAAGCAATAAAACTATAATAAGAGTGTCACAATCAAGCTGACTGCACAAAACTTAAATAAAAATAAAAACAACAAAATAATCTGAAATAAATGTACTCAAATATAAGAGGGTTTCAAACCAAGAGAAAGTTGTAAAATTTGAAACATAAAAAATCATAAAAAAGCAATTAAATAAAAATAACTGAAACCTATCTTTGTCACTCCATACCAAGTCTTACTAAAACATTATTTGCTAATAGAGAGCATTGACAATGAAATGCTAATACAGGCCTTGACAAAGAAATGACTAATAGTAAATACACGCACATTTTGTGATCTATGTGTACGAAAAGAATCATAGGATAATAATCATTTTAAATGGTGTAGCACAAAACAGACAAGGATTTATTGTAATCATAAAATACAAATGGTCAAACAGACCCAAAAATAAATAAATAAAATCAACCAACATCTTAATCAGGCAAATAAAACCAACATTTAGCCATACATATTAAGTATGAATTAAGATGTCTAAAAGTATAACTAAATAATCACTTTTTTTAAATTGGGTCATTAATGCAACTTTTATACAACTGACCAAACATTACGCAAGATAAATTGAAAAAAAAAAAAAAAAAATTGAAAGAAACATCAGACAATTAAATAATTCTTACAAAGAAATAGTTAGCTATTATATTTACTATGTATTAAACAGAGACATAATTAGTGTTAAAATGATTGATAACAAACATTTATAAATGCCTAAACCTCTCATTTTTATATCTCTTTATATAATATGACAACAAAATATATAAAAAATGACATAAGTTTATTCAGCTTCATAAATCCTCTCAAGCTACTGTAAACAGTTATTGCAAAATAATACACAGCTAAATGTAACCGAGATCAAATGTCATGTCAAATATTTATTGATAGCAGAAATGATACTCACAAAATTATTAAATTGAATATTTTTTATTTTTAAATAAAAGTTAAGTTAAACAAACTTTATTAAAAGCTATTACGTTAAATAATAAAAATTATGTTAAATAATTACTTCATTAAGTTATGAGATACATTCTTAACATTTGACTCAGATGACATTCTTAATATATGACTCAACCAAAATTGAACAAAAAATAGATTTAAGCATATTTAATAATATGAATAACCTGTTCATTATAAACAGTCAAAAATACTTTTTAAAGCCAATCTTTATGAAATTAAAAATAATTAAAAAAAACTTTCTTATAATTAGTTCTATTCTCTCTTACTGGTTAAATTGAAACTTTCTTAGAATTAGTTCCATTCTCTCTTACTGGTTAAACTTCTAAATTTAAACAGTAAGAGAGGTTTTTCTCTCTTACTGTTTAAATTTAGAAGTTTTTTAGATTTCTCATAAATTTAAGTACAATTTTAAAATTTAATAACATTTAATTCAAAGCAATCTAAAGGATTTTAATTAACTGTTCTAGTTAAAATTAGGAAGAAGCATGAGAGAAAAACAAAAAGCAAAGCAATAGTACAACAATCAAAAAACTATTACTAAAACTTATTTATTTAGTTAAATTTTATTTCAATATCATCAGCCACAATCAGTTTTAAAATCATTTTGAATTCATTTCCTAATAATTTTATTCATTAAACACGGTTATCTTACCTTAACTGTCATTAAGTGTGACAAGTATTATAAATTTAAATAAGAAAATAAGTATGATGTAAGAAAAGAACTATTTCCTTGTAAACTAGTTATACTTCTTTGATTTAATAATAATTAATAGTTTTTAATTAAAATCAAAATCAGTCGACTTGACGTTCAAAACTGCTAGAGAAACATCCTCTTGAAGAGCAAATTGCCATTGAGAAAGAACCAAGTATGTGTTGAGGCATACACCTCAGTCTTTTACGAAAAGATTTGCCCCAAAAATGCTTTCAAATATTTATCTTTACCAGCAAAAGCAGTCGAACAAATCACATCTTAAGTTATTTTCAATAAAGAATTATCTCTGTAATAAACCATTAAACTTGCTATAGCGTTACAGCATAGTAGACCTAAACTTACAACTTACCTCCAGTAAATATTTATACTTGAATGATTTTTATATATATTGAAAGTATGACTTGACAATTAAGAAATTATCTTTTAAAAGATATTCTAAGATCAGGTTAATACTTAAGTTATTTTTTTTTATAATTATTATTAATTTAGGAGTTTAATATTAAAATAAAGCTCTTTGAAATTTAGAAACAAGGGTGCATACTCTCCACTTACAGTTTGGGTTGCTCACTACAATGATTTATCAAGTCTTGCGTATCATGTTATTTAACCTAAATTCCTTGCGACTATTTTGTTCAGCTAGAAAATGACAGTAGAAAATGTTTTCTCTAGTTTCATCTATACCAGTCTGCATTTTGTTGATACTGCTGTAAGGGATGAAACCAGCTCACTGCTACAACAACAAACTCTAATTCAAAGGACAGGCAAAGAGACAAGAGACAAAGTTTTGTAGTAGCTTTAAAAAAATTGCCACAAGCTAATCAAATGAATATTAAATGAATATTAAATATTCCAATATGAATCTGGTCACTGATTAATGCAAATGGAGTTTAACTAATTTTAGCTTGTGATATATAAGTTACAAATATTAATTTGTGGATTTTAAACCCATTCAAACATACACCTCTGCACACAGTGTGACATTAAAACCAAGTGTCTTTTTAAATTTAAAAAACTTGCAAATGCTAGGCTCAATCAAATCTAGCCGTGAGTTTTTTCAGCAACTTGGCAGTATTTTTGCTAATATAAAGCTGTTTGCATTTGTCATTCAAAAGATTTACAATGCCTACATTGTTCTGATTTAAGGAATTGTCCTAACAATGGAATTGCAACTCTTTTTACGAGTTGTCAACCATTTTTTAAAAACTCTTAAAATTACTTAGATGAAAGCTGGTTAAGCAGACAGCTGCCCTCCACCTTTACCAAAGCCCATATGTGGGTAGAATTTCAGAAAATACTTTTAAAAAATGTAGACATCTTGAAACAAATTACTGATACAAACATGGTTCCAAAGATTGTTCACATATTTGAAGCATTTAAAACTTTTAATTTAGTTGTCAAGGATTGCTTTGGATTCATACTTTAGCTGGATTTTGCTGAAATATCAAACATTTCGAATGATGTTATTAGTACATACGCAACACCCAAAATTCACCACATTAACAGTTTCATCACACACAAAGGATCGCCCTTGGAGCCCTATAGAGAACAAATTGTCAAAACTGCTTATCAAGACAAGACTTTTATCAACATTGGTTCAAGTATAAGCAAAACACTAATCTTTTTTAGAGCATAATTGATCTAAACAGTAAGCATCTTTAAAGTACTGCTATTTTGAGTTATTAGAAATCAGAAATTCATAGCTTATGGTTTATAATATATTCACTATCAACCTTTAAATGCTATTAGTTTTAAAGCCATTTTTAGTATTACATTTAAAAATAGTATTGAAAAGTATTTGCTCTAGAAGAATGTATTGAGCTATTGAAATATTGATATATTCTCAGACTGTACCATGCTTTAAATAACAAATCAATATTTTGATCTGTAAAAAAATAAGTAGATGAACCAATAGAAATATTGCACACAAAAAAAAAAAAAAAAAAAAAAAAAAAAAAAATTTTTTTTAAAGGTGTTTATATTGGACACTATGAAGTCAAAAACTTACTTGATTTGAACATTTAAATTAAATTTTTACCGAAATTTGCATTACATGGTACCTTGATGTGTACTCTATCTTTCCATATAAATGTCATTCTTGGGTCAGCTAGGTTGGCATTATCAGGATCCATAAAAAGGGAGTAAAACTTTTATTAAAACATTGAAAAAGTTAGTGTAAATGGTCCATGATATTACAAGCTGTTTTAAATCAAGTAATTTTTCAAGCTTACGAAGGATATTTTAGAATGGCTTTTCACTACTTGTGCACACATTGACTCTAGCTAAGCTTTTTATGTACATATATACAGATACACATACATGTATATTAAAGAAGATTAACTTACCCTTTACATAACTGATCAACAGTTATTACATTTTTAATTATCATATCATGAAGCAATGCTCCAATGGACTTTCTTTCTTCTGATTTCATTTCTATAACTATTGTAATAGCTTCTTCAACAAACATGTAATGAAGATATGAACAATTAACTTCTTTTAAACAAGTTATAGCTTCCTAAATCAATCAAAATATATAAATATAAGATTGAATAAAATTGAGTATAAACAAATATAATAACAATAGATATAAAGTGACACAAATTGCAAATTATGATATCATGCTAAAAGATTTAAATAAAAAAGCAGTGTACATAAATAGTCTAGCAGATAAGGTGTAAAAAGATTGTATTTGCAATTAATATTTTTTATAGTAAAAAAATAGATTATTATTTAATTTTACTGAAAATATTTGTTTTAAAACAGATAATAAATAGATAATAGGCAGATAGTAGCCCAACATGAGCACTTAAAAAAAGTTTTTAAACTAGAGATAAAACAATTAACTAGATAATTATAAGCTTCTTAGTATACTTTGAACTTATATTTTATGAAGCATACATTACTTAACTGAAAATATTCTAAAACAAATATTATTTAATATTATTTAAGACAAATGTTATTTTTAACTAGCCAATTGAATAACTAAAAGCAAAAAGAACGTGATATTAACTATAAACAACAACAACCTAAACAATAAAATTTTTAATTAGAAAAATGTTTAAAACTTACATTTGTATCTCTTATACTTAAATATTCATTTATTGTAGATTTTGTCTTTTTTCTCATGTCTTCTTCAGAGATTTCTATTACTGTAGAATCAACATCTGCAGCTGCATCCATCGTTTCAACAGGAGTTTGAGCACCAGATCGGGGACTATCACGACCACTTTGACTGTGTTTAGAAAACTGGTTTTTCATTGTAGTTATATCCTGAACAGCACGAATTGCAGCACTGCGATCTTCACGACTAGATTTACCACCTGAACTCCGTGAAGTATTTGATCCACGACTTCTAATTTTTAAGATAAAGTTTTATGCAATAAAAGAAATAAAATAAAATTATAAATTTTTAAAAAACTCAATGTCTGTTCATTATTTGTTTCATAAAAACTAATTTTATTTTCGAAGAGGGAAAAAAAAAAATAATTAATTTTTTAAAACTTTACTTCTTTTGAGTGCCTGGTTGATTTACTTTTAAAGAAATTGTTAACATTAAGGACCCTGTATATATTCAAGGGTCTTAGAATACCATTAGAATTATAATTAAAAAAATTTACCACCTGAACTCCGTGAAGTATTTGATCCACGACTTCTGCTAATTGTTTTATAGAATACATTAAGAGATATTACCAGGCACTTTATATAATTTTTTTTATCCACTCTAATAAGAAAAACTTATTTCTTCAAAAAACAACTTGTTGAAAATTATATTAAAATATCCTAAATAGGCAAATTTAATATTTAAAAATTTGTGAATATTAGGTAAATAAGATAAAATTGTAGACAAATATTTTTATATACAAACATTGAGTGATACCTAGTTGGATTGGGATTCAATTTGAATAACCAATATCAAATTTTTTTTTCAAATAAATGTAAATTAAAATATAAAAATTAAATTAATTAAAAAAATAAAAACTAAATAATAAACAGTATATAACAAATGTAGATAAATTATTATATATTTGTTTTATATTAAAATATAAATGTTGATGGTATATATAAATATTATTTAAAAAAATATTAATGGAATTAAAAAATGAACAAAGATTACAATTTTACAAATCTTCTAAAATAATTTATAATTAGTGAACTAATTGAGGACTTCAGATTTTTTTATTTTTTGTCTTGAAACAGTTAAAGATTGCCTTTTATGCTTTAAACTTTTAATATATAAATGTATGTATGAATGTGTGTGTGTGTCTATATATATATATATATATATATATATATATATATATATATATATATATATATATATATATATATATATATATATATATATATATATATATATATATATATATATATATATATATAATATATATATATATATATATATATATATATATATATATATATAGACACACACACACACACTTACTAAAGCGTGTTTTGATAAGCATTTGCTCACTTTTTCTGCTTACCTTAAGCTATACCTTTTTTTTTGAAAAGAAAGAAGAAAAAACAAAAAATGATGAATAAAACAATTGCTTCCCCATCATAAACCCTCAGTCGATGTAGCAGCACTCCACTGCGAGTCAGGCTGTTTGTTAGTCAATGTATGTACTGAAGCTCCCGGCAGCAGGCTATTTCAGTATGACGTCAGATTGCTTACCTTAGTACGCAATACTATTTGTGTATATATATATATATATATAGACACACACAAAATAACAGATAAATATTATATATATATATATATATATATATATATATATATATATATATATATATATATATATATATATATATATATATATATATATATATATATATATATATGTATATGTATATGTATATATATATATATAATATATATATATATATATATATATATATATATATATATATATATATATATATATATATATATATATATATATATATATATATATATATATAGGCTTATTAACATTGTTTTTTGCTGTCACCCATACAATATCAGTGCTTAACTTAAACCAATACTTTGTTAATAGAAATAGGCATTTTATAAATTTTGAGAATTTTTAAACATTTTTGTCTTACCACCATTTAAACATCAAATTAATATTTATTAGTTCATTAGTAATTGAATATTTGGTATTTTGAAATTGAATCATTTTCTAATTAAAATAGCATTATTTTCTAAGCTACAATTACTATTATTTTTTTTAAAGTTACCAGTTGCAAATTTAATGTTAACCATAATTTTAAAATGTATATTGATCTATATAATAAAAAGCTAATCTGAATATAACAAAAAAAATACCCTCGCTTGCTGTCAACACCTGATGGTGGATTTTGTTCACTAAGAACATCATAACGATTTGCCTGTCTATTCTGAACAGATTCAACAGATGCAGGAGCACCAGAACTACTACGACTGCTTCCACCACTAGCTCCCCTCGACCAAGAAGAACGGAAACCACCAGGTCCAAGAGATATATTTTCAGAGTCATCTTTCTAAACAAAAATAATATAAGTTTATATTATTAAATTAAACTTAAATAAATATATATAAATATATATATATATCAAGCCTTCCCAGGAAAAGCGTGCGTTTTTTTTCTCGTACAACCACAAAAACGTTTTTCAAGTTAGAGAACGTGATCACAGCCATTTGCGCAAGTTATATGCATTTTTGAAAAATTGTTTTAAATTTAATAACTGCATAAGAAATTAAAATAAACTTAAATAGAAAAAAAAAAAATAGTTTAAATAATTTGTGTTGTTTTTAATTTTGTTTTTTCTTAGTGGTTATTATTATCGGCAAAAAAATTCATTAAGTCATAGCAAAAAAAGGTTTTAATTGTTAAAAAGGATGACTTTCCCATATTTTATGTGTTTTTTCTTTTAAAGAGGAAAGAGAAAATATGTATCGTCATCTGTTTGTAAAATATATTTGTATAATTATAATGTAACATGTTTATATCAAGAGTTAAATTATACGATTGTGTTTGTAAACTCTGGTAAAATATTAGGTCTTTAAAATTTTAGTTAATGCAAAGCTGTTTACTTTGTTTATAAGAAGCAAATTATTAAAAGTTTGCTAGCGAGAAAGTTACAAAAAACAAAACAATAAACTTACGACTACAAAAGTAATAACACTTTAGTCACTAACTGCATTATAAAAGTAATAAAACTATAACAGTGTTATTACATTTATAAAACACTTATTACTTTTAAAGTTCATTTTTGTTCAAACAACATTATTAATTCCAAACATTTATTAAAGTAGAAAAGCATCTAGAAAAAATAAAGCTGATATTCAAATATTATTAAAAATTTCAGGAACTTTCATATATCACTTAAACAACGTTATAAAAGTACTTTATAAAAAATATAGCATTATGAAAAACGTTATGTGAAAACGCACGTTAATTTTGAAATTAACCAATGAAAAACTTTTATTAGTTAATTTTAGAATTAACGCAGGTTTTTACGGTCCATTAGTAACATTTTTCATAATGCTTAACTTTTAATAAGATACGTTTTCATAAAGTTGTTTGTCACGATTTTATAAGTTACTTTAGTTTTAATATTATTTGAACATCCACTTTATTCTTCTAGATATTTTTCTACTTTAATTAAAATTTGGGAATACTAATGTTGCTTTAACAAAGAATGAATTTTAAAAGTTATAAGTGTGTTATAAAAGTAATAACACTATTATAGTGTTATTACTTTTGGAATGCAGTTAGTGACTAGAGTGTTATTACTTTTGTAATCATAAGTTTATTGTTTAATTTTTTCGCTAACAAATTTAAGTTGATTCTCCCCTTAAAAACTAGGAACAGGGTTTTGTATAAACTAAAATTTTGAATACTAGATATTTTTCCAGATTTTGCGTTTTGCATTCCCTTAATTCAACCCTTGTTGTTACATTAAAATTATACAAATAAATTTTACAAACACATTGCAATTTGTATTTTTGCTATCCTCTAAAAAAAAATCAAGAAAAGGAAAATCATTCTTATTATAGACTTAAAATTGTTTTTTTTTTTTGCTTCGCCTTATCTAATTTTGTTGCTGAATGTAACTTTAAAGAAACAAACATAAAAACGGTACACAAATTATTAAAGTTATTAATTTGTTTTTATTTTTTTCTATTTTAATCTCTTAATAATTTGTTAGTTTTGTTTTTTTGTCTTTTTCAGTATTATTATAAAACTTGCAAACGGTAGTGTTCACGTTTTCTAAAATATTACAATCGTGTGTGGTCATACAAGACGAAAAACCGCACGCCTTTCCTGGGAAGGCTTGATATATATATATATATATATATATATAAATATTACATTTTTAAAAGTCAAGTAAGTGAAAAAAAAAAAAAAAAATTAAACGGTTAAAAAAAAAAAAATTTTTAAGAAAAGTATATAAAAACAACCTTTGCAATTTTAAACTTGCTCGCATCAACTGGAGTAGCAGGAAAATTTTTAGATTTTGAAGGGATGTTAGTCCAGCCATCAGCAGATGAAGGAGGCCCACTTACACCACCACGCATAGCAGGACTATCACGCCCAATACCTATAAATAAATAAATAAAAAATTTTAAACAACAGTTATTTGTCACAAAAATTAGATTAATAAATAAATAGGCAAATTTCAACACACTTCTTTGAGATCCTCTTTCTTTTGGTCTCATTTTATCCTGTTGTCTCATTTTTTCCATTTCTTTTTCTTCATCTTTTGCTTCCTTGTGTATTTGATCAATTGTTTTTGGATTGCTATCATCTCTTCGTGGTACCCAATTACAACTACGCAAATCAATGATATCTTTGATAGCAAACTTAATTCTAGTTGATATCTTCTTACGGTCAATAATTTTGCTCATTTGAGCAAAATATTGATCGACACGAAACTAAAATATAAATATATCATCCTGATTTTACAAGAATTGATAAATTTAAAAAAAAAAGTATTTTCTAAAGTTCAAAAGTCAAGTCATACAATATGCTGAAATTTTCAGAAATTTTCAATATGCTGAAAAATTCAGCTGTTATATATAAAATGCAATATTTAATTCATGTTATAAAAATCTTTGGATGAGAAAGAAGTAACATGCTAGAAAAATATAATCCATTAAATTATGTTTTTCTAGCAAAGATCAATTAACTTGAAATAATTGCATGTCTGATATTGAGATGATTACAGGCTACTTTAATAGAGAACATAAAAAATCTTAACGGCAAAATATAATATAAAAATATATTTTGCATTAGAGTCTGCAAATATTTTAAATAAAACAATTAAATTTGAAAAACTCAAACAGTTAATCCAGAAAAAACAATTCATATAAAAAAACAATGCAGAAAAACTTTACTTAATTTTAATAAGGAAACACTGGAAATAAAAAAATATACATGACTGCTTTAATGTAAGTATGGCAGTTATGATGGAGTAGAAATATTTGTGAATTTGCTGGAGTTATTTTAAATTTATTCAGCAAATAATCAATATTAATAGATTGTTTCATTGAGATGATAGTTTAATATTAGTATGTAAAAAATCTGGTCCAGAGCTCAAAAAAATTAAAAAAGATAAAATATTGGCTTTCAAATTAAAATAAGCATCAACTTTAAAATGTAAATTTTCTAGATGTCATTTAACTTCTCTGAAAAAACATAAGCCTATCAAAAAACTAACTGATAATTTATTGTATATACAACTCTGGGATTTAGGGTTGAGATTCAACAATGTCGACCTCAAAGTGTTTGAAGTAGACAAAAAAAATGCCAACACACACTCTTGCTTGGTCATCTTTAAGTTTTTACCATAAAATATCAGCTTAAGTTTTTTTTTTACTTTAAAGACCGGAAAAAAAATTGAATTATTTTTTTTAAACCAAACCCTCAGTTGATGTAGCAGCACTCTGTTGCAAGTCAGGCTATAAAATAGTCGATGTAGCAACACTCAGCGCATGTTTTACAGTTAAAAAGTAAAATAAAAACATTCAGAATTTTTTAAAAGATATTTAGAATGTTTTTAAAAACATTCAATTCATTTAATTTGTGGTTTAATTACTTACTGCAATTAAATTAATGCGTTTTGACATAATGTATCCTTAATTTAGTCAGCTTTAATACCAAAAACAAGCTAAGAGCCATATGCATGTATGTATGTATGTATGTATGTATGTATGTATGTATGTATGTATGTATGTATGTATGTATGTATGTATGTATGTATGAATGTATGTATGAATGTGTATATATATATATATATATATATATATATATATATACACACCAAATATATATACATACCAAATGCTCTGATAAAAATTTATATAATTCTTCTAAATGTATTTCAAAATTTTGCACTGAAATTTGACCCAGAGCAAGAACTAGAAGTATAACTTGGTTCAACTTAATAGAAATGTTTCCACTAACATATGAAAAGTATTTTTAAAGCTGTTGAATAAACACCCCTCCCTTCTCCCACTAATAAATCACTTAATATTGTAAATCAAAACTTAATTACAGTCAGCTACAGTTACACACACAAAAAAGAAAAAAAATATAAGTTACAATGATGTATTAGTAGATAATAAATTCCATAATATTTCTAAAAAATGAGAGAAAAAGTTGTGTTCTATTCTGTTAGATTTGTCAGCTTAGTCATTTTAAGAGTGATTGATATTTACAAAATAGATGAAAATTTAATATTTAAATGAAAAAAATACAACTTTTTTAAGGTTAACCAGGTATATATATATATCCTTATAGTGTAGTCGAAATTTATAAAGACTACAATTTATAAATTTAATAAAGACTACAATTTTTTTGTAGTCTCTTAAAATGCATGTTATTGTCATTGAAATGTCAAAGCAATTAAATTAAGGCGGCAGTACATTAAATTTTATTGTTTTTTAAAAAAACCGCAAAATTAATGACTAGAAAGTATTTTTTAATTAATAGTGTTTTTGTTGATGTTTTGTTAAAATATATATTAAAAACATGCGCGGAGTGTTGCTGCATCTTATAGCCTGCTGCTACAAGGGAGTGGTGCTACATCGACTATCTTATAGCCTGACTCGCAAGGGAGTGGTGCTACATCAACTGAGCGCGTTAATAAACCAGACCAGAAAAAGTTTTTAAACTTTTTCTGGTCTGGTTTATTAACGCGCTCTTTAAAACTACAGTTTATGGGAAAAACTTTCTGACTACCATTCAAGACTAATATATATATATATATATATATATATATATATATATATATATATATATATATATATATATATATATATATATATATATATATATATATATATATATATATATATATATATATATATATATATATATATATATATATACATACATACACACTCTTGCATGGTAGTTAAAAAGAGTTTCCCATAAACTGTAGTTTTAAAGAGCGCGTTAATAAACCAGACCAGAAAAAGTTTAAAAACTTTAAATTTTTTTTGTTTTTAAATGATAGACTGCCTGCCCAAACTAGAGATCGCCGGTTACAGTATACGGTATACTAACTTTACGATATACTTTACCGTATAGTTGGTATACTAAAAATTACTATACCAATTAGTATACCTGTTATTTATGAAATATTTTTTAAATGATTTTATAATTCAATAATGATATTATCTTAATTGATTAAATAATTGTATTATATGTATTACGCGATTACTTTTTTAGATAAATAATACAATAATTATTAATAATAAATATAGTATTATTTATAGTAGTATTAAAAGAATTATCATTTATTAAAGTGTTGTTTTTTTGTAATTTAACTTTTGAAAGGTTTTTGAATTTATTTATTTAAATTTTAATTGTTTTTTGTTCTTTTTTATTTGCTTATTGTATGTATAAAAGTAACATGTTTACTCTTACCTTGAAGTAAAATATTTAATGTCAGAACAAATTTACCAACATATCTCTTTTTTTGGAAAAGGTTCAACAAGAAAAATTTATTGCAAATATTGTGATAAACAAATTACAGCAAAATCAACATTAAGATGGGAGCAGCATTTGAGAGGATGTAGAAAAACGTCTGATGAGGTTAAGTTGTGCTTTAAAAAAATAAAAAAAGAAGTTCAGAGTGTTATAGTTGAAACAAAAGGATATGATAATATGGCTTCACAAACCTCTGAAAATTTAGTTTTCAAAGAATCTGGGCAACCTGCTAAAAGAACTATGCTAAATTCATACTTTGACACTATAAGCAAAGATGACATTGATAAGATAGATAAATCATATGCAAGGACATTTTTCCATACAGGAGTACCTTTTGCATTAGCTGATTCTTCTGCATGGAAGCAACATCATGCTAATCTTAGACCTGCATATAAACCTCCATCTAGTAAATGTATAAGTGGGCGTCTTTATAAAGATGCATTAAATGATGAAAAACATGCAATAAAAAAACATGTTGATAGTTCTGAATACGTTAGTATACTGACTGATGGATTTTCAAACATTAATGTGAATCATCTTGTTAGTTATTCAATTCATGTTGAAAATAGGACTATGAAACTTATTGCTTACAAAATTGAGCCTACTGGTCAAGAACAGCAAACTGGCATTAATATTGCAAAACGCATAGAAAATGTAATTCTTGAAATAGGTGTTGATAAAGTTACAAGCATTGTTACTGATAACGCATCAAACATGAGAGCTGCATGGGATATTATTGAAAAAAAATATCCAAAAATATTTTGTAATGGTTGTGCTGCCCATACAATAAATCTTTTAGTAAAAGATATTTGCCTTCTTCCTGAGTTTGTGGATATTTTACAAAAGTCTGGAAAACTGACAGCCTTTGTTAAACAAAGAACATCACTTATCGATCAATTTCGTATAATTCAAAATCGTGTTAAACAAGAAAATAATTTGAAGAAAATGCGAGCATTATCACATGCAGTTTTAACACGGTGGTATAGCCATCATACATCTGTTGCCCGTAATCTTGAAAACAAACTAGTTCATTTGAATTTAATTAACTCTGGTGCCTTCTCACGTGTATCTATATCAAAAAAAAAATCAGATTATGTAAACATTGTACAAGACAATTTTTTTTGGGAAGAATGTCAACGTTTTATTAATGTTATGAAACCATTATCAAAATTAGTAGGAAAACTGGAATCCGATAGTTGTCTACTTTCTGAAGTTTATATAGGGTTTGTTAACTTAATGGAAATATGGAAGGAAGACGCAGTATTGAAAACTATTGTTTTAAGCAGATGGGAATTTATTCACACGCCATCTATGGGATTTGCATACTTTCTTGATCCACGAAATCATGGTGGCAGAAATATGTATACTGAGTCTCCTCCATCTAGCAAAAGTGATCTTGTTATAGTACTTGAGTTGCTTCCAAAGTACATAGTTGAAACAAGAGGACTTTGCAATTATGAAATTTCAAAAAAAGAAATAAAATCATTTCAGAGGCTATGTACAAATCCGACTCCAGATTTTGCAACTCAGATTAAATTAATGGATCCTGATATCTGGTGGGGAGTTGAGGGTGCAAGTAAATTTCCAAATTTAGCAAAGGTTGCACAAATAGTCTTTACTATTCCAACTTCTCAAGCTGCAAGTGAGCGAATATGGAGTTTGTATGATTTTATTCATTCAAAGCAAAGAAACCGACTTGCAAAAGATAAAGCAATTGGATTGGTTCTTATGTATGCAAATGCAACACTCCACGAAAAAGAAGCAAATATTGCTGATATAATGCTTGGCAATACTAGTGATCACGATGAGAGTGATGAGGATGGTGTTAATGTTGATTTCACTTTAGAGACTTCAGTTGATACAAGTGATTTATTGTCACAGTTGGCTAATTAAATGCTTTATTTAATTACTAAGAAGTTTTAAAAATCTTTATATTACATCGACAAATCTTTAGATCATCGAAAAATATTAGTCAAATTTTGTTTAAATAAAAATAAAAATGTTTTTGTTTACTTTAGTATTTATTTATTCTTCCACCTGATTATGTTTATTTTGCTGTCTCAAAGGCATTCTAAAAAAGTAGAGAGCAGACAAAGTCCAGATGGCCAACAAATCTATAACAAGGTTAGGGCCCCAGAGTGCAAAAACTGCAAAAAATTGAACAAGGGAGGAGTTTTGTGTCATGTGATAAGTTTCTGCTGTTTCTATTCTTCTAAAATTATTTGAAAACACCAGAACTTATTTTTAAATACTTGTTCTAGTAAGTGGTGGATTTTGATCAACGCTTTTTATTTAATTACTTAAGTTATTAGTTTTAAAAATCTTTAAATATATTTTTGTTCTTACTTTAAATCAGTTAAATATCAAATCCAATAAAAACATTCAACCTAATGCTAATTTGAATATTTAGCTAAGGACGGGGTTGGGAAAGTAAAAAAAGTTGTCTGGTCCCCTCACGACTGAACAAATAACATTTTTTAACTTCTCTTATAGTTTCGCTAACAAATTTATTAAGTAAAAAAAGTTGTTTATTGCAATGACGTCATTGGTATACTTAATAGTATACTTTACGGTATACTATACAGTAAACGGTATACTAAAATTTTAGTATACCGTAAACTAGCGATCCCTAGCCCAAACCAAACCCTCAGTCGATGTAGCAGCACTCCCTTGCGAGTCAGCCTATTTGTCAGTCGTTGTAGCAGCACTCCCTTGCGAGTCAGGCTATTTGTCAGTCGATGTAGCAGCACTCCGTTGCGAGTCAGGCTATTTGTCAGTCGATATAGCAGCACTCCGTTGCAAGTCAGGCTATTTGTCAGTCGATGTAGCAGCACTCTGTTGCGAGTCAGGCTATAAGATAGTCGATGTAGCAACATTTACGCATGTTTTAAAAATGTTTTTTAATAAAACAAAAACAAAAACACCACTAATAAAGAAAAACTTTCTAGTCGTTATAATTGCGGTTTTTGAAAAAAATTTTAAAAAACAATAAAATTTAATGTACTTCCGCATTAATTTAATTGCTTTGACATTTCGACGACAATCAAAAACAGCTTAAGAGACAAGGTAATTAAAATTGTAGTCGAAAGAGACTTTTTTTACATTAAACGACTCTTTTGACTACACTATAAGGATATATATATATATATATATATATATATATATATATATATATATATATATATATATATATATATATATATATATATATAAAGGTGCGAATGGTAGACATTAACTCTACTAAGGCTAAACATCAACTTATAACATAACAGACATAAACTCAATAACTCTACTAAAAATGATAAGTCTCTATAGCAACAATATTAAAAAAAAGTCAAATTTAAAATTCTAACCTTAGCCTTAGGATGATCCAAATCTTTACCAATAGTTGCAAGAAGTTTGCACAAACATTCTAATTGGTCTTCTGCTGACTCTACTTTTTCACATTTAAGAAGCTTGATTACACAATCATGCATAATATTCTCTGATATCATCTAAATAGAAATATTGAAAGTTACAATCAATTTAATTCATAAAATTACCACAAGAAATACAAGTTGTCCATTAAAATATAATAACTTTAATTTAACACCTTTCCTCATAAATCAGCATATATAACTTTAAATAAAAGGACAATATGTTTACACGCATCATGACTTTATCAATATACTTTAATAAGATATACTGCTAATAATTTGTTTTCAAATTTAACCATAAAGTTTGCTAATAATTTTTGTAGACTATTTTATTTAACAAAGAAAATGGTGAAAGGAGGTTTTTAAACCATATCAATCCTTCACATACATATGCCAATATTTAAACAAAATTTTTTTATGTAGAATTATACAAATAGTTAATTCATTCTGACCAACTAAAGCTCACTGAGGCTCAGCATAAAGGCTAAAGTTATGAAAAGTTATGGCTCACCATAACGGTTAAAGTTATCTCTTCACTAGAGTAAAACATATATAAATAATCATCAAGCATCAATTAGATATATTAATTTGAAGATCATCATTTGGTTGAGATACGGGTGTAAAAAAACATAATTTAAATAAAAATCATGCAGAAAATTCTTTAATTGATGGTTATGACAAATAAAAGCATTTGATGCTTATTGATATTTAAAAAATTATCTATAAATATCATATTTATAATTTTTAAAATTTAATAAAAGTAATTGTTGTATTAACTCTTAGAGATAGTTTAAACAAGTATCATTATTTAAATAACTCAAATGATAACATAGAAAAAGCAAACTTAAAATTTAAATAATAACATTAAAGGTATTTCATAAAATCTTTTGAAAAACATGAATATCTTTATTACAAGCACACCAGATGAACAAGCCTTCTAAATTTCTATAACGATTGTTTACACCAAGAACCACTTTATATACCTAGTAAGTTCAGAAGCAATAACTTTTATTGTATGTAAACAGATCAAATGCCATTGAAAAGTTTGATTTGCAGTGCCTCAAATCTGAATGCAAAGTTCTTTAAATATTAAGAGGAAACTTTCTTCCATCATTAAATAACGTAGATACTGAGGTCACAAATTTTATCAACAAACATACAAAAAGTGAAGTTCTAAAAGTTGATTTTCCGATATGAAGAATGTAACAATGAAGACAAAGATAGCATAGATTTTGAACAAAAAAAAAAAACACAAAAAACACAAAAAAAAAGAAAAAAAAAAAACAAACAAAACCTTTCTATCAAGTCTGCTTTTGATAAATAATGTTTACATAAAAAACTAAAAAATTCAAAAAATGACAATGAAAAAGAAAATAGCAACAATGCTGAAAACGTTATATCAAATGATATTAGTAATAACCACATTTATCTTCAGAAAATTTATCTTCAAAAAACTGGATAAAAGATACAAAAAAAATACAACCTAAAGTCATCAAATAATCCACCAAGCACCTTATCACTTCCCAAAACCACTTCTGACAAATAGACCTAATTATGTCCAGCAAAAAAATGAAATTTTTTATATATAAAATTGGACATTAGGCATTTAGACATTAGACATTCTCATGAAAACTTTGATTAAACTAAGATTATTCGAAAAAACTGAACATAGAGAAAAATACCCAGAATTCTAGAAATATCCAAAAAAGGATAACCCTTGGACAAAATAAAATTATGCAGAAAATTTTTTAAAAACTCTGAAAGAAAATGTTAATGAACAACTTTAATGATAAAAATTTTATGTAAACGTTTATGTAAAAAATGGTATTTTCCATTCTTCTATTTAGATGGTTCCAGAATCATACAATATTGTCCATCTGACTTTTTAGCATAGTCTGATTAAATGAATCATCAAACGATATTACAAAAACAGGTGGTAACAGTATTCCGTTATTAAGTATGGTGCAATGCCAAATTTTGTAATATACCCACACTTTGCTTAGCTAAGCTGAGAATTTTTTCAACTTTCTAGCAAATTCAAAAAATATTTATATAAACAGTTTAGTCCTTGACATGATATTTGAAATGATTTTATAAAGCCTCATTAATATGTATGTATGTATGTATGTATGTATGTATGTATGTATGTATGTATGTATATATGCATGCATGCATGCATGTATGAATATATATATGCATGCATGCATGCATGTATGAATATATATATATATATATATATATATATATATATATATATATATATATATATATATATATATATATATATATATATATATATAAGAAAATACCTTTCTCCTACAAAATAATAAAAAACAGCAATGGATAAGACAATTAAAAATATCTATAGTTATAGATTTTATTTGTAGATAAAAATGAAAGTATTTTTGTCTATTGAATCACATCTACTTTAAATAAACCTTAAATAAAAACTTTAAAAGGACAACCAAGTCCTGAGACATGTTGTGTTCATATTAAAGAATATGTTAAAAAAAAAAACGTCTGAGCAAATTTGTTTTGATTAAAACTAATTAATAAATGTATACCAAGAAAAGCAAATCTTGTTGTTTTAGTCAAAGCTTGTCTTCTCCGTTTTCTCTGGTATTTTGAGTATGTAAAATAAACGCGATTTTCCAGGCGCATTATACAGACTTGATAATTTATTCAAGCGTGTTTAACTCATAGTAGTTTTAGAGCATGACGTCATTGGAAACATTCTAGAAATTCTCTTAAAATTTTACTATTAAATTTTACTCAAATAGCTAACTATAGTTACTTATTTTATTAAAAGTTTACTTTATTAATTGTTCATTAGTTTTTTACAAATTTAATGAACAATTAATTAAACCAAGCACTAAGAAAAGATATAAATATTAAGAATATACTAATAAAATATAAAATTTGTAATTAACTTTCAAAATTTTGACAATTTAAAAAATATATATTATAAAACGTTTATTTTTGTAAACAAATAAAAATAGTTTAAAAGTTTTACGGCTTTACAGATGTGGCTCCAAGAATGAGCCATAATATTAAAGTAATAGTTCATTTGATAAAATATTCTTAAAAAAATTTATGCTAGATATCTCAAAACGCAACAAATCATAAATAATACAATTCCTAAAACATTTCAACAGAATACTCTAGAACTTTATTTCGTGTTTTTTGAACCAATAGAACTAGTTTGTTCGCAAATTTGGCGGGTTTTTAGTGATGGCGAATATTCTTTTTGTTCTTCCGCAAGATGTTTTAAGAACATTCAAGTTAATATGTTTCCATGTATGTTTGTAAAATAAAAATTAATATATATTAATTTTTTAATTTCTAAGACCCCGCTTTTAATTTTTAAGCCCATAATATTTATTGGATGTTATAATGGAAATATAAATAACGAAATAAGATCACCTCAATACCAAAATATACATTTTTGAAAATCAGAGAAAAAATGCGCTAATAATTTTTTTTCTTCATACTTACAAAGTAAATTAATAAAAGTGCATTATTCTTTAGGTTAAAAATTATTTTATCTAATATTTTGAAAGAAAAACTTATAACAATAGAAATCAAAATACATGTCATCTAGACAATTATTTAAAAAAAGTTGCGCAAATAAAATACTATTTTGTTTTTTATTTTATTTTTAACTTTATTTTGTTTTTAATTTTGTTTTACAAACACATTTTAGAACTTTAAAATATAATAAAAATGAATATGATTTGAAAATTGTATGTAAAAAATAACAATCAAATCTATGACGTTATGCACTAAAACTCCTATGAACTAAACGAGCTTGAATAAATTATCAAGTTTGTATAATTTGCCTGGAAAATTGCGTTTATTTTACATACTCAAAATACCAGAGAAAACGGAGAAGACGAGCTTCGACTAAAACAACAACATTTGTTTTTCTTGGTATACATTTATTAATTAGTTTTAATCAAAAAAAATTTGCTCAGACGTTTTTTTTTTAACATTCTCTTTAATATGAACACAACATGTCTCGGGACTTGGTAGTCCCTTTAATAACTAAATCGAACCTGAAATAAAAGTAAAAATTAATCTGAGGAAAAACCAACAACTGAAATATTTAATTATTGTGGCCTTAATAAAGCTGCTTTCCTAAACAGTAATAAATTTTTTTATAGAAACACCTGTAGCGCGTTTCAATTATGAACATTTTATTGAAACATTTTTTCTATTGAATTAAGTACAATCCATTCTATTACATATTTGATTCTGTTACATATTCATTTGTTAAATTATTTACTTTGCTTTGGTCTACCAAATTAAATTGCTATAAAAGCACCATTCATTGTTTTTAACAGTTTAAACAAATCATTTACTTTTAGAATTTCATGCTCTTAAAGAACAAGATGTTCTTTAAGAGCATGGAGGGACAGAAACAATAAATAAAATGAGAATCAACTGAATGACGAGTCAAACGAAAGTTTTGATTAATAGAACTAGAGATGATAGCATTTTGAGTAGCGACAATGAAAATATTTGTATAAAAGAGAAAGAGATGCACCGTTACAAAGATGGGATAGACTCAAGCTTGGCAGGGTAGATTAGACTATGTTTACAATGTGATTTTGTACTTTATCCAAAATCGCATTTTAAATAGAAGAGAAAAAGCATCATTAGAAGAACCATCCCAAATATGACAACAGTAAAAGAAAATAAACATTCTCTAATAGTAATAATAGAAAATGTAATTAATATTATTGCAGTAATTTAAAAAAAAGTTAATGTTTTTTAAAAAATAGACAGTTTTATGAGTTTTTTATGGCATCTCATTCACATTAGGCTGATGCGCTAACCAACAAGGTTTAAAGGAACTATTGTTCAACCAACAAGGTTTAAAGGAACTATTGTTCATTGAAATGTGTTGTTCATTGAAATGTATTGTTCATTGAAAAATGTCAACATATTGAAATGTGTTAAATTTTTTTTTCTTAAAAAATAATGCAGCTTCACAACTATAAATGATTTTTTATTTAAAAAAAATTAGCAAGTAACAACAACAACAACAAAAAAAAAAAAAGGAATATTTTTAAACAAACTTGACAGTTAAATTAAACCCAAGCATTAACTGTAAGTTCAATAAACTTATATATTTTTAATCAAAATTAAATTATATATTTTTTAAATCAAAATTAAATAATATATATTTTATTCAACAGAATAAAATTATATGTTTACATTAAATTATTTAATCATGCATTTTTTATTAGAATTAAATTATATTATTATGATCTTAAAGTATTAATGTTTTTCAAGCGAAAAAAATCAATCATTACAATTCATTATTATAATATAAAATAAAATAAAATTTAACTTTTTTTTTTTATTATTAATTTATTTTTTATTACTAAATAGAAATTTAAGTAAATATTTTTTTAAATGCTTTTAAAAGTTGTGCTTGCAAGATGATAAAGTTTTTTTTTTAAATTTTTTAAATAATGCTAAAATAATTGTCATTTAAACTTTTGTAACAACATAATCGTCATTCAAAATATATTGTGGGTTTTTATAAATTAATTACTTTTTTTAAATTACTGCTTATAGAATAATTTAAAAGTTGAAAAAATGATAAAAATTCGCTTAATGGAAATTGCTGCGGAAAAGGCATACGTAAAATTGCTTTACACGTGTGTAAATTGGACAGCATCTTAATGCTTTAAAACAAGGCTTGAGATCAGATTTAAGATCAGCTGCCTGTTTTAAGTGATCAAAAAGAAAAAAATTTTTAAAAGACAAGAGTATAAAGTTGAGTCATTAACAAATTAGAGAAATAAAAAACAGAGCCACTTTAGAAGTAAGGTTGTCAGGAAGATCGTTAATATAGATAAAAAACAATCCAGGAACAACTTTCCCTGAAGTTACTAGAAATGAAATAGAATAATTGACTTTGAGAATGACTTTAATGAAGCAATTAGAGAGAAACAATTTAATTACTTCATTAACTTTCTCAGATACACCATATAAAGCAAGGTTATGGAGAAGACAATCATGCTAAACAAGAAAAAAAAGCCTTGAATATGTCAGGAACAATTTGTATGATATAAAAAATAGCTGGTAATTAGTCAAATTTTATTTAGGCATTAAATAAAAATTGTTATTAATCAATACAGCATATAGCCTGTTACAAAGGATAAAAAACAGTGTTTAAAAATATTGCATGTCACACTAAATACATAATACTCATCTGATTTTATTAAGTAGTTTAAAATTTAATATTTTTGGTATTTATTTTTAGATCAAATGCTTATTTGAAATCATACTTGTTTTTGAAAAAAAACCCACCTTAATGTACCACATTGTTTAATCATTGTCATAGTATTTAACTAGTCTGGAAACGCGGGTCGTTTTCTTATAACACTTTAGTTCCTCTCTATACTAGTGCTCAGCCTACTTTAAAGTGCATCAAATTGTAAACATTATATACTTCGCTATAGTTAAGTTGCATATATTCTTGGGATAAATATTGAAATGCCAGGAGCAAACTGTGTTTGTTTTGGTTATTCAGTTTAAAATTATTATTTTGGAATGCATATATATTTCGTATTCTGAATAAAAAGATGAATATAGCATAAAATGAAGACATTAACTGTTGATAAATGTAGTTACTTGACAGAGGTTGTAGTGGTATGAATATGCATTTTCAAACTATATAGCTTATATCATATAAGCATTTAAGTTTTAAGTTATATAAAAATATGTAGTAGATGCAAACACTTCATCGACTGCATAACTTGATGGATGTATATGGGTATAAATGCTTAGTATCATATATTCAGAGTATATTTATTTAAAATGTTAGCTAATAGAGCTTAATAAACTCTATATTCTATATAAAGTTTACTTAGCTGGATTAGTTGATAATTTATATCACTCTTTACATTATGTTGGTATCTTTTCTGAAAACAAGAAAAATCAGGTACAATTTTATCATTTCAGTTGGTTTAAAAGCACTTATTACTGGAAAACACTCTAAAAAATGAAAAATATTTATCTAGAGTAGAGTATGTACACCCTTAATACAGCATAATTATCTATCTATAATTATCTATAAGTAAAAAACTTATTCAGTAACAAAAAATTAAGATTTTAATAAATACTTTAAAAATAACTAGTATATCAAAGCTTCTTTAACTAAAATTCAAAAGCTTGCATGTAAATTTTTGTTTTTATTATGCTGTGCTGTATTGCAATTTATATAATAGCAAATATACTTGATGCAATAAAGATGATGCAAAAGTCTGCTACCAAATATTGCATCACTAACTAATATAATGCATACATAAATCAAACAATATTTAATTAAAAAAAAAAGTACAATGTATTAAAATAAGATTATAGAAAATATACTTTATATTAAAAAAATAGAGTGTATTAAATGAAGTTACATAATTTTATTCCAAATCTTGATTCTAAGTTTAAGCTATGATTTATCTTGTTGAAAAGGCATTTTAAATTATTCCTTTATACCTAATCCACCACATTAAAATAAGACAACTTGTTACTGTCTTATTTAAATATGATTTATTCAGCTTAAAACATACGGAATATATATATATATATATATAAAGATGTTAAGTTTATCTCACTTTCATTTTAATGTTCATGTTTCAAAATAAAGCGTGCTTTTTAATTGATGTTCTTTATATATCAATTTAGTTTGACTTTTTTAAATCTTGAAAGCTTTTAAGTTATCTTTTATAATTTAAAACCTACCAACTTGTATAAAGATAATCATGCATATTTAGCAGCAAGCAAATATGATAAACACTGCTCAAGTTACAACTTAGACATGTTAGAACTAAAACAAATTGTTAAATTAGAGGTACTAAAAACATTCCCAATAAGTCATAATATAATGTTTTGTTTAGTAATGTAGTGAAATACACGCTTAAACATAATAATGTCATTGATAAAAGAGATACCAGTCAGATTAACAAAGACAAGATTTGCTACTCCAAAACATGAAAGAAAAGTACAAATTTGGCTGAGTTTTAAAAAGAAATTGTTATTTGAGAAAATATTTTGTAGAAACAGTGATACAAAATTTCAGCATTTCCATCAAATGAATCAGTTTCACTAGGAACTAAGCTGTAATAACTTCTTCTTGAAATACTTGAAATATTTATACTTGATTTTAAAGTTTTAAATTCAGCTTATAGCAGACTACCATTTATCTGAAGCAAGCTTTTCTGCAATCTAGATTAAATAATTTTTAAACCTAATAAGATAAAGAATAATTTTCTTTTTCTTTTATTCTCTACTAAATGGTTATCAGTAAACTTGTCCTTGTGTTTGGCATTGAGGTGACAACCATGTGATACACATTGTTTCTTGCAAAACAAACACATATTCTTTCTTTACTTTATTTATTATAAAATAAATTAAGTAGTCTAATGTTTAAACTAAAATTGAGGTCTGTCTCCAACAAATAGCAACTCAATAGCATCGAATTCATTCAAATTTTGCAAGGCTTGCTCCACAAAAAGTCATTTAAAAATATTTAATGCACTCTCAGTCTAGTCACCCCAAAAAAGTCAAGTTTTTATACGAAGTCTATATAAAATGGCCCGCATTTCCAGACTATTTAAATATTATGACTATGATTTAATGTAGCACATTTACAATTTAAAAAAAAATACCTTCAACTTACTTTAAGCTTAAACAACTCTCCTATAAACCGTATATTTCCAAGCATCCGTCTTCGATTCATTATTTCACGCTGGTCTAAATCTGCTTTCCATAGTTTTGACTCTGCTTCCTATAAAACAATATCAAGATTTTGAAGTAGTTAAAAATAGAGAATTAAGTGGCACAACTTAACTAGAGCAGCAACTAAAAACAAATGTTTTTTTTTTTTGTTGTATCTCTAAAAACTGAGCACTTCTAAAAATAAGTTTTTAATTGGTTTTATTTTTGGTACTATTTTTTAAAATTTAGATATTAAACTTTCAAATAGCTACAGTGGCATTAAACCAATAAACACGCATGCATTTTATTAAATATACCTTGTAATATCCTATCTATCAGCTACAACAATTTATGATTTGAAGAACTAAATTTTTCGAGTTAGTAACATTTTTTATTTTAGAAGATAGAGATCAAAAAACTGAAACTTCCGTTTCACAAATTTTATTTAGTGTAAATTGTAAATGGTGTATAAAATCTAACAAATATAGGTTAATATAATTAATATGTAAATAAACCAAAAACAACCTTACAAAAACTATGCTATACAGAAAGAATTTTTTTTTTTTTGCTACACTGTTAAATGAGGCACCTGTAGAACCTGGAAGTTTTAAAACTCAACAAGCTGTATTCAAATTTTGCAGCCTAAAACTTGCAACAACAACAACAACAACAAAAAAAAGGCACCTAAGCACACCACTATGTGCACTTACTAAACTTCAATGGATTCAATCTTTCGTCCTCTGAATTCTTGTAAAAGGAAAAGTAGGCTTACAACTTCAAGAACTAGAAATTGTAAACAGAATAAGAATAAATTAGAATGAACTTCTTCAAACAAATACATTTTTCAAAAAGAGTTCCATTAACATTGTAGAAAAACAAAACTGTGACCTATATTTTCTCAGGCAAAACAACAATAAAAAAGAAAAGCAAATATTTAATTTAGTTATTATATTGTTATTCATTGAATGGTCTAGCTATAAATGAAGTACATAAGTAAACAGTAAAATAAAAAACAACTAAAAATTATAATCAAAATTTTTAAAACGGGATAAATCACAAATGGATTTAGCACATGCCGTCTATGGTACTAAATGCTCATTAAGACTTTTAATAATAAGTGGATAAAATTTCTTGCAAAATTGCTAACTGCATTTAAATTACTTAAACATGATATATTGCCTAAATTCTTACTTAAAAGGGTTTATAATGAAACCTCAACAAAACATAACGTTCTTGCCATAACTGCTTCTAATGTTGCAATTTTATGCAATAGTTAAAACAATATCAGGTAAAAAAATTCAAAATTTAAATTTATAGGATGGATTGAGATAAATACCGATTTATGCCATAGGTAGGGGGTCACAAACTTCAAGATAATTTTAAACTTTATGTAACAATGTGTATAATTTAGAATTTATATAGTTTAGTATTTGAATAATTGAGAACTTGTATGTGTGAATATTAGAATTTAAATGAAAACAATTGTAAATCAAAATAATAATATAAAAATAAATAAATTTCTCTCTCAGTAATAATAATTAGTTATTAAGTAGATCATTGTTTACTATAATTTACAGATTGAAGGAATGAAGAAATCAATAATTTTGTTGTAACAATACTTCAACCAGTATTTTAGATCAGCATCTAAACAGGTAATCTTTTTTTTAATTTTTTTTTTTTTATTTGTGGTTTAGGTGCCCCAAGAAGACCTAACAGTCTTGTCACAGAGCACCAGGGAAGTGCATTTAACCAGAAAGTTCATGCCTCCTTCATTAACATGATGCGAAAATATGTCCAAAGCTAGTCTCAAACCTGGATCTACTGCTTATAAAGCAAGCGCTAAAATAATCCATTAGAATTATTTTAACTCATAATAGTCAGATACCATGTTCTATTACTTATTCTCAAAAGTAATAACTAAATTATTTTATTTTATAATAAAAAATAAACGAGAAATAAAAATAGAATAAGAAATAATTTTTGTAGATTTATCAAACACACTTGAACACATTTTTTAGACGCAGAATGTTATACTGGCAAAAACAGCAAAAATATTTTAAAAATGATGTGTTAAGTCAGACCAATGAAAATTCTGGATATATGTACTGACAATGCAGCCAATATGAAAAGAGCATGGCATCTAACAGTTCATGATAATCTTCATATATACCCTTATTGAAGCGTAGCTCAGGCCTTGTTAAGAAGCATTACGCAGCTCGCATTTTGCCTGCGAAAAGGCGATTTGCCTACGCGTTCAGCAGTTATGCGTTACGCAAAAACTTTTATCGTTAAGATTATTTAAATTATCTTTTTATATTGTTTATGTGACGTTCATTTAGAAGTATTTAAGTCGTAAGTAAAAGCATTAAACCGCAATTGTAAACTAATAGATTTTTTGTTAAAGAAACAATTTGTTTAATAATTTTTTTTTTTGTTTTTAAAAATTACTTAAAGAAAATAAAGTGTTTTAAGTTTAAACTTTTCATCATATTTAATTTTAAATATTAGATATTATAAGTTTATAAACAATCAAATTTAAAAAAAGAAATATTTTCAATTTATTTTAAAATTTAAATATTTTTTTAATAATTATATTTTTTTTAGTAAATAAATTTATTAAATTTAATTAAAATTCTTTCATTTAATTTTAAAACAGAGCATTTTAAAATTTTTTATTTTTAAAATGCTCCGTTTTTTATGATGAAATTACCAAAGTAAAAAAAGATTTAATAAATTTAATTTAAGTTACTTTAAAATGTTCGTATTACATATAACTTTATTTTAATTTTAGTTAAGTTTCAGGTAAGTTCCAAATACTGGTCTGAAAGATGCGCTTACAAAAGCGCATTATTTTCCAGTTTTTATTTTTCCATTATTTTACTGTTTCATTCATTATTTACAGAAGCGCATTATTCATTTTATAACTACAAATTAATAAATGACGTCAATATACTTTTAAACTCGAGTTATAAATGTTATGTTTGGGTTTTCCCTTTGCCGTTTGCCAAAGAATTTTTTTTTATAAAACAAACCAAGGACGTATTAAAAATACATCCTTGAACAAACTAAAATACAAACCTATTAAAAATAACGTGATCAGTAAATAAACTCTTTAAAAACCCAACTTATCTTTACTTTATTTCAAAAACAAAACTAGTACTTGAGCTATAAATATAAGATACATAAATTTTAAAATTATAATGATATTTGTTAAAAACAAATTCTGCTTATAACATCTGAAAACCGAAAACACTATTTTTTTTTTTGATTGAGAAAAAAAAATTAGGTTTCACTGTACATAAAAATAAAATAGTTTAATGGAAATAAAAAAAAATAAAGCCGAAAAAGCAGTAAATTTCGTTTTTTTACAACATTTATTTTATCAAAACAAAACTTTTTTTTTTAAAAGGGAAAACCCAATCTATGCGTTTAGTTATAAGTACATTTAAATCCCTTTAAGAAAATCAACCATAAACAAGTGTTAAATTTAAATTATTTAAAAAAAATAATAAAAAAAAAACAACAACCATAAAACGAATGTTTAAAAGCAAAAAAATTAAGTTTAAATAAGTATAAGATTTTAATACAAGACTTTTTTTTAACCAACATTGTAATTTTTTTTTTTTTATAACAACATTGTACAATTTAAAGCTATTTCGTTTCAAAGACTAACAATAGTTTTTAATGTCATTTTAAATTTAATTACAATGAAGTAAAAACGCAACTGACGTAAATTAAATTTTAACAATGTAAATATCTTTATTGAGTAAAGTTACATTTATTCACGTTCAGCTTTTCCGTTACGCAGCGAAATCTCGTAACAAGGCCTGGTAGCTCATACACTTAATTTGATTTTCACTGATGCAAGTAACCTTAAATCGATAGCAGCCTCCCAACAAGATTGCAGAATAGTAAAAACAATATAGAACTCAAAAAATCAGAATTGTTAGAAAAAAAAACACAAATTATGACAAATAACACTATCATTAAAACTTAAAGTTAAAATTAGTTTTACTAAAAATAGTTTATCAAACTTATTATCTTATCAAGTATCATACTTAATATCATCGTATGTAAGTAGAGTAAAGATTAGACAGATTTTGTTTTCAGACGGGGTTAATTATTATATAATATAATTTATAATAAAAGAATTATTTACAATTCTAAACAAAATATTTACAACAATCTTGGAATAATCGCATCTGTGAACTATTTTTTAATATTCCCAGGGCTATACATCATTTTTTTGATAAACATTGACTTATGTATCTTTATTTATTGGCGAACGTCTAATATTAGAAATTTATGTCAAGTAAGGGAGTTTTATTTTCAAACAATCTTTATTTTAGTTAAAGTTATTAAACATAAAAAAGGTACATAATTAATTTATCCAATTTTAATGTTAAAACTTTTTTAGAATTAGAATTTTGTTTCAGACGGGGTTCAATTTTTCTACTTTATGGAGAGTTTTCAAAACAACAGGTTAGCACTGCAGAGAAAAGCTGTAGATGAAGATTAAATAGCTGAGGCTATTTAAAATAAACAGTTTTACTTTAATTGCCAGATTAAAAATTTTTTTACATACAAAACATTTAATTACAAGCTACAAATTTAGTGGACTCATAATATAAAAGGATGTCACTACTCAGAAGAATAAACAGTAAATCCTTTGTTTAATTTTATTATTTTAGTGCTTTTTTATATTATTTTAAAAACAAATATTTTTTTTAAATATACTTTTTAAAATTAAAAATATATTGTTAATTACTTTAAAAAAACTTGTTTAGATTGATGCCCTTGAAACTAAGGTGTTCCAATACACAACATTTTAGAAAAAAATATGTGGAAACCCCTTTTTAAAAATTTTTGAATAAAAAATATTTTTAGGGGTCCACCAAGGCCCTTTAACATATTTATAAAAAAAGTACTCACTGTTTTAACCCATTTGGAAGTTTTTAGGTAACCCTCTGGCCATAGATGTGGTTCAATACCACAGCTATGGCCAGAGGGTTACCTAAAAACTTCTAAATGTGTAACTCAATATTATGATTTTCATTTTGATAGAAATTTCAGTATATCTATGATTTTTTTCGACTAGAGATTAATGATCAAAGAAAATATCTAACATTTAAAAAAAATTTTAAATTGCCTAAAACAAGTATAAAACATTTGAACTAAATTAAAAATTATAACAAAAATGTATTCAAAGAAAGATACTTATGTGATATATGACTTGTTTTATTTTATTTTTTAATGTTTTACATTTTACTTTAAAAGATTTCTTGAATTTTTATAGCAAATCAAGAAAGAAATTATAATGGCATTATTTTGATTGCAACCCATTTCTTCCATATTTCATTTTGCTAGTTTTTTAACTGAATCTACTATTACGATTGTAATGGTGAAAAAACTATTAGAAAAGCAAATATATTTAACTTACAGTATCAAATGTTCTGCCTTTATCTTCTTCTAAAAGTTTCTCGTCAGAACTATCTTTATCAAACTCTTTTTGACATTTATTTAAAAGAATCCTTCTAAATGTAATTGTGCCATTAGGAGTGGAAGTATCTGTCATGGGTTGTTTAAACTAAAGAAAAAAATAAATATACAACTTTGTAAACAATATATAGGCTTTGGCAAGTAAAAACATGAACAGGAGCAGTAATAAGTTTTTAGATGCTTATCTAAAACAAACTTAACGGGTTGCCCACGCTAGTAGTGCTTGCGCAGGTAGCAAACAAGATTTTCACTTTTTTGATATATAGATAAAAAAGCTAGTCACGAAAATAAAAAGAACTATGATAATTGATTACATTTTAGTAATAGCTTTGGCATATGAGATAGGAGGGCAATGAGTAAATTATAAAAGAATAGATAATAAATTTCAAAAAATATCATTAAATATTGGGTAGGTAGATTTAAAAAGTAGGTATTTGTAGGGAGGTGGAGGGTACTCAAAAAACATATTGCAAAAAGCTGAGGAAAGGGGGAGGAAAGTAGGATAGGATGTTGATATAATAGCATATGAAATTTATGGATGATCCCAAATACATATGAGAAACAATTATCAGCAACAGTTTTTTTTCTGATATTTATTCAGCATTGTAACAATTTATCAAAAAAGACTGTTATCAGTTTCTTTAAAATATTTTTTAATGTAATTAATAAATCAAATAACCATTTAGGTCATTTAAACTTAATATGTTTATTTGAAAATAGTTACATCAAAATAGTTAAATAAAATAAAGACATTTACATAAATCGTGATAATGAAAAAACAAAATTTTTTTAATTGTTGCTTACTACTTCTTAAAGCAATATTTTAAATGAGCTAGATGTTTTAAACTATTTTTGTTTTTATAAGGGAATTTATAAGGAAAATGAGATTCAATCTGAACATTAATAAATTTTCCTATTTGAAAACAAAAAATAATAGTTTACATAGATTTTGTTTGACTGGTGTAAACTGACTTACAAGGGTGTAGAGGCAGGCACAGGCTTATTATACACAGACACACACACGTTTATGTGTGTGTATATAAATATATATGGTTATACAAATTGTCGCGAGTACGCATGGTAAAATTGACACTATTGACTTGAGCCCAACAGTGTGTGTGACTATGTATATGTATATGTATATGTGTATATATATATATATATATATATATATATATATATATATATATATATATATATATATATATATATATATATATATATATATAATTATATATATATAATTATATATATATAATTATATATATATAATTATATATATATAATTATATATATATAATTATATATATATATAATTATATATATATATAATTATATATATATATAATTATATATATATATAATTATATATATATATAAATATATATATATATATATGTGTGTGAAGTTTTTGTGTTTGTAATTTTGTTTTGTAGTACTTGCTTTCATTTTGTAGTTTATGTGTTTGCTTTTTTGTTTGTGTAAGATTTGTCATTATTTGTGCATTTGTTGCTAATTATTTTTATTGTTGTTCTCTGTTTTTTTTATTTTACCACATTTTCTAAACCTTTTTTTTTTTGCCTTAAATAACAAATTATTATTATGTGTTTTGCCTTTTGGTTTGTGTTAAGTTGGTTCATATTTTTCGTCTTATTTTTTTTATGTTTATTTAATTTACGCATGCTTTTATTTATTATTGCTGTTAATTATTTTACTTGTTTGCTTATTTTATTTAGGTGTCAACGACTATATGAGTTTTTAACTATATGAGTGACACCTAACCTAATTTTATTAAATTATAAAAAACTTTTCAATATTTGGTTGAATAAATGGATATACTTAATTTAAACTTAAAATGTTTTTAACATATTTTAACATTTTAAGAGTAATGATTAAAACTAGTTTGCGTACAGTAATATATATATATAAAAAAAAAGAATTAAAAAAAATTGGTTTTTATTTGGCATCTTTTTTATTTGGCATCTTTTTTGTTCTCATGCTACCAATCAAATTACATAGCAAAAAATAAAAAATATTATTTTTTATTTTTTGCTATGTAATTAGTAGTAAACAAAGATTGCTACTTGATTTCTTTCATCTCTACTCATTATTTATAAATAATTAAAAAAATTTTTCACATCTGTAACAAATTCGTGTAAAAAAAGTTGTGGCTTAAGTCAAAAAAAAAAAAAAAAAAAAAAGCACAATACTATTTGTTACAGCTGTGAAATTCAATGCTTAAAAAAAATTAATAAATGAAAAACGAGTTTAGGGGAAATAGTCAAACTGTGTATGTACTCACTGACTTTAACACCCCTCCCCCAACATACCTGCATGTATACTTAATGGATAGCCTTAAAACTTAGAAATCAGTAGATATGATGACTGATCAAAACAAATGGTGGCAATCTTAACAAGAGATAGCAAAAGGAAGAAATTATAGAATTATTGCCTCAGCCAGCTAATTCAGGTTGACATTATAGTTAAAGTTTCAGGTTGACATAGGAGATTAAACAAGACATAAAAATAGCCTAACCCAAAAACTAGATTCTTTCTTGGAGAAGTGTTAAAACCAAAATTAACAAAAAATTTATTAAATCGATGTAAAGCTCCCAAATTAGCAGTGAACATTTAAAATACTAGTGTTCATTCGCGTTGGGTTATATATATTAATTATTGTGACAATAAAAAACTGATGCAGAGTTGCAAAAGGACTTTGGCTTTATACCTCAATATTTTTCTAGTTTTTTTTCCCGTTAGTAGTTAAAAAACTTTTGTATATTTTTAGAGCTCTTGGATACCAAAACATAAGAAGTTATTGCTTTGTTACTTTCAAATCTGATTCTTTTGTGGGACTTAACATCCCTGTTATTGTCAATAAATAGAGCAGATTTTATTGACTATTTCTGTTATTATATTTGATAACTCTTTTATATAAAATTATGTCTCAGGAGGATGATGCAAAATTCATTTAAAAATATATTTTCACATTTAAAAAAAATTCATTATTTTCTTTAGTTAATACTTTATGATACTTACAATCTATAATTTATTATGTATTTTTTAAAATACTGAGTAAAGCAAAAATAAAAAACACAAAAAAATTGATCTTAATAAAGATCAATTTTTTTTTGATTTACAAAATATTAAAAATATTAATGAACAAAAACTAAATAACATACACAATCAATTAGGCGATGACATAAATTAGCATATGCCACACTGAATACTGGCTCACTGACTGCCTTCTCAAATATAAGATCAATTGCAATTTCTAATTTTTCTTTAGTGTCAATTTTCAATTCTTTCATTTTGTCAAGAAGTGATATAAATTTCTGTGGTGTCAGTTTATTCAATATTCCACGTATGCTTCTAGCGAGCTCCTAAATATTCAATACAAAAACATAAGTTTTGAAAATTATTTAATCTAAATTAAAAATTTTCAAAATATACTTATATACTCATACATAAGCTATGTATTCAAAATATTATAGAGCATTCTTTATTCGATAAATATTACAAAACTATTATCTACTAGACAGTATTAATAGAATATTTAAAGCAGTTTGATGGATGCTTGAGTCATGTTAGATTTTTTAAAAAATTATTTTTTATTATTTATATTTTTAATTTAGTTTTCTTTTGTTTAAATTAATTGTTTGAACCAAATACCTTGTTTTTCAACATCAAGAGCAAGCATTAGGATTGCAAATGTTGCGTGCAAATAACTTTTGATTTGTTATAGAGCATTCTTTATTTGATAAATATTACAAAACTATTATCTACTAGACAGTACATTTAAAAAAAAAACTCTTTAAACTTCTAATCCTCATATTTGTTTATTTTTTACAACCAAGTTCTTATTTCAATTCTCTGTTACTGTTTTAATGTCGCTCATAATATTACAATTTAAGCTAAACTAGATAATAAAAAATTGTTTTATATAATGATTACTTTTGTAATTATTAAAATTATATTGTTTTAAAAAAATTTATAATCAATTTTTTTGCATAATTAAAACAGTAATAGATAATTTAAACTATGCTATGTAACATAAAATTCTGGAAATGCTGTTTAAAAAAATAATTTAACGATATGTAACTCAAACTATACATTTGATTGAAACAAAGTAACTTATATTATACATTTAAGAAATGAAATAAAAACATGAAAATGTTCACCTTGTACCAGGTATCAGGTCTTATAAAAAACATTTGTAAACCACACTGGCAAAACCACAGATGTCACATTTTTCTCATTTTGAGAAATGTATGTATGTATGTATGTATGTATGTATGTATGTATGTATGTATGTATGTATGTATGTATGTATGTATGTATGTATGTATGTATGTATGTATGTATCACTAAACTCAATAGTTGTTATTCAATAAAAAATATTCATATTGATCTTGAATTTACAATATAAAATCTCAATAAAAAAAATATGATAATATTAAATTTTTAAATTATAATATTAAATATATAAATTTATAATTTTTATTATTATTAAAACTTATGGTTAAAACTTTATTAATTTAACTCATTTGATAAAACTAGTAAAATAAAGCACATAGTACAATGTAAAATTTAAAAAAAAAAAAATCACAAACCACAACAGTCTAAAGAAATTTAGCAGAGATCGAATATTTTATCAATTATATAAAAGAAATAGTGAAATGAGATAAAAAATAATTTCATATCTTATTTAAATTTTATGAAATATTTCTTATAAAACGTATTTAGCCGTCAATTAATACTTGTTACAATCTAACAGAGTTTTTAAATAAATAATTTTTCAAAGTTTCCCTCTAAACAAAAAATAATTTTAATGTTTCATACAATGCGCAGTAGTTAAAAGCTTTAGAAACAACTTTTTTTTTAATCGTTTTTTAAATTTTTGAGCAAATATTCCCACCTTTAGTAATTATTATTTTTATCTTATAACTTTTTTTATATGTAATGCTTAAATTACAGGGATTATCTTGGTCATATTTAAAAAATCCAGAATATTTTTTCCTAATAACATCTGAAAAGTATTTTGAAGAAACATCCAGAAATTCCTGGAAATAAAAATGTATTTTGTGTAACTAATAATATCTCATGTGTTTGAAAATAAAGATTTTGGCAGACATTCTTTTAAAAAAAAAAAAGTATTTTAATACTTATTTGAATAGAGTTTATAAATTAATACAATTTATATTTAAAAAACCTTTACTGTTTTAATTATTTGAACTACTGGATATCCAAAAAAATAAAAAAATTTAAAAATTAAAAAAAAATTTTTTTTTAATAGCTATTTCTGGAATTGCGGATATATCCAGAAGAAAATAATACCTAAAATTACCTGGTGTTTAAACAAATAATAATTTAAAATATGTAAACTTAGACTAGTTTTATTTTTGCAGTAATATATTTAATGTTTTATTTTTTCATTAAATTTTGCAATATGATAAATTGGCAATTTCATTGAAACAGTGTTCACTGTTTTCAAATAACTTAAAATTTGAGAACCAAAAATATTTCTGGATATTGCAACCCACAATGACTTAATCAAAGGTTTGGGGAAAAAAAAAATACATGCTAACATAAGCATACTTTAACTGATAAAAGTAAAGTGCAATTAATGGGCATAAATAATTGCAACTTTGCTTAGAATGTCTCTTAAGTAAAATAAAAGTATAATAACTTTTTTAAATATACAGAATACAAACTTACATCTCGTTCTCTTTGTTCTTCAGGCAAATCTTTCATCAATTCACCAGGTCGAACCCATGCATTTTCTGACTTATGTAGCTCTATTTTTTCAAATTGGGGAACAACAACAATCTTTTTTTGTTGTCCACTAGAAGCTCCAGAGCTTCCTCCACCAGATCCTCCTCTTCGCTCTTTTTCCTTTGATGATCTTCCTCCTGATGATCTTCCTCCACCAGCTTGTTTCATATAACCAGGTATAAAATCATTAGAAGCTAGTCTTTGTCCAGGAACTAAAGCTTTAGTAGGAGCATGTGCCTCATTTAATACAATATCAATGTCAGGTAGTCCTTGAGGTTTAGAAGTGCATATTGGAGCAAATTGAAATTGAAGCAAAAAGTCTCGATTGTATTGTCGCTTTTCATTATCAATGTCAATTTCTTGAGTGTCTAAAATACAATAAAAAACTTTTTTTTTCTAAAAAAAATTTATGTATGAAGGTAATTTAATTTATTGCAAATTTAAAATAAATTCAAAGAAAAAAATGTTAATTCAAACAAATCCTATTTAAAAAAACTACATGTTTTTTTTTTCCCCTATAATTCACCTCCCCAAGGCCAAGAAGGTCACTACAGATGAGGAGGCAACTTGTGGTTGAACCTTGACGAATAAGGCCGCTGAGCGGAGAAACAAGTTCAGCGCGGTACTACCAGAGATGTGGTGGGAATCGAACTTGGAACCTCTTGCTTATGAAGCGAGCGCTCGACCACTACACCACTACCGCAAGATTTATTAACAACTAAAAAGGATGTCTTTCATTTGCGGTGAGTTATGAATAGAGTATTGTTCAGTGTAAACAAACTTATAACTTAAAAACAGAAAGACCACTAGTACCATTATCTCTATGGCAAAGTTTACTTGATTTTGTTCAACTATTTCGTAAACATTAAAAATGGTATGTAGCATTAAAATACTATGCAGTGAAAACAGAGGTGTATATTTTTGCTTAGTTCCTGTTTATTATATTTATAATTGATCTTAATCATAAACTTGTAATGTGTTACAAGCAGTAACTTCAATCTCTGAAAAAAAAAAAATTAAAAAAAAGGAAAAACATTTTTTGTTGTTTTTAACATTTTTTATAAAATAAAGCGAGTTGAAAACTGGAGCTCCTTTAGTTCATATCAATAAAGCACATCTATCTTTATTATTTAACATGAATTTAACAAACAATAATACGACAAAAAGATACTCAACCAAAAAATTTGTTTACAAAAGATGTAATTACCAAGATCTAAATTCATTTTTCAAAAATTTTGATTGGAAAAATAAACTCAACATTTATCTTAATATCGAAACAAACTACAAAATTTTCATTAAATATACAACAATGGATGTGAAAAGTTAATAAAAAAACAAAACTTAAATTTAATTCAAAAAAAGCCACATTGGTTTAACAAACAACTAATAGAGCTAACCAAAAACAAAAAAATCTCTGGTTCAAATTAAAAGTAAGCGGTTTTAAACATGATCTGAAACTTAAATACCTGGAAACAAGGGAGGTGAAACAAGGGGTATTTGAGTACAAATTTTTTTTAGCAGCAAACGCAAAATTGAACCCAAAAACAATTTATTTTTACATTAACAAAAAATAAAACATCAAAATTGGTATCAAAACTCTCTTGGATGAAGAGAGAAATTTAATTAAAAGTGAAAAAAAAAAAAAAAATTGCTGAAATGTTTAATCTAAAGTTTCAGAAGTTTTTTTGGAAAGAAAATTTAAATGAGCTTCAAGAATTTATGATTTAAACCAATGTCAAATGTGATTAAAATACTGATATTTTTAATTTGGAAATGGTTAAAATAAACTACTTATTTGAATAGAGTTTATAAATTAATAAAATTTATATTTAAAAAAACCTTTACTGTTTTAATTATTTGATAATGAAAAAAATAATTTTTACTTTTTCCAGAAAACTATTGGATATCCAAAAAAAAAAAAAAAAAATTTATAGCTATACCTGGAAGACAATTAGAAACAAACATATATCATGTGGCCTTGACGGAGATCATCCTCATGTACTGTCTAGCTGCTCTGATTTATCTAACTCAATTCTGTTTTTATTTAAGTTATTGTTTAATAGTGGTAAAATAATGGAATTATTGAGACTAGCAAATGTTACGCCAATTCGCAAGAGCGGATGTCATTCAGATGTTTCAAATTACAGACTCATTTTAATAACATTAGTGGTCTGTAGAGTAATGGAGAGCATCATAAAGGACAAAATAGTAGAACATCTTTCAATAAATAATTTAATACCAAAGGATCAACACGACTTCGTTAAGGAAAATAATTCAAAACAAACTTGCTTGAATCATTTAATCTAATTACAAAAGCTACAGACAACAACATTCCATTTGATATAATATTAAAAAACTTCAGTAAAGGATTCAATCGAGTACCACACACATGACTTTTAAGAAAATTAATAGCATATGGAATAATAAATAAGATGCTTAACTGGATAATCAACTATTTAAAAGATCGAAAACAGTGTTTCATACTAGGAGATGCCATTTCAGACTGGCTTCATGTGCTTAGTGGGGTTCCTCAAGGCGCGGTTCTTAGGCAATTACTGTTTGTACTTTTGTACTTTTGTAATTGACCATACTATTTGTAATTTTCATAAACAACTTTGCATCACAAATTAAAAAAAAAATCCAAAAACTTTTGCAGATAACACAAAAATTATTGAAATCATAAAAGACAAAAACGACTCGATCAGTTTGCAAATTGATATCAACCTTATATCAAAATTGTGCAAAACATGGAAAATGTCTTTGAATGAGAGCAAATGTAAAGTAATTTTCATTGGAAATCAAATCAAGTTTAATTATCAGGTAAATGGGCATCAATTAATAAAAGTAGAATTTGAGAGAGATTTGAGGGATCACCAGCTCTGACTTAAAGTGGGACCGGCAAATCCATTCGGTAATGGCAACGTCTAATTGTATATTGGCTCAGCTTAAAAATTCATTCAAATACATAAACATTATTACTTTTAAGATGCTCTTTACGTCAATGGTGAGGCCGCATCTGGAGCATGGTGCTTCAGTATGGAATCCAAATAGATTAAAAAATATAAAAGCAATCGAATCAGTCCAAATAAGGGCAACTAAACTTGTTTTTTACTTTGTATTTTACCACTAACTTCCAAGAAGTTAGTGGTAAAATAAACAAGAATAGTATCTGCTGACATGGTCTGACAACACTAGAAAAAAGACGAGACAAGGAGACCAGATACAACAATTAAAAATTAAAAATGGACTAAATAAAATAAACTTTTAACCAAGTTAACCCCCCCCCCAAAAAAAAAACAACAACAAAAAAACAACAAAAAAAACATGATCACGGCACAAGACAACAAAACTTTCTAACCAGAGAACAAAACAAGTCTGATATCCAGGACAAACAGCATAGTCAAAGAAGGGAATCAACTGCCAGTATTCTGTCAAAACTCAAAAACAACAAACATTTTAAAAAACAATGATGACAAATTTATAATTATGGCAGAACTACTATTGTTAACAACAGCCTTAACATAAAAGAGTTAATACACTTATCAATTTCTTTTTTCAACCATAAAACTGTTACACAAATTTTAGGTGAGAATTTCACAACATAAAAAAGTCATTTTGAAGCCTTACAATGATAAAAACAAAAGCAACTACTTTAAAACTTTAACAATAATCACCAAATTATTTATGACTTTGATATTAGGCTGCTTTATCAAGATACATCTTACCAACAAAAAGCATACAATTGCTTGATACACAATTATTAACAATTTTTCTAATATATTATAGTTAAGAAATTTTTAACTATTACCATTGCAAAATTATTCTGGTAAAGAAATATGATAACCTTTATAAGACAATGAAAAATTGAGAATTATATCAACAAATACTGATACAAAAACAGTTGGCCTGCTGTAACTAAATCGCCTAATTTGTTGGATTTTAATTGCAGCATTTTGAAACATGGAGCATAATATTTACATTGCAAAACATCGTTTAGCAGCAGAATTTCCAGAGGAAAGTTTTAGTTTTACCAATATGTAAGGTTATTTTTTATAGCATGTTGATATATGTTGATATGGCTGATATATCTTATAGCCTACTTCGGTATTCTGTGTTATTGGAATTAACCGAAGTAGGCAATCACTTAGCAAAATATCCAGCAAAAAATAGTGTAAAAAATCAAAGAAAATTTGACTATTATTTAACCATTTAATAAAATAAGAATAAAACATAGCCTTATACATAAGCCATAGCAAAAACTAGCCTCCTAATTTTTTACAAAATATGAATAAATCAGGTCATGTAATTTATTTAGGCATGCATATACATAAGGGTATTAAGAAGTGATGATAATTTTGATTGGTATTCTTTAAAAAAATTCCTTTAGGTGTTACATCATGAAATACCTCTTAATTGTGCACTAATAAGAACAGCACACTTTTTCTCAAAAATACATGAAAAAAAATAAATAAAATTGTCTAGCAAAATTTTCAGCTTGCCATATCTAACCCCAAAATGTATTAAAATCTTAAAAGATAAGAACTAAGAACAATGTTAGAGCACCCATAAAAGTATGGTAAATAATGTTCAAGAAGTAACTTGATTGTTTACATACTAACTACAACCCTAAGTAGTAGGAACGGCATTCGGCAATGCCGACCTGAAAGTGTTTGAGGCGTTTTATGGTCAGAACTTTGTATCAAATAATTTTTGCCGACCTCAAAAAGATTTAGCTGTGCAAATTATTGTCGACCGTATTTTTCCAAGGGTTGTAATTGAATTTCAACTATGTAAAGGAAGAAACTTTTTAATTAAATTTAAGGTTATAACATCTTACTTTCTTGCTCTTTTAATTCATTATTTCATCACTTCTGGATACCCCTAAGTATTATGGCAAATTACTATTGTCAGATAGTGATAAACATTTTAGGATTAATTCCTAAAGATAAATGGATTACTATAAATTTAATAGTTTATTTGTTATAAAGTTGAATTTCATATATTTTAGCAAATTTAGTTAACTTTTTACAAACTATTCAAAAACCAATAAAAATATATAAAAATATTATATTAGCTTTAATAGCTCATATTATAGTTAAACTAAATATACAATAAAAGTTTTAATGTTCATAAAATGATTAATGAGCTTAAATAATAAAGCTAGAAACTTTAGTTAGCATCTTTATTTACCATCTACATAAGTGTTGACGCATTATCAAGCTAGGCCAGGAAGGCGTGCGAATTCGAGCTTTTATATGACCATGCAAATAATATCTTGTTTTGATGGTTTGATCACATTTTTAAATAAATGCACTAAAAAAATGATTTTTAGCTATGTTGAAAATGAATAATTTTGACTCTACTAATGCCTTTATATTAGCAAAACACCTTTAACTTTTATCTATATTAATTGTATGAAAATTTTATATAATTAAAAGAAAAATATATATTAAATATACAAAAAAAATTTGAATTTTATAAGCATCAACTTAAAAAAGCGATGATCCATTAAATAAACTTTATATAAGAATCATTCAAGTTAATTCAGTAGAAAAGTAGAAAGATTTTCTTAAGAAAAAAAAATTTTTTTTTGAAATATATAAATTTGATCTTTATGTTTTTTTATTATTGAAACGCATTTAAATAAAGAAACAAACCACTGCTAATGACTTTTTATAAAAATATTAATGAATATCATATATATTTTTTTATATTTATATAATTGTGTATTTTTTATGTCTTATAATAAAAAAAACTATATCAATTTTTTAAATAAACAATTTAATTATTTTTTGCTTTGTTTACTTTAATGCAAAGAATTAATAAGAATCTTTTTTTTTTTCAACTTTTAATTGTGCGCACTTATTAAACAGAGTTTCACCTAATATTATAAAAACATTAGTGAATATATAAATAATAAACTATAACAATAAGATTATTTAAAAAGGGTTTCGCTTAATATTATATTATAAAAACAGTAGTGAAGATAAATGATTTTAAGTTAACAATTCCAAACGTTATTTAAATAATCTTATCTTTATAGTTTATTATCTATTTTAGTTTTAATTTTATTTTTTAATTTAGTGGTAGTTAAGTTTATTTAAATTTTATTTTTCAGTATTTTTTTACAAAGATTTATTTGCTTCTTTTACTATAAGTTTTTTTAAAAAGTTTTTAAAAAGTTAAGATAATTTTTTCAGCAAATTTTTAAAATGTTTACAAATTTTAAAACATATTAACAGCAAGCTTGGCCAGGAAGGTGTGCATTTTCACATAACATGACGTGAAAATTCTGTTTGATTTTAAAAACTTGACCACGAATGTTATTACGTTTTAAAAGTTTATACATTTTTAAAACACACTACAAAAAATAAATTTACTTAACTATTAAAAAAGTTTGAAAAAAAACTCATCATGAAAGAAGCAAACAAATCTTTGTAATTAAATATAGAAAAAAATAAATAAATAAAAATAACTTAACTAAAGCTAAATTTAAAAAAGTAAAACTAATAATTAACTAAAATAAACTATAACTATTAGTAAAATTACGTTACTAAATTGCATTAGGAATAAATAAATTTGAACTATTTATCTTTATTAATGTTTTTATAATAATGGTCAATATTATGTGAAAAGCTTTTTAAATAAAGTAACAACTTACAACTAACAATTGTTTAACAAATGTGCATATTTAAAAGTTAAAAAAAGATTCGTAACATTTCGTTGCAGCAACGTAAACAAAAATAATAAGTTATTAAATCGTTTAATTAAAAAGCTGATATAATTATTTTTTAATTAAATTACATTTATAATAAAAAATACATAATTATATAAATAAAAAATAAAAAAATGTTAATATTTTTGTAAAAAATCATTAACAGTGATTTGTTACTTTATTTATATGCGTTTCAATAATATAAAAATATCAGCAAAGATTTATTTAGTTATTTAATTTAAACAGCTTTCAAAACAGTCTTTTTTTTCTCTCAATAAAATATTTCCACTTTTCGAGCTAATTAACTTTATGATTCATATACAAAGTTTTTTAAAAAGATCGTTGCTGTTAAAGTTGTTGCTTATAAAACTAATAATTTTTTAAAATAATTTTTACTTTTTTTAAATTTACTTATAGAAAAATTAAATATACTTAAATAAAAAATTATACAACTTTTAATGATTTGAAAGTTGTATGACTAAGTAAAATGACTTTTAAAATCATTAGCTAACTTATTTAAAAGCATTTTGCTAATATAAAAACGTTAGTAAAGATAAATGTGTCAAAGTTATTCATTTAACAGCCTTGGTCAAGTTTTCAAAATAAAATAGTATTTTCATGGTCATGATATGACATAAAATCGCACGCCTCTATTGTCAAGCCTGCATTATACTTAGTAAAATGTAAAATACCTTCTGTTTTTAATACGTTTATTTCTACTTGTCTTGGACGAACATCTTGTTCTTCATCATCTTTCTTATTGATCAAGTCATTTTCAATTATCTAATTGATAAAAAAATCTGATAAAAATAATAATTTTTTTGTAATGAATAATAAAATAAAATATGAATTTGAATAAAATCAAAATCATAAAACAGATTTCTTTCAAGCTCCTAAATGAAATATTTATTAAAAATAATATTGAAATCAGAAGTGAAAAGTAACAAATTACATTTACTTACATGTTATTAAGTAGCTTTTTGGAAAATGTGTACTTTTTATATATTTTTAAAACATGTACTTTTACTTGTACTTAAGCATATATTTTTAAAAGTATAGTACTTGGTCACATTTTAAAACATAAACTTTTTTGAGTAAAACTAAATGAGTCTATACAAATTAGACCAAAATATCACAAAAAAGAAAAAGAAAAAATAGTACGATGCTGTTTTTGATGTTTTATAACTATACATACTACTAAAACACCGAATTACTACTTCTTACAGCGAGGAGGTTTATAATACAACAAAAAAACTACAAGAGCAAAAAATTAAATATGTATGAAAGATGTATTTATAATAATATAATTCCATCATCTTTTATAGTTCGATCTCTAATTAAATGAAAAAAAGCTAAAAATATTACTCTGGGATATCAAAGAAAGTTATTAATATGTGCATGTACAATAAAAACATAAGCAATTTAAAGCTCAAGTAGACTGAGTTCAACTAATTTTAATTAAAAAAATCCTTTGATATAACTGGATAAGACAGATATAATGTTAACCTTATTTTCCCATGTTACTTCTTCTGGTTGTGTTTCATTGTCTAATTTAACTTCCTTAATTGTTTCAGGGACTTCTTCAACTTTCGGCTTGTCAACAAATGCACTAAGTATATCATCTCCAACCTCTTTGTTGTCATATGATTTATAAGACTTTTTTTTTTTCTTGTGCTGGGCTAAGAAAAACATAATTTATTGCATTTAACTAACCCTGAAGATTAGAGATGAATGTAATACAAAAAGTTTGCTAATATACAAAGGATTAACAAAAAACAAAAATAAAAATACTACCTGTTTTTAAAGTAATAGAAGGTTTCACATCCTCCACCTGAGGATTAGAATCTAAAACTTCAGGTGAAGCTTCTGCTTGTATCTCGTCAATATTCTCAATTACTTCTTCATGTACAGCAACATCAGATGTGTTAGATGCGTCAACCTGAAGACTATCATCAGTAACTAAAAGGCTGGTGGTCCCAGGTTCAGTTATATTTATATCACTTAATGGTTCAGTATCCGCCTCATTTTCAGGCTCAACAAAATCAATGCTAGACTCATCATTATTTTCTTCTAAGGTAACAGTTTCAACTATTTCGTTTTTATCGCTTATTGTCAATGGCACACTTTCCTTTGGTTCTTCATTCAAACTTTTTTCAGCTATTGCAGCAATCTAAACAAAATGATGATAAAAATTAAACATACATAACAACGTATATTACAAGGTGACCAAACTTAGGCCGTTTTACGGTGTGTGTGTGTGTGTGTGTGTGTGTGTGTGTGTGTGTGTGTGTGTGTGTGTGTGTGTGTGTGTGTGTGTGTGTGTGTGTGTGTGTATATATATATATATATATATATATATATATATATATATATATATATATATATATATATATATATATATATATATATATATATATAGCAGGCTCAGAATTGGCATACAATATTTATTTGCGACAACCAGGCCACGACTATTCGGTTTTTTTAGAACATTTCCACAAAAAAAAAACCTCTAAGATTAACTAGACCGATGAGAGATAATTACAAAGAAAAAACTAAGAAAGCAGGCCCGTATACCGTATTTTAAATAAATGGACAATTTAGAATACCAAACATATATTTTACTCAATTTTAATATCAAAATTTGCAAAAAGCATAGCATAATTGGTAAAATGTTTACAGCTTTGTAGATGTGGCTCCAAAAATGAGTAATAATATTAAAATAATGGTTTGTTTGATAACATATTATTATGATAACTAGTGCCTACAATCTCAAAAAAAAAAAAAAAAAAAAAAAAAAAAAAAGCTTAGATAATACAATCTATAAGACATGATATTCTAGAACAATATTTCACATAGTCAGCATATTTTTTGTACTAATAGAATTTGCTTGTAAATTTGGTGGGTTTTTAGTGTAAGCGAATATTTTTTATTACGCACTAAGATGTTGTGAGAACATTCAAGTTTGTGTATGTTTCTATGTATGTCCGGTAAACTGAACTTTTTCAAATTCATAAACTTGAATATCCTCAATTTATGTTTCCATGTATGTTCATAAAACAAAATTTAAAAAATACGTTAAATGTTCTCAAATTATCTAAAAAAACGTGGCAAAGTTGTTGAAACTAAAAAAAGGACTAAAGAACAATCTAAAGATTTTCAACCAAAGGTCAGGTTATAAAATGATACTTAAATTGAAATAGAATATTAGTTAAACAATTCTACGTTTTCTTATTTAAATACTTAATTAGATCCACTGCCGAAAAAAAAAAAAAAAAAGGCTTTTTATATATGCATTATTTACAATTCCTAACAATTTTTAACTTTAACATTACAAAATTGTTTAATAAAAAAATAAATTTTATGTCACAAATGCCTAATTAAATTCATAAGATATTTAAATCACATTCATATTAAAGATATAAACTATATATAAAGTTTAACTAGTATGAAAACCTTAAAAAACTAACCTGAGCAGCAAAACTAGCATTAACTTGCGCTCTTTTATCATCGATTTTATCTGGTATTGGTAAGGCAATGTTCGGATTATAAGGATTACCCATATGAATATGTACTTTTTCTTGTTCTTTCTTAGGGTTATTAATGGGGATACTATCACCAGTTATAGGGTCAGTAAATTTGACAACTGTTTTTTTCGGTTGATATTCAGGTTGAAGTTGCAATTGAGCTTGTTGAATTGGAACAATATGCTGTTGTATTTGCTGACTAGGTGTTGGTTGCGTATAAACACGCTGATTTTGAGAAGGATGTTGCTGAGGTTGTAAAATAACACCATTTTGATACCCTATGAATAAAAATAAATAAATAGGCAAGGCTAATTTGGTTAAAAAGTAATCATATTTAGTAAAGACTATTTATATTATAGAAATTAACACAATATTTATGCATGTATGTATATATATACAGGCCTTCTCAGAAGACACGTGCGGTCGCACGTCTTGAATGACCACGCATATATTTTTGTTGATAACATGGCCACGATTTTTTATGCATTTATTAAAAATGACGCATTTTAAAAACGCGCTGAAAAAATCAAACTAATTAGTCATCTTATTAGTTTTTTTTTATTATTAATAATTTATTATTATAATTATTTATGAGAAAATAAAAACCTAACAATAATGCAAATATATATGTTTGTAATTAATGATAAAATAAAAAGATAAAAATAATATATAAATATATATATACTTTTATTTGTTTTCATGCATTTAATAAAATTCTGGCGATTTTTCGTTAAGTTTTTGTTTACTAAATGAATTATGTCATTAAGTAATTATTATTTCTTCCTGTTGGCTTGACAAGGTTTTAACTGAAACTTTTTAAATAAGGAGAATTAAAAATAAAAACTTTTTTTTTTATATGTATTATAATTATTTATTTAATTGTTTTTTTTGGTTTGTTTATGTACCATTATTTTGATTGACATGTAGATGTTTAGAAAAAAATTAAATATTTAAAAATTCAACTTAGCAGCATTTTAAAAATTCAATCTTATAAAAATAACAGCCTTGATATATATATATATATATATATATATATATATATATATATATATATATATATATATCAACGCTCAAAATAGCGGCTAATCAACAATCAATGATCATCTACTTTTGGAAAAAAATGATATTTTGATCTCCCAAAATCAACTCTGGACGATCAAATAAGATCATCAAGAATTGCATATTAAACTTTATATTAAAAACTCAATAACATATCTAAACAAACTTCACAAAAATCTTCATAGGACAAAAGTAAAATATCGACACCAAAATGTTAAAAGTAAAACAACTGTTAAAAAGGTATTACAAAATTTATATAAACAAAAATTTTATTACACGTTAATGAACTATTTGAAATGAAATGAATATTTTTTAATGAATCTAATTCACATTATTATTTAGAAACAAAGTTTCATGGAAAAAATTTTGAAAAATAATAAATAATGCAAGTTTATGATTGGTAAAAAGAATGTTGACTTCATAAAACATCATAATGCTTTAGGCAAAATAAAATTGTTTTTGTTTAAAATTATTAGAAAGTTTTAGAAGTAAAATTATATAAAAAGTATTTAAATAATCATAAAATAGATGCAAGAAAAAGCAACAGAAAATTATTTCATTGAAAAGGAAATCAGGATCTAATACACTTATTAGTTATTTTTAAATAACTATTCTTGTGTTAAAGTTTTAATCAATAAATACTCTCTTAAAAGATCCCTATATTTCTTGTAATATTTTTTTTTTTAAAAAAAGGCTATCTTTTTTTTTTGGTTACCAAAACCAAAAAAGTTCGATCATTAATATTAAAAAAGCCTATTTTATTGCATAGAACGAAAGAGAAAAAACATTTTTGAAATTAAACTTTGAATGAATGATATACTTTGATCTAATTTGCATGTTATTTCAATTTTTAATAAACTTTGAGTTTGAATAACATTGAATGAATGAATTTGAAAATTTTTTGTCAATTTTAAATGTTTTCACTAAACAATCGTTTAAAATGTTGCAAATAGTCGCTTAGTTTAAACTATAGTTCTAACTTGATGAATGTAAAGAATATATTTAATATTATAAATATAATAAAAAGATTTATATTATAAATGTAACGAAAATATTTTGTGAAATAAATATAAAAAAGAACTTTTTTATATTTATTTCACAAAATATTTTAGATTTTTGTTATGAATATCTCATTCATAAATGAATGAGATATTCATAACAAAAATCTAAAAGTTAATGACAATCAATGATGTGCTAAAAATATCTTATGGTGATAAAAAATTATTTTTTTTTTAACGTTTTGAAAGATTGATTTTGCATAATCAAATGACAAATCAAAAGTTAACTTGATTAATTTCTTACTTGGTAATTTGTATGATCAACTTGATTAATTTCTTATTTGTAAATTTTTATAAGTTAGGAAAAAGTGGGTTTTTTTTTTTGCTTCTTCAAATAAGTGTTATAAATAAATTTCTATAGGTTTGGTAAATTTTTTTTAAGAATTAGAAATTTTACGAAATGTCAAAAAAACTTTTATTTTATTTTTAGCTCCTTTTATTTTAATATCTTTAAGTTTGTACATTATTATTATTTGCAAATAAATTTAGTGAGAAATATTCATTATTTAGTATTCATAGATAATCCTGGTCATACTTGAAATATCCGGAAAATATTTTCCTTATAATATCTGCAAAAAATCGGGAAAAATATTTATAAGACATAATCAGAAAAAACCAGAAATAAAAATGCTTTTTCTGCATTTACAGGGTTATTCATTCTTATATGCGCGTCTATTCATTTTATATGCGCCTTTATTCATTCTTATATGCGCATTTATTCATTTTTATATGCGCATTTATTCATTCTTATATTCGTATTTATTCATTCTTATATGCGCATTTATTCATTTTTATATGCGCATTTATTCATTCTTATATGCGTTTTACAAAAGCAATTGTAAAAAAGCTATTTGAACAAAAAAAAAAATCATTTAAGCAATTTGTTTTGAAAAAATAGTTTATTTTTTCAAAACAAACTTTTCTTATTTCCAGGTAAACGAGGTTAAAAATACTTAAAACAAAGACTTTTTAAATTCGACGATGGTTTATTTAATTTAGTATTAGTTCTTTGTAATTTTATTATTAAATTTCTTGATTGATTAAGTTATTATTTATCTAATTATTCATTTATCTCGATTTAAATTTACTTATTTATAATTACTATTAATATCAAATTATACATCCCTATGTTTGTACATACGTCAACCACCCATAAAATCTCATATATAATTTAATATAAACGATAAATACGCTTTTAAATTTTTATATAGACATATTTAAAATATAAATTAGGTTGTTTTTATTGTTATTTATTTAAGAAATGGTTGCTGAGCCAGCGCTTGATTTATATAACTACGCATATGGTTGTAAAATGGAAATATATTAAACTCTGTAGTATCCATAATATTTTTAAGTTTCCTGATTACCTCATCCGTATTTCGAGGCCTTTTTCCCTGTTTGTAAGTATGTTTTAAAGAAGAAAAAAATTCTTCTATTGGATTAAGCTGTGGCGCGTAAGCTGGCAGATACTTAATAGCTATACCATGAGAGGCTAGTGTTTGCCTAACAGAAAGACTCCAGTGGAATTTACAATTGTCCATAACAAGCACCGGCACTTCCACATTTACATTCCTAATCGCTGGTGCAATCATTGTAGTTATGAAAGTACAAAATGAATCTGCATTCCAGCCTTCAGTTTTTGTTTCATAAGCAAGCACTCCCATTGTTGAAACAGCACAAATTAAACTAACATTCTTGCCACGATTTGCAGGCGACTGTAAAATTGCTGGCGCACCTCTTAGCGAATAACCATATGTGCTGTTAGTGTGCACATTAAATCCAGTTTCATCCAAATAAATAAGTTTTTCATCTGAAATTCCGTTAATTTCGCTTGCAAATGCATAGCGTGCATTAATAATTCGTGTTGAATTTCGTTCTTTTGGCACATGCACAATACGTTTTCTTGATAAATCCGAGCGTTTGAGTTTTCTTGAAATAGTAAACTAGTAAACTTGAAATAGTAAATAGTAGGCTGAGACATGTTGAAGCCTGCTGCAGAAAGATTTTCTTTTATTGTTTCTTGCGTTCAAAGATTGTTTTCTTGTACGCATAATTCGATATTTTTTATTTGAGCGTTTATAGGTCTTTCACCTCGTTTTTTATCAGAAGACGACTTGAATGCAGTCATGTCGTCGAGTTCTCCTCTGTTTAACTTAACGACAAGATTTTGAACTGTGCGCTTCGATAAATTAAGAAAAGTGGAAATGCTTGTTGTAGATTGATTTCTTTCAACTAAATGCTTAAGCATTTCAATTTGCTCTTTTGTAACATTTTTCCTTGTTTTACGATTATTTTCTATTCCATCCATAGGGTAAAAATTTGGTATTAATAATTTTAAATAATTAAATAATAAATCTAGAAAAATAAATAATTAGCTAAAAAATAACTTAATCAATCAAGAAATTTAATACAATAATACAATTTAATACAATGTAATAAAATTAAACTAAGAACTAATACTAAGTTAAATAAACCATCATCGAATGTTAAAAGTCTTCGTCTTATAAGTATTTTTAAACTCGTTTACCAGGAATTAAGAGAAATTTGCTTTGAAATAATAAACTGCTTTTTCAATGATTTTATTAAACGTTTTTTTTTGGTTCAAATTGCTTTTTTACAATTGCTGTAAACCACATATAAAAATGAATAAATGCGCATATAAGAATGAATAAAGGCGCATATAAGAATGAATAAAGGCGCATATAAAAATGAATAAATGCGCATATAAAAATGAATAAATGCGCATATAAAAATGAATAAAGGCGCATATAAAAATGAATAAATGCGCATATAAGAATGAATAAAGGCGCATATAAAAATGAATAAATGCGCATATAAGAATGAATAAAGGCGCATATAAAAATGAATAGACGCGCATATAAGAATGAATAACCCTGTAAGAATATCTCATGTGTTTAAAAAGAAAAATTTTTGGCAGGTATTACTAGTAACTGTTTGGCGACTGAGTTAAAAAGAGTTATATGAATGCTCATAAAATAACGAACTAGGATCATCATCGATAAAAATTCAGAATTTTACGAATAAGACCTTTTTTTTTTGTTAAAGAACTGACTTTAAGAATATTAAAAAACTTTATTATTTCAGTAATGTGATCAAAATATATATTTAAATTAACAAAAGTATATAATTTCTTAATGTAACATTAAACAATTATAGAAGAAATACATAAGCATATTGTTTTGGATATTAAATAAATAAATCATTTATAGTGGTGATCAAACAAACAAAAAATTCAACCACTATCATTGAATAAAACATTAAGGATCTTGATTAAATCAGTAAAATTTAATCTATTTTAAGTAATTTTTTAAAATTGATTTTTAAGCGATCAATAAATGCAATTAACAAACGGTTTGAAGCATTAGCTTAAGAAACTATTCAAATTTCAAAAATAAGTTAAAAGTTTTTCAGCAATTACTGTGGATCTTTTTAAATATATAAAATTGTTTATGAACTGCCATGCGAGTCACTAGTTACAAAAGGGTTTATGTTTACTTAGAGTTTAAAAATAAAATTAAACTAGATTTTTAGGTGAAAAAGTTAAAACAATTAAAATGAACTCTAAGTGCTGATTGTTCACACAGGTCTCAGAAATAGTAAATAAGCCCAAAAGCAGAGAAAAGATCTCTTAAAACAGATATTCCGAGCCATGCGAGCTGCTCCTCTAAACTGTTTTTTATGAGAGTTTTCAGTTTTTATACAAGCTATCTGTAAGTATATGCTGGTAACGTGAATGTTAATTTTTGCAAAATCCTTGCCTGTTATCCAATTAATTCAATTTTTTTGACTTTGCGTTTTTCACTTTAGTTACAATGATAATTATTCTTTTGAGATTTTGCGAGAGCTGTAAATAGCTCTTGTAAACTGTTTTAGGGAAGTGTTTATTTAAAAAAAAATCTTTGATCTTTTTTTGAATATTGCACAAATATATGGCAAACAATTTTTTGTCAATATCTCAATACATAAATTGATTTTAATTAAATCAATACTTATACTATAATTTAAATACATGCTCGGTGTATTTAAGCGATTTACAAATTATTAAAATTCTTTTATTTAGAATAAGGATGGTTTTGTCAGCACTTGTTTTTTTTTTTCCTTTTTTTTTCCTTTTTAAAACATCTTCGTTTCCAAAAAAGCTGCAAGCCACCACTAATTAGAGTTGGAAATTACTGCAGGTTCATGGCAGTTTTAGAATACCATTTTCCTTGAGTTTTCCCTGATTTACACCCAGCTTCGAGTACTTTTTCCCTGATTGAAATCAGGGGAAAAGTACTTGAAGCTGGTGGTAAAAAGTGTATAATTTCCCTTGTAAATGTTGAAGGATATGATACGTTTGCAACTGAATTACTAAAATTTTTACTAAAATTTTTACTGAAATCAGACACTTTTTCCTAATTAATTGATATCTGTAAAAAGAAGATTTTTAAGTCAGGGTTTTAAACTTTCAATATAAATAAAAACTAAAAGTTAGTATGTTACAAAATAATTTCAAGTTATGTAAAAAACATTCCATGAGTTTTTCCTGGTTTTAAAGATTTAAAAAAAAAGAGTTTTCTAGGTATTCCCTGAATTTTCTGAATTTAGAAACTTTTCACTGGTTTTCCAGCTTTTACCTGAATGCGGTGAACCCTGTACTGATAACGATTGACAGATGACTTGAAAAATTGCAAATTATATGAATCAGGAAAGCAATATGAAGGAAGCGAACTCCATAGAGCTGATGTTTGAGGAAAAAAACTAGAAGAATAAGAGTTTTTGGAGCACTTAGGAACAGTCACAGAAAAAAGATAAAAATTAATTGAATGACGAGTAACACAAGGATAAATTTTAGTAGATGGCACAAGAGACACTAGCTCTTTTGAGCAGTGTCCATTATAGTATTTGTTGAAAAGAGGAAAAGAAGCAACTTTACAACGATGCCATAATGGTTGAAGGTTGGCTGCAAGAGCAGATCTAACTATGTTAATGCGTTTTTAGACCTTGTCTAAAAGAGAAAGGTCATCATTAAAAGATCTGTCCCATACATGGCAACATTACTCAATACAAGGCTGGATTTGAGATTTATAGAGAAAAAGAATAGAATCCGAAGTAAAAAAGTGTCGAGCTCAATAAAAAGATATGTCCAAACAAGTCATCTTTTTTTTTGTATGTATTTAGGTGTTCCCAGAAGTCCTTACGGTCTTATCATAGAGCACTGCGGGTGAGCATTTAACAGGAAGTTCACGCCTCCTTCCATACCAATGTCGCTTGTTGGGCTCGAACCTGGGACCTCTGAGTTCTGAGCCAGAACTCTAACCACTGTGCCACGGCTGCTCATTTTAAATGTTATAATTTTATTTGCTTCAGGTTTTTAAAATATTTAAAGGTAATTATCTTTTTTTGTTTTTAATTTAATTTAATTTTTACTAATATACGCGTACAAATAAGAAAAAAATATTTGTCTCACCTAGGTAAAATATAGCATTAAATAATTGATACCAATACTGTTTTAATTAATTGATGACAAAAAAATATTTTTAACTTACATTTCCTGAAAACAATTTGAATATCGGGAAGAAATAAAAATGTGGAAAAATTACTCGAAAACTAGAAATATTCCAAAAAAGATAATTCTTGAGTATTAATGGATAACAACTAACGAACGATAAGTTATTGTTTATTAACATTATTTTCCATGTACTTTGCAAATGCATAAATAAATAGTTGTAAAGAAATTAAAATTATTAAAATTCAATAAGCATCATTGATATATCTAATAACTTATTAACTAGAATAAACATTTTCAAATTTTTATTCTAGTTAATATAATTCTTAAATAAAATATATATTAAGGGATGCCTTAAATTTAAGACCATTAAACATATCGCAGCCCATTTTTACAAACGTCTTTTCTAAACATAAAATTACAAATACCCTTTTTAAACATATTAAAATTTGGATTTTAATATGTTTATTTATTTTTAATGTTTTTTAAACAAGACAATATTTAAAATTTGCAAAAAACTGTTGTTTTTTGAACCACCCTAATACATGTTATAGAAACTAACAATATAAACTTATCTTACAATACAAATGTAATACAAAAATACCTTGAACTAAATATTGTGGTGACTGAGTTTGATGAGGATAGCTGTGTGATTGATAAACTGGTGTAAATGAAGAATAACTATACGGGGTAGCATTTATATTATATTGTCGATTATAATTAGTATATACTTGTGACGGATCTGTATTCTAAAAACAAACAAAGAATTTAATACAAATTTAAGTCAATGCTAAAAAAGTTTTATATTTTATGTTGAAAATAGGCACTACCAGCATATTATAAATTAAATTTTATAATTAAATTAATCATAACTACTAGTTTACACAAATCAACTTTCTAGTGATAAACATGTTGTTTATTACTAGAATTATAATTTTACTAATAAAAAACTTGAAAATATATATTATAACTTTGACTAATAATAAACGAATTATAAATTGACTAATTAAAAAAGAATTATACTTCAACAAATAAAAAAATTTAAATATAAATTAGAACTTTGATCAAATCAAATGAAGTTAAAGACAAAAAACATAAAAGAAAATTTCAGTGGAACAGAACAAAAATTGATCTAATCGTGCAACAAAAAAACTATACGTTTTTATGTTACATGATTGGAGCCCTTGGAACTATGGTCAAAATTTGGCAATGTCAACTTTACTACCACTCTAAATGCATCTAAGTTTGGCATATTTTTAATATTTCTGATTTGTTACAATTAAATTACCCTTCGTATTAAAAACTTTTTACTGAACTGATGCTGAATAAATAAAGTTTTAAGTAAATTGCAATAAATATAATATAATATAATAAAATATAATATATATATATATATATATATACATATATCTATATATATATATATATATATATATATATATATATATATATATATATATATATATATATATATATATATATATATATATATATATATATATATATATATAGGCTTTCACAGTAAGGCATGCGATTTTATGTCTTTATATGACCATGCAAGTTCATTTTGCTAGAACGGTTTAACCGCGGCTTATTCAAAAAACATTTTAAAAACCAGCTAAATAAAAAATATTCTAAAAAAGTAAAATTTATTACATCAAAACTTCTCAACAAATTTTTTTATATTAGCGAAACGACTTTGAAGTAACAATTTACTGAAAAAGATTTTGTTTTTTAAATATGATTGACATTTGTATATATTTAAGACATTTAATTCAAGACATATAAATTGTTTAAAGGGATCCTAAACTCCCAACACATGTTGTGTTCATATTAAAGATAATGTTAAAAAAAAAGGTTTAAACCAAATTTTTTTGATTAAAAATAAATAATGAATGCATACCGAGAAAAACTAATGTTGTTGTTTTAGCTGAAGCTCGCCTTCTCCATTTTTTTCAATAACTCGGAGTCTATAAATTATACATCGCAATCTACAGACTTTGGCAATTCCTTTGAAGCGCGTTTAATTCATAAAAGTTTTAGTATTTGACGTCACGGTAGACTTTTAACAAAAGAAAAGTGTAATAAAACTTAGCTGCGTTTTTCTACTGTAGTATTTTTTTAACATACAGCAAAACAAATTTATTTGTATTATTTTTCCAAACATCGCAAAAAAAATATTGTTAAAAGTAAAAACAATAAATTATTTTTATTTTATAGGAGCAACTTGTTTTTTACAGATATCTTAATAATTTTTAGATTTATACATCTTACTTAAATTTCTTTAGTTTTTAAATTAAAACAAATATTAAAGCTTGACTTACCAATCTCATGATTTTCAAACGAGTATTTTACATTATATATAACGTTTTATATACGGTCTTTCGTTTTTGCGCAAGAGAGCGCAGTATTATATATTCTGATTCTTAATTATTTTTATTTAAACAATGGGAACTATTTTCTAACTTCTCTGGTTATTTTTACGCTATGACAATTTTTTGATTTCCCGTTGAAAAAAAGTATTTATTAACAATTACTTTAATAAACTGACAGTATTAATTAGAGATATTTAATGAATTGTTAACTTTTTCATTATAAAATTTTTTTGATCACGCTGATTTAATTTAAATTGCTAATTTTGCTGAATTGGATACAGATAAAAAGGAAATACCATTTTATTTTACATTTGATTTTTGATAATGAAATTTTTAAAATGTCAGCAACTCCATACCAATTAGAACCTGTTAAGATTATGAAAAAAAAAGTCCTGTTAAGATTATGAAAAAAAAGTAAAGTAGTATCAGATATGAAAATTCCTGAAAGGATATGTGAGATACTGATTTTGCATTAAAAGTACAATTAAATGCAACACAAGTCGGCATTATAAATTTTAATTATAAGTTAACTGTTCTGTATTTTATAACCATCAAATAAAAAACATGAAGTTTGTATATTTTTCGCCCGTTTTATACAACTAATATTTAACAAAAATACGGACAAATTATTATTAAATAACGCAATAATTTACACATTAATTAAAGGCAATAATTCAAGATAGATGGTAATTTAAATTGTTAAAATGTCATAAGGCGCATTAAAAAACATATTATATTTGGTATTTCCAGATTTGTGTCGTAATTGGCATTTGTCTCTTAACATGAAAAATTAAAAATTTTTAAAAACACAATTAACTAATACAAATTTTCAAGCAATTTTCTCTTCAAATTTTCATTTATTCAAAGAAAATTAAATATTAAACTTTTATTTCTCTTATCTAAAAAAAGAACGAGTGACGCAAAAAAAATATATATTTTATACAACTCTTATTCATTAAAAGTTAAATTGCGCGAAACTTTTCTTTCTATTTTGTTCTACTCTTCTATAAAAAGAGCACCTGATGAAATAAAAACTTTTCTTTTTTAATATATAATTATAGTTTGAGATAAAATTAAATTAGAAATAAATCAACAATGAGCAAAGCAACGAACAGATTAATCTGAAGCTATTTTGATATTTATAAAAATATTCACTATAAACAACATTACCAACAACAGTTATCAAATAAACAACACAATCTCGCATAATTTCAGGGGCATTTTATTTTTATTGCTTAGTCATTCTAAATAATAAGTAAATTTAGTTTAAGTTAATAATTCAATATTTACAGTTGCAATATAATAAAGAAATGGTGTTTAATACTGAACTTTTTATTTAGTTATTTATTTTTTTACCTACATTTGTTATAAAAAACTTTAGAACCCCCGTCATTAAAATAATTTGTTTTAAATATATTTCGACGTGATTATTCAAAATTATTTTTTTCGTTTGACTTTCCGAACTTCATGCAAAGCAAATTGAAACGAAGTAATGTCTAACCAAATAATAAAGCTGTTACTAATTTTATACGGGTAATTAAAGTAAAACAATTTTTGAGATAAAAATTTTGAGATAAATATTCATAATTTATAACCATTAAATATATGGCACAATAACAATTTATAGCAACGAACCAGCATAAAATATTTAAGGTTTTTAATATCTTTTTAAATATTAAAAGTAGAAAAAAAAAAAACTAAACAAATAACCAAAAAAACTTCGACTAAAAATAAATAAAAATATTTCCAGAGTTTCTTTTTTTCAAAAGTATACCGTGACGTCAAATACTAAAACTTTTATGAATTAAACGCGCTTCAAAGGAATTGCCAAAGTCTGTAGATTGCGACACATAATTTGAAGACTCAGAGTATTTGAAAAAAATGGAGAAGACGAGCTTCGGCAAAAACAACAACATTTATTTTTCACGGTATGCATTCATTATTTATTTTCAATCAAAAAAATTTGATTCAAACCATTTTTTTTAACATTATCTTAAATATGAACACAACATGTGTTGGGAGTTTAGGATTTAGGATTAAAAAGTTAAGTATTCATTTCTAAAATAAACTTTATTAAAAAATAAAAATTTGTTTTGTTTTTATAATTGATGACACTCTACGACTAGGAAAGTCTCTTTAACGAATTTAAATATAAGAATGATTAAAGTTAATGCATATAAAAAGATAACCAAAGTTTCATTAAAAAAAAAAAGTTTTAGAAACAACAACAACAAAATATTTATTTTCCTTTTTCAAAATTTACATATAATCATATAAATAACAATAATAATAATATTATCTATAATAATACAAACAATATAATCAGGGCACGACAAACGTGCGAACATTTGTTAAAAAAAAAGACAGAAAAACGAACATCACGTTTCCTTACTTTCACTTAAGCAAACGTTGGCGTTCGTTTAAATTTTTTAAAAACAAACGCATATCATTAGCAATTTTTTATTTCCAAATAATTATGCGATTGATATATATGTTTTAAGGAGTTAAAAATTTCAGAAATGTTCTGAATGTAAAAACACTAAGCTAAACTTAAACTAGGAAAAAAATGAAAAATAACTAACAAAAAAAAAAATTCCTAACGAAAAAAGAAACGAAAAACAAATTTATAACGAAAAAGAAATAATATAAGCTCTAAAATGAAAATAAAAACAAAAAGTCGAAGAGAAACTTTTAGTTACATTTTTGATTAGGTATGAAAGAAACATTATTAAAACTTATCTTTTTAAGCGTTATTAAAGTTACGCAAAACGCTTTTAAATTAAGTTACAAATTACTACTAATGATTGGTCTTATAAAAGAACAAATTTTATTAAATATATTAAAAAGTGTTTTATATAATATTTTTAAATTGTAAAAACATTTATTTTGTCAAAAAAGTAATTGTTTAAAAAAATAACTTAGTCTTTTTAAAATAGTAATTTTTACTAATTTCATGCTCTAATTAGTGAGTCTAATTAAAAAAAAGGTTTTGAACTTTTTTATTCGTAAAAATAGAATCAAAATAAATAAATAAAATGGGCCTGCGATTTAAATAAATTAACTGCCAACAAGCTTTTTAATTTAACTTTATTTTGAGCATTTTAACTTTATTAATTAGCACTTTTATAATAATTTTATAAATCTTTTATAAAATTATTATAAAAGATTGTAACTCATTTCTAACGAAACTGAAAAAAAAAAAAAAATTGTTTATAAAAAATAAAATGTTTATTTCAAATATTTTTAAAAATCGTAAGTTTAATCATGAAAACTAATTGTATGAACATTACAAAATGCTTTAAAACTTTTTCATTAAATCAACAAAATACATGCTTATATAAGTAAATAAAGATATTTTATATTTGTGTGTAATTCACATAAAATGTGTAAAAGTAGTCACAAAAGCTTTTGAACTTATTCACAAATTAAAGTAACTTGAAATTTTCTTTCTAAAATTAATGGTTTAAAAATGTTTTAGGAAGCCATAAGAAAATAGTTTTAATTGTTTAAATTTATCATAAAAAACAAAAGCCTACATAAAAAAAACTTATTTATAACGTTTTTAATTAATTTACACAATTGTTTATGTAAACAATAACTATAATTAATTTTATGGTTTTATTTAAAGCCTTTGCATAAAATAAAAAACTTTAGAAAAGATCAACGATTAAAAATAACACTTTTTAAACACTTTTTTTATTGCATTCAAATTGTTAAAACATCAAAATAGCCATAGTCAAATTGTAAAGAAATAAAAATATTAGCGTGGTCAGTTACAGAGTGAGTTCGCACGACATTTCTGCCATAGCCTGTATACACACATATATATATATATATATATATATATATATATATATATATATATATATATATATATATATATATTATAATATACAGTCGTATGACAATTTATTATGGCCACCC
>NC_061163.1:38850278-39027778 GCF_022113875.1 Hydra vulgaris
TGTTCTCAAAACGCCTAAAAAATCTGGCCGGCTTTTCGCAACTAAATATAATTTCCGTGGTCAAATATCGAGTGCGATCGCACCCGCTTCCCGACCAAGCCTGCCCACAGGGCTAGTTTACACCTTGATATATACATATATATATACAAATATATATGTATATATGCAATTATGTGAATATATAAACATATATATGTACATATATACATATATGCAATCATATGTATGTATATGTATGCAAGTCAGGCTACAAAATAGTCAATGTAGCCACACTCCACGCAAGTTTTACAGTAAAATAAAAAAAATAAAAAAACATTCAGAATGGTTTTAAAAGCATTGTAGTTTTTAAATTTGTGCTTTTGTGGTTTTTTAATTCTTATTAGTTTCCACTAATGGATTTTGTCATTATCTAACTTTAATTTTCTCAGTTTAATTACCACAGACAATCAAAGAGCTATTTTTTATTGCAAACTGTATATCTAAGCCCATTACTATAGCAGGCTTGGGAAGGAATGGCATGCGATCGAGCGCTATTGTTGACCACGCAAATGGTTTTATTTTTTGACAACTTGACCACGATTGTTTATATGTTTTGATGATTTAAACATTTCAGAAATGCGCTGAATGTAAAAACGCTAAGCTTAAATTGAACTAGAAAAAAAACTATCGAAAAAAAAAACAATCGAAAAAAAAAATTCTAACAAAAAAAGAAAAGAAAAAAAATTATTACAGAAAAGAATTTATATAAGCGCTAAATAAAAAAAAATTGAAGCGAAACATTTTGTTACGTATTTAATTGATATGTTATTAAAACTTATTTTTTTAAACGTTTTATTAATGTTATGCAAAACGCTTAAATTAAGTAATAAATAACTGCTAATGATTGTTTAATAAATGATCAAATTTTATCAAACTTATTAAAAAATTTTGTATATGTTGTACGTAATTTTTATTAATTTTAAGCTTTAATTAGTAAGTTTGGTTAAAAAAAGGTTTAAACTTTTTTTATAGGGGAAAAAAATAAATAACAAAATACGCCTGCGATTTAAATAAAATAAACAGCCAACAAGCAATTTAAATTGAGCATTACTACTTTATTAATAAGCACTTCACGTAACGAATTTAAAAATTATTATAAAAAATTTAAACTTATTTATTCCTATTGTAATTAAAAAAAAAAAACTTTCAAAAAATATAAATTTTTTTTAAAAGATTTTTATTAATACTTTTTATTAATATTAAATTTTTTGTATAACATTTTTTATTAATTAATACATGCGTTTATGTAAACAATCATTATAATTAATTTTATGGTTTTATTTAAAAGCCTTGCGTAAAATAAAAACTTTAGAAAAGATCAACGAACAAAAGTTATTCATAAGGTAACACTTTCTTTTATTGCATTTAAATTGTTAAAAAATCAAAATTGCCGTGGTCAAAGTGTAATGAAAAAGCAATATTAGCGTGGTCAGTTAAAAAGTGTGATCGCACGCCATTCCTGTCCAAGCCTGCTATAGGGGTGTGTGTGTGTGCGTGTGTCTATATATATATATATATATATATATATATATATATATATATATATATATATATATATATATATATATATATATATATATATATATATATATATATATATATATATATAAATGCACAATTTGGAAAACCCAACTAAATTGCAGACTATTCAATTGGGAGAACTTGTGGGAATTTATCTTTTGTTTCAAATTGCACAATTCTACAAGAAAAATGATTCGGGATTATACTGCAATGACAGTTAAGTTATTTAAAAAAAAACAAGTGGTACCTAAATGGAAAAAATCAAAAAACATTTTGTCGAAATATAAACAAAAAAAAAAAAACTCACTATATCATTACAGTGCAACATGAAAGTTATAAATTACTTTGAGGTCACATTAAATCTCAATGACCATACTTTTCAACCATATTCTAAGCCCGGAAATTCTTCAAATTATATTCATGCTGATTCAAACCACCCGCCTAATATTTTAAAGCAGTTTCCGCATTCAATTGAGTTGAAATCTGCAAATTCATCAAATAAAGAAATTTTCCAAAAATCTAATCCTATGTACAATGACACGCTATTAAGATCCGGTTTTAATCACAAACTTTCTTATCACCCTAATTTAAATTTACCTCATACAAAAAACCGTAATCATAATATCACATGGTTCAACCCTCTTTTCAGCAAGAATGTTAGCACTAATGTAGGAAAAAGCTTTTTAACCTTAGTCAGCCAGCACGGCCAAATAAATCACAGACTCCACAAATTTCAACAGAAACACAATAAAAATAAGTTATAGCTGTATGCCGAACATGAAATCTTTATTAAATGCACACAATCAACAAATTATTAACAACAAAAAAATTCCACCTAAAACCAATTGCAACTTCCTAAATAAAAAATACCTGCTCTTTATCAAACCAATGCTTAACAAAAAACATTGTATACCAAGCCAATATAAGTTCTAATAATCCTACTAACACTCCTGTCAATAAATTCTACATCAATATAAATGAAACACCATTCAAAATTAGATATACCAACCATATAAAATCATTGAACATTCTAAAATACAAAAAAAAAACCGAATTATCAAAAGAAGATTAGAAATTAAAAAATGCGAATTTAAACCCAATTGTTAAATGGAAAATAATTAAGCAGTGCAATGCTTACAGCCCAACCATTAGGTCCTGCTAACTATGCACAAATCAAAAATATGAAATTCTATTTTCCAAAAATAAAAATCTGCTAAACAAAAAAAGTGAAATGGTATCCAAGTGCAAGCATAGAATCAAGTTTCTTCTTGCCCTATTCCACACAGGTGATTGAGCAATTTTCTAACTGAAAAATTGTTTGTAATATAATCAAATAATGAAACTCTTTATATATATATATATATATATATATATATATATATATATATATATATATATATATATATATATATATATATATATATATATATATATATATATATATATATATATATATATATATATATATATATATATATATATATATATATATATATATATATATATATATATATATATATATATATATATATATATATATATATATATATATATATATATATTTATAAATTAAAAAAATCCACAATGCTAGGTCAATAAGACTTGACTTTTTAAAAATTAATGTTAAATAAAAAAAGTTGAAGATAATTTATATTTCATGCTAATTATGAAAAACATGCAAATATATATATATATATATATATATATATATATATATATATATATATATATATATATATATATATATATATATATATATATATATATATATATAACTGCATGTTTTTCATAATTAGCATGAAATATTAATTATCTTTAACTTTTTTTATTTAACTTCAAGTTTTATTGACCTAGCATTGTGGGGATCATTAGGCTAGCATTATGTAGTGGAATACATAAAGGATAAAAATAATTGAGCCAAACATTTACAAGTAAAAGAATTTAGCAGTGAAAACAAAACAGTGATGTAGGAATTCATAAAAATCTAATCAAATCGGAAACAATGCTAGTTATTACTTAAACTGACATGCTGAGATCATGTGAGATCAAAAAAGTATATCTTAAAAATTTATCCAAAACTATAAAAACTTTATTCAAAAATATTTTAACCATATTTTGCTAACTCCTATAAGCAAAAATTAAGTGTCTGGTTAAATTTTACAACTACTTTAAAAGCAGAATTTAAAATAAAGCCTTGATTCTAAGGAACCTTTACCTATAAGCAACAAGTTTAATTGTTAACATGTACAATCTTTAAAACATGCTTTTAATTTAGGCAATACATTTAGACTTATTATAAATTGGTATAAAATTGTATCAATATAACACAAATGATACAATATGGATGTTGTTGTGTGTCATTAATAATTAGCGTGCTAATTATTGACAAAAGTCACAAGTTGTGATTTTCTATTATTATAACGTTTTTTTATTAATTGTCGACAAGAGTCACAAGTTGTATTATATGCTATATAAAGCGAACAATTTTTTTGTAAATGGCAACTTTGTATATAAGTAAAAGAAAACGTCAACAACAACAAAAAAATGGCTTTTAAATGTGTTGAACAGATGTGTCAAAAAAATTTGAACAAAAAAATTTTGAAAAAAAATTAGTTTAGTCATAAATTTTAATAAAATGTAGACCACAGGGGAAAAAGGGCACATGTTACATTTTTTAATTATTTGAGTTATGTCCCTACTATATAAGCATAAGCCTGAAGGTTAGAAAAATAGTAAAAGCCAATCCAAAAAAGGTCTATGTAATGCTACAGAACCACAAAGGAAAGGCATTAAGGTGAAACTTTCAGACTTCTAAAAACATCTTAAAAGTGGAAATGTGTGATATGTGCCTTTTTTCCTCTGTAGTCTTCATATATTAGGCTTTAAGTCTACTTAACTATAAAATAACACTAAATCAACAAATTTTGGGCCTAATTAGCTGAAAAGTTATAATTTTTCAATATTGAATTAGCCCCTGCTGGAAACCTAGCTAAAATGAGAAAATATTATAAATATTTATTATATGGTACAAAATTGTTTCAAGTTTAGCATTTATATATTTATGATTTTTACATGTTACATAATTTGGATGACTAAGTAATCTAAACTATAAATAAAATCGAATTTCAATTAACTAACCTGAATATACATCTGGCCCGGAGTAAATGGTTGTGCAGTAGCATACTGAGTCATGTGTGTGGATGGTACTGAAAACGAGTGTATCTGTTGAGGTTGACTATTTTGATTATACATGTGCTGAACTGTCCCTTGTATATTATTTTGATTGATGACTTGTTGATAACCATATATCTAAAATAATGTAAAAATGAATTAAAACAAATCAATAAAACACTAAATAATATTGAAGTAAATATGAGATTGACAAAATAAACTTTCAATTGTCATGAGAAAATTCAAGATGACTTAAAAAAAATAAACTGTTTTTAAAAGGAAAACTGAGATAATTAATTTAAATAAATTATGGAAATGATCCGATTCAAAGTTTAATGTTCTAAAAAAAATTGAGTAAAAAAATAAAAATAAACTAATCATCTATAACATTGCTATTAGTTCTAACTTGATACTATAATACAAGGTCTAGCTACTCATTGTAGAATTGTTGAATAAAGTCTCCTTAATCAAAAAAAATATATATCAAAATTAAAAAAAAACATTTAAATTGACTTTAAATTAGCAATATTTGTGTATTTTTGTATAGCTAACAAAAAGTTTATGCTACTACAGGGCTTGCAATAATAAAAACTGCCCAACATGTTATTTTGCGCTCGTAAAAATTGCAGTAAGTTGTCATCAAGTGCGAGAGAAATTATTTGGCAAGACATTCTTCTATAAAAAAGAAAAATTTTTTAATACTTACTTAAATAGAGTTAACTAAAAAATTAAACTAGATTTTTAGGTGAAATATTGAAAATAATCAAAGCAAATTCTCTTTTAGACAAGGTATAAAAATGCATTGTAAACATAGTTGGACCTTCTCTTGCAGCTAACCTAAAGAGCTAGCATTTCTTGTGACATCTACTAAATTTCATTCTCGCCTTACTTAGCATTCAAAGTCTTATACTTTTATTGTGATTATTTCTTAGTGCTTCAAAAACTCTTATTCATCTAGTTTTTTTCCTCAAACATCAGTTCTTTGCAATTTGTTTCCTTCATCAATCTTGCTTACTTGATTTATAAAATTTGCAATCTTTTAAGTTGTCTGAAAATCGATACTTTCCTCTATTAACTTTTCTCTTCTAGTAACTTTTAACTCTAATAGTGATTGCTTGTTAAAAGCGAAAATGTTAAAAAAAAGAAGCTCTTTATACTTTCTAATTTTATCTGTTGTTAGCATCTTATCACAATTTTTTTTAACTATTTATAGTAAAACAAAAGTGTAACCAAACAAAAAGGCAATTATTTTTATTGATTTAGTATTAAAGAATAAATCGATTTAGTATTAAGTATTATATAAAAAAAACTTAATTTGTTTTTTTAGATGTTTATTATACTTTATAATATTATACTATTAACTTGATTAAGAAACGGTTAATGGTTTTTGTATTTCTTAATATTTTTGTAATTATTAAAACAAATTTATTTAAAATAAGTTTGTTTGATTCATGATTTTCTCTCTCGTTAAAATCAACATTAAAAAATTAAGAGATTTATTTATAATTGCAAATATTTAAATCTAAATAAAAATTTATTGATCAACGCAAGAAACTTAACTAAAATTTGTTCACAACTAACATAATTTTAACAACTTGTTTTCAACACAACTGCGGTATATTATACATAATATAATAATCTTTTGTTTATTTTATTAAAAAAAAAAACAGTTTTTTGTTGTTGCTGTTACACTTAAAAAATGAACTATAATAAAAAAACTTGTGTTCATAAATAAAAAAATTTTAAATCTGTTTCAGATTTTTAAAAGTTTAAGACTTTAAATTTCAAAACTCTAAGACTTTATGAAAAAGATTCAATTCTATTAGTAAAAAAAAATGGGTCATCATATTGATGTCTAATAACATCTGTGCAAAAATTAAATAAATATCACAGATGTCATTACATCTTTTATATTATCAAAGTGTCATAACATCTGCATGTATTAGATAGCTCTTAGGTCAACATGGGATTTATGTTTTCTATATAAAGAAAATATTTGCCACAAAAAAAGAAACAAAAAAAAAACTGTTATCTTTTTGGAAAACAAAACTACACTTTTCAGACAGTAAAAAGGTATTAATAAAGTAATTTACAAAAAAACTTCAAAGCTCTGCGATGAATAAAAAACTATTTACCAAGTTAATATTTAAATTTAGTTTTTATTTGGATTCATATGAAATAATAATTTAAAAATAAACTAACTTACTAGTCATCTCAATAAAATTTGGTTTCTACTATACAGCTGTTTTGTATTAAATTACATACTCATGTCTTTAATTGGATATATAACTTTATTAATTACATTTAGTTATGTTATTTATGCGATAAGTGGTAAATTCTTACAAGTGGATGGCCTTAGCTTGATAAACTGTTATACTGTTAAACGATTACTGAAACAAAAGAAGAATTTGTATTGAGGATGAGATTTGGAAAGATTGAATTGAAGCAAAAGGGCTTTAGATAAACATGAATAAGTAAAAATTTATGCATTGTGAATACAAGAATGAGCACAAAATACTAGGAAGTAGTCATGTGGAGTGTTTAGGAAAAGAGTTAGAGCTAACTATAGTTAGTACAGGTTGCATACAATGGTTTCATAAGAGATGAAGATATTAAAGAGATGTTCTCTAAAGATTGTCGGTTTTGAGTGAAGGAAATGTACTTTTAGTGAGTATAAAGTAGTTAAATAGATTAATATAAAAAGTGGAGATAAGATAGAATGTATTAGTAAATTTTGTTATCTTGTAGATACAATTAGATCAGCTGGTAGAGCAGAAAAAGCATCTAGGGCAGGAATAAGGTCTGCTTGGGCCAAGTTCCCAATTATCTCTACTTTTAAAAGCAAGAGAAACTTCCTTAATGATTAAAAGAAAGTTATACAGCACCTATGACCAGAGTGTTATGATGTATGGCAGTGAAACATGGGCAATGAAGAATATCCAGCTTTTGGAAACAACAGAAAATATGATGATTAGATGGATATGCAATGTGACTTTAAAAGACAATAACGCGTACAAGGGGGAGGGAGAACTAAACAGAGAGTATGTACGCTGTACATATCTCTCCTAAACATAATTTTTTTTTTTAATATTGAATTTCACGTGTGTAATAAATTTGAATTGTGTTTTTTTCCTCACTTTGGTCAAATTCTTTTTTTTAATATTTCTTTATAAATAATAAGAGAAAAAAAAAATTGAGTAAGTACGTACGTTGAGGGTGGGTGGCGTTTAGGTTCGTACAAGAGTGCAAGATACTCTATATAGATTTAGTATTAACAATGATCAAATAGTATGTGCAAGTATAGACAGTGCAGCCAATATTATAAATATTCAGGTGATGAAAATTTTTGAGATAAAGCTTTGCATGATTAAGAACAAGTGGAATTTTTACAACAGAATACAAATGAAAATGAAAGTGAAGAAGCTCGGGAAGAAGATGTAACTTTTATTAACCCAGTAGGGTGTCAACAATTGACTACTGACATGAAGCTGATGCGCTGTGTTATTCACACTTTGCAGCTAGCTATTTGTATGATTTGTATGAAATCAATGTATGAAAACTTACCATGCCCAACTTTTGGCAAAAGTCTGTTAGGTTGTGAAGAAACTAAGAAACTTAAATACAAAATTTTTAGCAAGGACGCAATACAAGGTTGTTTCAATTTTGAAAAATGAGACACGCTAGGGTTGTACATTCCGGATAATTAAAGCATTATTACTTTTGCGTCTATTGTGTAAGCGATTTACTGCAGTTGATCAGATATTCTTTATACACCCTGAAATATGGGATAAATCAGGCCTTGCGATGAATAAAAACTGCGCAACGCATAAGCACAACGTGATTTTTGACGTCATTAAATTCTTTTTATTTGCTTTTCATATTTATCGACATTAACTGCACTAATTTATTTAATTATCGCAAAACTACTTTAAATCATTAATGTAGAAATGTTATTATTTAAAAATGTTTTGGAATGTTTCGCTTGTTAAAATGTAAAAACATTTGTTTATTTTCTCGACGTTTGACACGTTTTGTCTATACTAAACGAATAAAAAACATAAGTTTTTCAAATAATTATTTTTTCTTTTTAAAAAGTCAGAGAGTAATAAACTGGAAATTTTAATATTGTACGATTAAAAACTGTGCAATAGCTAATATTTTTACTAGCGATTTTATATAATATTTTTTTATTTATTTATTTTTATTTATTTTCATAAAGCGGTTAAGCACAATCACTCATATTATTAAAAAACTATAACGAACGCTTTGAATAGATTTTTAATGTTTACAAGGAATTTTATTTTTGGTAAAGTAAAATAAAATGTTAGAATAAAAATCTTTTAGGTATAAAAGACATATTTCAGCGAAAAAATTATCCTTAAAAATTATTATTAAAAATTATTTGAAAAACTATTGACGTTCTATTTTTCAGCAGCTGTTCCTGAGCACGCTTCGTTGAGTTTCGGTAATTTTTAACAAAAAAGCGATTGTTATTATTTAAGTAATTTTTTTCGAGTTACTTTTTACAAAAATTTTAATAACTGTACTTTTTATTGAATCAAGTAGAATACGTTTTAATATTATTACTTTTATTTTTTTTATTTGCGCTTACCAATTTTCAAAATGTTTCCTCGAAATTACTCTTTAATACTCTAAATTCGTCTAACAGTTAATAAATATTTTTAAATCTGTGGAATGATTTTAAAACCTAACAAACCCCCGTTAAATAATTATTTAAGTTAAAAATCTAAAACTAAAAGAAAGTATTTTTGTTCAATTTTATCGACAACTTTGCTATTGCTGATTAATTTTATGAAAATGCTAGCTTAAAAAGATTTAAACTTTTTTTTAATCTGAATTTTTTCTACTTGTAAATAATGAGCATATTTATTTTTTTTGTAATTCAAACTTTTATATCAACTGCGTGCGGTTTTTAAAATACTTTATTAAATGTTAAAATAATCCTAAATTACTTCATTAAAATTCCGCTCAAAAATATCTTTAAATATAGTCAAACAAAAAATTTTTTGCTCGACGCAAATAGTCCTAGCTACACGCAAAATCGCTCTTGGACGACGTAAAATTCACATCGCCCGATGCTTTATCGCAAGGCTTGAATAAATCCATCATTTTTGCAATCTTTTAAAAATGCCACATGATGTGACAGTTAATCGACATAGCTCCAGGATAGTTACAAAAGTAATAGTTAAAATTAAAATATGACCTAGAGAAGAATCAAAGACTATTTGCAGAAGACATTTTAAATCCTATGCAAAAACAAGAAAAACTTTTTGATAATAATATATTTCTACCTGCAGTTTAAGTTGATGCTATATATAGAATACTATTGAAAGAAAAACCAGATAATACAAGTTAAACAAGGCTTAAAAACAATAGCAAAAAAAAAATTATAAGAGATGATAAGATATAATAGAAAATCAAATAAGAAATACTGCTGTGCTATCTACAGTACTTCTTTCAGTTTTAAGTCAATCTAATTCTGATGGAGAGGAGGATGAGATTGATAAAAAAGAAAAAAGGAGAAGCGCGTCAAAATTAATTTTGGTCCTAATTGATATTAAAAAAAAAAAATTTTGACAACTGTAGGAAAATGGAAAAAATGGGACATTCTTAAGTGAATTCAGCCTTTGAGGGAATTGAAGAATACCCTAAAAGAATGCAAGTGTGCAGAGTTGTTACCTGTATACCTATCTCACAAGCAAATGTAGAGAGGGTATTTTCTGCTCTTAAGCTTATATCAAGGGATCTGCGTTCTTTGCTCAAACCTGATATTTTAGGTATTATTTTTAAGGATAAATCAAGATTTTTATTAACACAATATTGATAGCACATTAGTTACTGTCATAAAACATTTAAAAAAATTTTGAATTGTTTTTTTGTTTTTTGTTTTGCAGAGCCGCTCTGGGGAGTCAAAAAATTCTAATGGAGCCAAAGCCTGGAAGAGGAGCCAATTTTTAGATCTCGACTCCAAAGCAGTTAGGAACTCCCTGGTTTGTTGTTTTTTCCAATATGAGAAAAATAAAAAGTTTTTATATAGCAATAATTCTAAAAAATTCTAGCTTCCATTAAACAAACCTAAATTAAATCAAAATCAGAACTCACTGTGAACTCAAAAAAAAATCTTGCAAAAAAAAAGGATTTTTTTGAAAAGAGACAAATAGTCGAAAACACTGAAGTGATTTCTCAAAATTACCATAAGTAATTGTGAGAAATCACTGTGCAACTACATCTTTTGATTATACAGATGTAGTTATAAATGTAATAATATCTGTGCTAACTATCCTGTGGATTCTACAGATGTAGTTACATCTTTTAAATTATCAAAATGTAATAACATCAGTGCAACTACATCTGTAGATTTTAGGATGAAGTTATTTTTAAGATGAATTAACTGACAATGCATTATTTTAACAAGATGTTACTATATATAGAAATTATTTCAGATGTAACTACGTCCAGAAAAAAATTTAATAATGCAAAGATGTTGTTAGAAGTCGCTGAACTTTCAGATGATATTGGACAGATGTTATTAGAGTAAAAAAATTGATCTTGAACAATGTGTACAGATGATCTTGGACTACTACACAGATGTTGTGAGACAGCTGTGGTAATCTTTTACCAAAAAAATTCTTTTAAACAAAAACACTTATTTTTTAACAACAAATAATGTTTTATAGGAAATTAAAAAGGAAAAAGAAAAAGAAAATAATTATTTCTTAAAAAGTATTCCAGAGAGCATTCCATTTTGCATAAAATGTATGTATGTAATATATATTGAAACTGAAATCAGCTTTAAAACTATATTTAAAAACTATCATATTTAAAACCATTTTTAAAAAATTTAGATAAAGAAGCTTTAAACTTGTTGCGTGATTTTAGGGAGGGGGAAAAGTCAGTAAAGCATGAAGATTTGTTACTGGGGCAGAGGTCATTTTATATCACACAACATAAATTATGGATAAACACTTTGTATCTATGTTGACAATTAATGGTTTTTTATTAAAAAATAAGTAGTTATATGTCTTCGTTTTATGTGTTGGCTTTTTAAAAATAAATGATTATTTCTGTTTTGCTTTTTATATTTTTAATTCTGATTCACTTTCAACAAGGGAGCAATGGTTGAAAGCAACCATTATTAAGTTAAGAGTTACTAGAAAACAAAACAGTTAAAAGTTAAACAAAGTTAAAAAGCAAGGAAATAGTTGACAGAAAACTTGAAAAATTAGGTTGTATTAAAAATGGGAAAGAGTTTCAAAGGGATATAGTTCGTTGGAAAACAACTAAACAAATAATTTTTAGAGCATAAGGGACAGATACAGAAAAAAAAAAAAGACTTATATGCTGAAGTCAATGAGAGATGAGAGATGACTATCAATAAGTGATGATAGCTCCTTTGAGCAGCAACCATGATAGTATTCAGGCCTTTTCGTAAGAGGTGTATGCATAATTACACTTGAAATAAATGCTTTTGCAAAAACTTCAAAAGAAACCATCCTTAAACCATTCAATTGCTTTCTTTCATTGAAGAAAGCAATCATAATGTTTAAGCATGGTTTCTTTTATGTTTTTAGCAATTACATTAAAAGTTTATAGCAAATGATTTCATTATAAATAAAATTGTGCATGCTTTTTTTTTTTAATTTCTTATTTTCCATTAAGTGAAATAATGTTTGTTTGCATATTAAAAACACTTTTAAAAGTTTTTTTAATTGTGCGCCTATCATTAATTTACGCATGCTTTGCAAACATGTAAAAAAAAAGTTTTTGAAAAATAACAATTGAATAAATTTACCAAGCATCTTGGTTATATTTGATAAATTAACTAAAATAAAAACTTGTTTGACATTGAAACTTGAAATTTGTTTGACATAAATTTCTTAAATTAAAGATACGCAAGTTAATGCTTATTAAAAAAAACGGTATTCCATGCCCTGGGATAAAAAAAAGTTGGCAAATGTGACTGTTTCAAGATAATTGTAATTCTTTTTTTAGTAAATAATTTCTTTATTAGAAATTATATTTCCATGATAAAACAGTTTGTAATTATTTTTTGATAGCTTCTGTACTTATTTTGCCTTAAACTCTCATCTGAAATATTTTTAAACTATTGCTTCTATTAAGTTGCATAAAGTACTCATGAAGTTTTGTGGCAGTTTAATTGTAATTATGGAGTCAATCAAATTAAAAATCGCATTTACATTTGCTTTGTATTTTTTTTTAGCGCGTTTTTTAAATGCGCTAATTATCAAAACTTGCAAAGAGTTGTGGTCAAGTTGCTAAAACAAAGAACTATATACGTGGCCATACAAGGTGTGCAATCGAACGCCTTTATACGAGAAGACCTGGTACTTGAAGAGAAAGAGATTTAACTCATTAACCATCTAGCTACTTTTTAATTGTCACAATTTATGTTTAGAATAAACTATAACTAAATTACTTAGTAGAAAATAAAAAATACATTTAAGCATTCATAATTATTGGCAATATTTTTTGTTAATTTTATTTGCTCAAAGTTTAACAAAAAGTTGGTTATGTATTTATAAATAATACATTCACCAAAAATAAGGTAAAAAAACTCCAAATAAAAAAAACAGAAATTCGAGGGGAAAAATGTGGATAATGATATATGTTAAATTACTTGTAATAAATATTTCTTAACTTTTTAACTTCTTAAAAACAATAATACATGCAATAAAACAAGCTGAAACTGGACATATAAAGACTATAATACTTTTATCATTCAAAGCCTAGTAAGGGCTTATTAAAAAATAAACTTGAATAAAGGGTATCATTTTAAAAATCCTATTATCTTTGGCAAAGGTGTATTCTAAGTTTAATTATATTCTAAGGGTGTATTCTAAATTTTTTTTTTTTTTATTATTATTTATTTGCAAATTCATTGTTAACAAGGCTACAAATGACCACTCGTAAGTTATGAGTTACTAGAAAACAAAAACATGTGTTAAAAAACAAGGAAACAGTTGACAAAAAAATTGGAAAATTGAAGGTTGCATAATGAAGGCAAGTAAAAAAATAGTTGAATAAAATTGTTTAGAACATGAAAGGACATAAAATAAAAGGATGTGATCTTCCTAAATGACTGAATGCTGAATTTACTAGAGTTATGTTCTAGGGTGAGCAATTGTTTTTGCTTTTATTATTTAATATTGAAATGTATCATTATACATTTCAAAATTTATTGAAAAAGGCATTACATGCTTCATTTACATTATGACATTCATAGATTTTATTATAAATTATTGCATTTTTTCATTCTAGATTCATATATTTATTGACCAAGTTAATGGCTAGGTTCTTACTAAATCTAATATCATGGACCATATTTAAGGTAACAATTTGCTAAATATATAACAAAAAAAAAAAAAGAACTCTTCAAAACATTTCAGGAACATATAAATAGCCTATTAATGCAATAAGATGTCTACTCAAAAAACTTCTTTTAAAATAAATGCATTAATTGCTACTAAACATTTTCTTTTAAGGCTTTTAAATTTATTTTCTATATTTTTTTATATTTGTTTTTGTTAAAAATCTATCAAATTTCAATATTGTCATTCATCTTAAATATTTTATACTTCATCCATAATTGAACGCATTTACAATTTTTTCATGAACTTTATAACTTTTATAAGGGATTATTAACTGATAATCAGACATTGTAAACAGAACTTTGTGATAAAAAGGTTTTTTGTCTTCTTCTTGCTCTAGCTTTCTACTATATTCAAGTGATTTCATTTTAAACATAGAACAAGGAGATAGAAAAATTATAATTTGGCATTAAAAACACTAATAACTCTAATCTGAATATTTTTATCAATGATTGCTTTTATTAAGTTATAAAAGTTTTTAGACCCAAGATAGGATGATAGAAATTTGTTGATCAAAGACGTAGCTGGTAAAAGAAAAAAGATTAATTAAAAGATAAATTTGATATGAAAACAGACAATACTTGAAGGGGTCAGAATGTTCTCAAGTGTTTTCAAAAATTGGAACCACGAACGCCATTTTCAAGCACAGAAAAACAAGATTCAGTCAAGCACTTATTTAATAGTTTAGAGAGAATTAAAGGAGTTCTGGACAACACTTTTGTAAGAATGTATGACAGGAATCTTATATGGACAACAATCAGTAGAAAAGTTTAATTGAGAAATAACTATAGCAAAAGAAGTTGGAGTGATTTGGATTGTCTAAAAAAGAGTGATTCTCTGATAGATTTAAGAAGTGAATTATAGGAAAAGCTCTCTGTAAATAGTTCTGCCATATCCTTGGGAGAGATAATAAAAACAGATCCATGAATTAAAAATAGAATGTTTGTCTTGACTTAAGTTAATAATACCAGGGCATTGGAGCCAAGGTCTAAAAATTGGCACCAATCTGGCTCCATTATATTTAGCTCCAGCTCCTGAGTAGCTCTAAACAAAACAAATCAAAATAATAAAATATTTTATAAAAACAGGTTTCAGTAGTTATATCAAGATTACTTGATAAACCCTTAATATAAACTTGATATATAAAGTGCAGAAAATGGCTTTTCTATACTTGTATGTGAGAAAGCCATAAAATACATTGCACACCTCTGTATCTTTTTAGGGTATTTCTTAATTTCCTTGATTTTACTTTTGAACCTTCTTTTTTTTAACTGAAAGTAGTGTTGTAGATGATATAGCTGCTTTTCATATTTCTCGATTTACTATTATATTTTTAGCTTCAAGTTATTTTCTGCTATTACTTTTAAGGCTTGTTTTGCTCATGTAACTGATTCTCTTTTAACAATATTTTACAGCTAGCAATAATTAATTAATTTCTAACTTTCTTCACAGCATTCAGGACCTTTGCCAAAAGTTAGATAACATGTTTCTTTTAAAATATCTCAATTAGCTAGGTGCTAAAGCCAAGGCATTCAGAGCAAAAGTCACCAATAACAACAACAGCAAAGAGTAAATAGATCAGAAATTGCATCTAAAAGTGTGCTGTTTTAAGAGAAAAACGAAATAAAAAATAGAAAGGTGACTAAGTAAAGAGGTGATTAAATTAAGTTACTCAAGTTATTTGTTGTTGGACCTTCTTTGTCTACAAAGCTTAAGCTTTTAAAGCTTTTCTCTCATTGTTGTAAGGTTGCCTCTATTTTTCTTTTCTACAAATACTATTAAAATCACTACCCAAATGACCATAACTCATTTGCATTGACTCATGTTCAGCAAAATTGCATATTTTTACTAAATTGTTCCTTATGCGACCTTCTCTGTTTGACGAGCGCTTTTGCGCTCTTGCAATTTTGCTCTCGCCAACACACCCGCCAATAATAAGTCTGGCGCTTTTTTAAGCGCTTGCTAAAAAAGTTTAAGCATGTTTTTAAATCGCAACAAATCTTTTTTCTTACTAAACACAAATAACGTATATTTTTTTAAATAGCAGATGTCAGACAAATAACAACTGTCTGGCCAGCACTTTTTCGCATGAAAAATATTTTTGAAACTCATCATATTTTCCTGATCATACAATCTTTAACTTTCTGATTTTCTTTTAACTCTTTCTAAACTCTCTAACACTATTCGTTATTTTTTAGTAATTCCTAACAAAATAATAATTGATGGTTGCTTAAAGTTTTATTAGGAGTAAATTAGTGTCCCCATCATATTGAATCTGGGAATGGACATAAAACATAAAACTTACAAAAAAATTATGTTTTTGTTACTTTAGCAACTTTGCAATCATTTTGAAGATTTAAACTTATAATTAATACAAAAATAGAAACAGAATAAATTTAACCAGCTCAAAAGTGGTTTTTAATTCTAAATGTCAAACATAAAATATATGGTTCCAGTTTGCTAAGTTCTTGCAGCACTATACCCAGCAATAATTAAAATGATAGTATTTATGCAATATATTTTTAATGACAACTTACTATTGTAATAATTTACCTTCATTTATCAAATTATGATAAATAATTTAGTTTAGGCACCATTACAAATCATTTATAAATGTTAAAATCTTATTAAGACTTTATGTCTCTTGAGAAATACTAGGGTTATAAATGATTTTGAAGTTAAATTGTATTGAGTTAGTGACATAACAGATAAAACCTTAATAGTTAAAAGGTGTTATTATTCTAGGCACAAATACTAATCCAATCTAATGGGATTGTTTAGGGCAACACTCTTTTGTAAAATTTGTTGTCCTGATATAATTAAATGCTCTATAAATTCTATTTTTGATTTTGGCAACATATTTTATGCAAAAGTCATATGACTTAAACTCGAGTATTACTTAACAAATAATTTAAGAATTATTTACAACTTTATTTGATCTTTATTTGATGCATGAAATAAAAAACTAAATATAGTGCATGATTACTGCTCTATTTATATAAATAACAGTATAAACACTTGTTAAAGTTAACTTAAATGTACGATTTGATTATCTTATCTTTCATTGCTGAGCTTTTAAAAAACAATTATTATCTACTGAGTACATTACAGTAAATTTCTTTTTAAATAAGTTTTTAACTAAAAACCAACCGCCAAATTTGTTGGCTTTCTTTTTTTTTTATTCTATTCAAAGTGTGATTATTATTCACACTTTATTTAATAAAGTAATCATTTAAACTTGACATCTTTGTAAGATGTTAAGTTTTTTGTGAGTTTTGGAAAAATTTTATGTGCGTCCAGAAACTTTTTTATAGGGAAAGTTAACTTAAAATTGATTTTATTTTTTTATAAATTTTATCAGAAGTAATAAGAAAACTATTCAGAAAACATACTTACTTGTGGTGGGTATGTTTGACTTGCCTCTATAAAATAAAAGAAAAAATACATATACATATATATATATATATATATATATATATATATATATATATATATATATATATATATATATATATATATATATATATATATATATATATATATATATATATATATATATATATATATATATATATATATATATATATATGTATATATATATATAATATATATATATATAAGACTTTAAATAATGCGTTTTTAAACATTTAAAAAATGCGTTGAAAAAAATTATTTTTCATTATGTCAAAAATAAATAACTTATATCTTTACTGATGTTTTTGTCGATTAGTAATATTATTTTTTTTTTTACTATTAATGACTTTTTTTCTACTAATAATATAAGCAGACAGGAAACTACTAGTTTTACATTATAAAAACTTTGGTAAAGATTCAAATTTATTTATTTTAAACGTAAAAAACGTTATTGTTTTTATTTATTTTAGTAAAGTTTTATTTTTTTATTTTTGCTTCAGTTATTTATTATTAACCAATTTTTATTTTGTTTTCCATTTTTTTTTAACAAGATTTTTTTTTTTTTTAATAAGTTTGTTTTTTTAGTTTCTTTATAACTAAGTTAAATTTTCAGTGCTTTATTAAATTGTTAAAACTGTGGTCAAATCATCAAAAAAAAAAAATTATTTGCGTGGTCATATAAAGTCGTAAAATCACACGCCTTATTTAAATTATCAAAGAATAGTATACATAATTACATTTATATAAATATGTATTTTTTTATTAATCTTTTCAAGCCTTGCTTAGGATTAATTTTATAAAACTTTTAATGGCAAACTTTATTGGTGCAAAAACTAAAGTTACGTTACAACTCAAATTTAATAGTGTAATAAAAAGTACTGATTTCTATAAGCATAACTATTAAACTATCAAAATATCTATTAAGTTAAAATTTTTATAAAACAAAATTTAAAATTGGTTTTAAAAGCTAAAATGTTTGTTTGAAATTAATAAAAATCATTGGACAAAAAACAAAATAAATACTAAACTATAAATTTGAAACTAATTGCAACGTTTCAATGAATGATAAAAACCGAGCAACGTTTAAAAAAATGAATTAACGCCAATAAAATGATGTGTTTTATTAACTAGCCGTGTGATCAATTTTGTTCAAATTTTGTTTTGTATAAAAATAAAAAGTTCAAAAAATAATGCGTTGTCAGTTACAGCATGTTCAAGTATAAGTCTATTTAAGTTCAGCATGCAAGTTCTAGTCTATTTAAAAAACATACAATGTTAAATTGGAACTATTTTATAAAAAAAATGCAAAAATCTGTGACAAAATATTTAAAATAACTAACTATAAAAAACTGAATAACATGATGAAGACTTTGATTGCATAACTTAGTTCCATAAAAACATAAAAATTATATTTAAAAAATTTGGTCAGACACTGTCCAACCCCCCCCCCCCAACAAGGGTTCAGTTTTTATGGCCGTATAAAGTTTAGAGCCTCCTCAAATTGAGAAGAGTTAAAACACTTTATGAGATTATTGCATAAAATTTGAAGTTTGTTGATGAATACAAACATAAATAAAATACTAAAGAAAATTATATATATATATATATATATATATATATATATATATATATATATATATATATATATATATATATATATATATATATATATATATATATATATATATATATATACATATATATATATATATATATATATATATATATATATATATATATGTATATATATATATATATGTATATATATATATATATATATATATATATATATATATATATATATATATATATATATATATATATATATATATATATATCCATATAGTGTAGTCAAAAGAGCGTATTAATGTAAAAAAAGTCTCTTACGACTACAATTTTAATTACCTCGTCTCTTAAGCTGTATTTGATTGTCGTCGAAATGTCAAAGCAATTAAATTAATGCGGAAGTACATTAAATTTTATTGTTTTTTAAACTTTTTTTAAAAAACCGCAATTATAACAACTAGAAAGTTTTTTTTATTAGTGATGTTTTTGTTTTTATTTTATGAAAAACATTTTTAAAACACGCGTAAATGTTGCTACATCGACTATCTTATAGCCTGACTCGCAACGGAGTGCTGCTACATCGACTGACAGATAGCCTGACTTGCAAGGGAGTGCTGCTACAACGACTGACAAATAGCCTGACTCGCAAGGGAGTGCTGCTACATCGACTGAGGGTTTGGTTTGGGCAGGCAGTCTATCATTTGAAAAAAAAAAAATTTAAGTTTTTAAACTTTTTCTGGTCTGGTTTATTAACGCGCTCTTTAAAACTACAGTTTATGGGAAACTCTTTTTAACTATCTTGCAAGAGTGTATGTTTATATATATATATATATATATATATATATATATATATATATATATATATATATATATATATATATATATATATATATATATATATATATATATATATATATATATATATATATATATATATATATATATATATGAATATATCTGATCCTATTCTAGCAAGAAAATTCGGGTGGCAGTACCCCTTTGTTACGGCAAACTTTAGCGGAAAATCAAATATTGTTTTTTATGAAAAAATTAGAGATATTTACTGTAAAAAACATTAAAAAAAAAGACCGTCAAATTTTATTTTGGGAGGCACCCAAATGCAGCCTATAATAGCCCCTGTGTGTGTGTAATGTATATATATATATATATATATATATATATATATATATATATATATATATATATATATATATATATATATATATATATATATATATATATATATATACATATATATATATATATATATATATATATATATATATATATATATATATATATATATATATATATATATATATATATATATATATATATATATATATATATATATGAATAGTGTATTATAAATTACAGATTTTATAAGTATATTCTTATTTTTCATTTAAGTATGTATTTTTTAAGTAAATGTAATTTTGTATATCTGCTTTTTATTCTAATGTAATCTTTTGAAGCAATTTTTATAATTTACTTTTAAACATAGACTTTTAGTGTTTTCAATGAATTTATTAATAATCATCAAAGTTAATAAATCCAATTATGAAATAAACATATAAGAAGTTTCTGGTTACTAAACACAAACATGCATACAAAGTAACTCTTGAACAAGCACTGCGCCTGAGGTTACGACAGAACACAAATATATATAGCAAGTTTTTAGATATAAAGCTTCAGTTGCCATTCTAAAAAAACTTGTTATACTTTTTTCTTTTTTAAATTAAAAAACCCACTTGCTAAACATCATCAACAATATGGTGAAGCAGTTTCGCTTCCTCATCATAAAGTATTTTTAACCTTTTTAGTTCATTTCTACCTAGTTAATTTAACTTTTATAGGGTAGGGTGGGGTAATGTGGGTCTACGGGGTAATCTGGGTCTAATCCATATTTATCTGTTATATTGATAATGGCTTTTTTCTCTGTTTTTAAACTTTAGAGAAAATACATTCAATTAAGGCAAAAGCATATGAAAAATGGTTTTTTTGAAAGTTAAATTACTATATTTTAAGGATAGTATACCTTTAAGACATTAACGCACATGATTTGTTTAAAATTTGAAATATTATCAGGTGGGGTAAAGTGGGTCTATGTGTGTACAATATTACGATATGTAATTGTATTATCGAAATTGTTGTTAATAGCATTACAAACCTATTAGTTTCATCAGACCTAACTACTTTCATGTTAATAATTCTTTAGAACTATTGAACATTTATGTTTAAATCTTTCAAATTTATATTAAAAAACATGTATATTTTTTTGTATGAAACAAAATATTCACCTAGGTTAAATAAAATATTATATAAGACCTATTTGGTGTTAAAATATTTTGTTTGTGATATGTTATAGTTAATACTAATTTATTTCTTTAAAATTTTAACAGATTTTTCATAAATATTACTTTAGAAAGAATTTAAAAAATGCCAAGATGTTACAATAAAAAAAATAAAACCCAAGTACAATGCTGATAGTTTGGAAGCAATTATGTTAGTATGTGAAGAAAAAAAGACTATTCATCATGCTGCTAAAGAATTTTCTGTTCCTAAAGAAACATTGAGACGAAGAAAAACTGTGCTGAGTGATAATGATGAAACTATGATTGTAGCTGCAGCTCAGTATTGTCAAAAATATGGTCTTCCATTAGATTCTCTTGACATTTGTAATTTAGTTGCTCACTTTTGCACAGCCATGAGGATGAAAACTCCTTTTAAAAATGGAATTCCTGGGAAAAATTGGATAATTTCTTTTAGGAAGCGTCATGTTGATAAACTTTGATTACGTAAACCTGAAATAATTACATTTTCAAGAGCTAAAAGTTTAACATGTGTTGTTATAGACTATCTATTCTGTGCTGTTCTGTGTGTCTGCAGATGGAAGATATCTTCCACCATTTGTTGTTTTTAAAGGAGAAGGCTATCTGTATTCTAAATGGATAGAAAATGGACCACCAGGATGTGCTTTTGGTGCAACAGCAAGTGGATGGATGCAAGACTTTCTATTTGAAAACTGGTATTTTACTTGAATTTTTTAATTTTCATTTTTTTTTTTCTTTCAACTTATTTTTTTTCTTTTTTTGTTGTTGCCTTTGTTGTTCTTGAAGATGGTACAAATGATTCAATTGAAGTAAATACTTCTATGGTTAGGTTTGTCGAGCACTTTATACCATTTGTTGACCAAGATCAAAACCAATACTCTTGCTTTATGATGGTCATGGCAGTCATTTAACATATGGTACCATAAAAGTGGCCATGGACAACCATATCCAAATTGTTTGTCTTCCACCAGATTGCTCACACGCATTACAACTATTAGATGTGTCTGTCTTCGGACCATTAAAGAATGAGTGGAAAAAATTTTTAAAGCGGTTTTCAAGAGTAAAACAAAACACAAAAATATTGATAAGACAGCTTTTACAGGATTATTAAAACAACTGTGTCAGAGACTCTCTCCAGCAAATGCTATAGCAGGATTTCGCGGTACAGGTATCTCACCATTAAGTAAAGAAAAGATGGAAAGAAGAATAACAGGTATTGCTTTTCTCAATCAATCACCTAAACGTTATAGCCCTAAATCTCCAAGATTACAAACACCAAGAAGCTTTAAGGTCAATCATATGTCCTAATGTATCTGCGTAAACAGCAACAATAATAGAACAACAAAAACAAAAAAGGAAGAGAGTACAAGCAAAATGTGGAGAACTCCTTACAAATGAGTATGTCAAACGACGGTTACTTGAGGAACAAAAAGTTAAAGAGAAAAAAACCAAGTTAAAAAAAAATGTACAAAAAAAACTATTACCTCTACTGAAGTAGTAAAGAAATACCCAAAAAGATCTAAGAAGTGCATAAAATAGCACGAATGCTACCAGAAAAGTGATCAAAAAAATAGTAATTTTTTATAAAACACATCATTAAAACATTATTATTTCTGCTATTAATCATTTTTTTTTTTTTATTTCTCAGAGTTTTTAATTTTTATTGTTGTGTTGTGTATATGTTATGTATTATTGTTGTGTTGTGTATGCACTTTCTTTTTAAATAAAAAATATCTTAAGACTACTTTTTAAATTAAAACCTTGTATATATATATTATAATAAATATGCGGGCATATAAAATGTATGTCAGATTTTTAATAGGCAGCAGTATTTTAAACCGGAACTGCAAACATTTTATGTAGACCCACATTACCCCCACTATGTGGGGTTATGTGGGTCTATATAGGCATCTTCAAATAAAGGCTCCCCATACCTATTAATAGTATTTTTAGTAATAGTTTTTTGTTAAATTTGTTTAGCAGGATGCCTAATCATGATTTTAAGACATCTTTTGTCAGAAAGCCGATACCTAAACATTGCTTTTTTTTAATTCTAAGTCAGAAATAGGTAAAACCAGGCTCAGATTACCCCACCCTACCCTAGCAATTTCATGATTTCATTGGTTCATCTTACTATCATCTTAGAAGAATTGTTTCAAATATGTTAAACTTTTTAAACTACACAAAGCATAAAATAGTTAGTTTAAAGGGATCCTAAATGTTAGTTTAAAGAGATCCCAAACTCCCAACACATGTTGTGTTCATATTAAAGATAATGTTAAAAAAAAAGGTTTAAACCAAATTTTTTTGATTAAAAATAAATAATGAATGCATACCGAGAAAAACTAATGTTGTTGTTTTAGCTGAAGCTCGCCTTCTCCATTTTTTTCAATAACTCGGAGTCTATAAATTATACATCGCAATCTACAGACTTTGGCAATTCCTTTGAAGCGCGTTTAATTCATAAAAGTTTTAGTATTTGACGTCACGGTAGACTTTTAACAAAAGAAAAGTGTAATAAAACTTAGCTGCGTTTTTCTACTGTAGTATTTTTTTAACATACAGCAAAACAAATTTATTTGTATTATTTTTCCAAACATCGCAAAAAAAATATTGTTAAAAGTAAAAACAATAAATTATTTTTATTTTATAGGAGCAACTTATTTTTTACAGATATTTTTATCTATTTTTATTTGAACTTTTTTTGATTATTTGTTTAGTTTTTTTTTTCTATTTTTAACATTTAAAAAGATAATAAAAATCTCAAATATTTTATGCTGGTTCATTGCTATATATTTGTTATTGTGCCATATACTTAATGTTTATAAATTATGAATATTTATTATCTCAATCAAGACTCTGATAAAAAATTGTTTTACATTAATTACCCTTATAAAATTAGTAACAGCATTTTTATTTGGTTAGACAATATTTCGTCTCAATTGGCTTTGCATGAAATTAAACTTCGAATAAATAAGAGTTGTATAGAATTTTTTTTTTTTTTCCATCACTCATTCTTTTTTTAGATGAGATAAATAAAAGTTTAATAGCAACTTTTCTTTGAATAAATGAAAATTGGAAGAGAAAATTGCTTGAAAATTTGTATTTGTTATGTTTCAAAATTTTTTTAATTTTTCATGTTAAGAGACAAATGCCAAATACGACATAAATTGGGAAATACCAAATATAATATTTTTTAACATGCGTTATGACATTTTGACAATTTAAATTACCATTTATCTTGAACTATTGCCATTAATTAATCTGTTAATTATTGCGTTATATAATAATAATTTGTCTGTATTTTTGTTAAATATTAGTTGTATAAAACAGGCAAAAATATACAAACTTCATGTTTTTTATTTGATGGTTATAAAATATTGAACAGTAAACTTGTAATCAAAATTTTATAATGCCGACTTGTGTTGCTATTAATTGTACTTTTAATGCAAAACCAGGATCTCACATATGCTTTCACAAATTTTCATATCTGATACTACTGTCAACTGTATTGTTTAGTATATTCTTGTATTTTTTTTCATAACCTTAACAGGTTCTAATTGGTATGGATTTGCCGACATTTTAAAAGTTCCATTATCAAAAATCAAATGTAAAATAAAAAGATATTTCCTTTTTATCCGTATCCCATTCAGCATATTTTGCAATTTAAAATAAATCAGCGTAGTCAAAAAAATTTTATAATAAAAAAAGTTAACAATTCATCAAATATCTCTAATTAATACTGTCAGTTTATGAAATTAATTGTTAATAAATTTTCGACATTTTTTTTCGACAGGAAGACAAAAAATATGATAGCGTAAAAATAATCAGAGCAGTTAGAAAAAAGTTCCAATTGCTTAAATAAAAATAAGTAAGATTCAGAATATATAATACTGAGCTCTCTTGCACTAAAACGAGAGTATACATAGTATACATAGTGTTCTATATAATGTAAAACACTTGTATGAAAATCATAAGATTCGTAAGTAAAGCTTTAATATTTGTTTTAATTTAAAAACAAAAGAATTATAAGATATTTAAATTTAAAAATTATTAAGATATCATTAAAAAAAAAGTTCCTCCTATGAAAAAGCTTTTATTATTTTTGATTTTTACAAAAATTTGTTGTAAAAGTTGTTTTGCTGTATGTTAAAAAATTACTAGATCATACTTTTTGAATTAAAGTAGAAAAACGCAGCTTTGTTTAATTACACTTTTCTTTTGTTAAAAATCTACCGTGACGTCAAATGCTAAAACTTTTATGAATTAAACGCGCTTCAAAGGAATCGTCGAAGTCTGTAGATTGAGACATAATTTAAAGACTCCGAGTTATTGAAAAAAATGGAGAAGGTGAGCTTCGGCTAAAACAACAACATTAGTTTTTCTCGGTATGCATTCATTATTTATTTTTAATCAAAAAAAACTTGTTTGAAACCTTTTTTTCTAACATTATCTTTAATATGAACACAACATGTGTTGGGAGTTTGGGATCCCTTCAAGCTTTTTTTTTGTGTTAGTTTTATTAAAATCTTTTTAGACTTGTCAGGGCTGGACGCTATTTTCATTTTGGCAGCCTTTTTATGTGTAACAGCGTAAAAATGACTAAAAAAAGGTTTTTTTGACTTTTTCGAAGGCTATAGCTCCCTTTAACACCAACCCTCCTTAATCTAGCACTGGAAATAAGACACAAATATATAAATAAAAAATATATTTAACTCTTTGTTAAATAAAGAACATTTGTTTCCTTTTTAAATAATCCTAATATGTTACTTTATATAAAAAACGTCATTTAATTTTATAAAAAAATTGAAAAAGAGCGATGTTTTGAAAATATTTGTTCTAAATGTAATTTATTTTGCTATAAGTTTTTTCGCATTAAAAGATTTTTTTATATTCTTAATTTTTTTTATTTTTTTGTAATAGTCTCTCATTGGTCCAATTAATCTTTTGCGATTTTTTTTTGCTAAAAAATCTAGCCAGTTTGTCACAACTAAATATTATTTCTGCGGTTAGTATTCGACAGCAATTGCTCTCGCTTCCCGACCAAGCCTGATATATATATATATATATATATATATATATATATATATATATATATATATATATATATATATATATATATATATATATTTATATTGCGTTTTTGCTTAAATTAAGTATTTTTTTTATTTTATTTTTTGTTAAGTTTTTTTTCTTCTTTAGGATTTTTTTTTAGATAATTTAGGTAAGTTTTTGTAGCAAATTTTTTAAATTTTGAAAATATTTAAAAAAAGCTGTGGTCAAAACATATTACTTTTTGCATGGGCATATAAAGATGTGTGATTGCACATCTTCCTGTGAAAGACAAAGAATAGTTAAAGCAGTTATTAAATCAAAGTATGTTTCTTTTGACAAAAAGAAAACTTAATTATGATTTTTGTAAATTTTTATTGCATAAAAATTGACTAACAGCAGGCTTTCTGAGGAGACGCGTGCGGTTGCATGCCTTGAATGATCACGCATATATTTTTTTTTGTTGATAACTTGGCCAACATTTTTTTTCATATATTAAAAATGACGCATTTTAAAAACGCGCTGAAAAAACCAAACTAATTAGTCATGTTATTGTTTTTGTTTTTTAATTAATAATAACTTATTATTATAGTTATTAATGAGAAAATAAAAACATTAAACAGACATATATGGGCAATTCTATTTATAACTTACATCAGCGCGTATGATGTAAGTTATATAAACTTTATCAAATATTTGCTTATTTAAACTTTAAATTAAACTTTCAGCTATTTTGTATGAAAACTGTTAGTCTAATGAATAAAATAAGCTAAAAAGTTTTGAAATTGGCCAAAAGAGAGCAAACATATTACTAAAAATGCCACTTATGTTACACCGAAAACGAAACTTTTTACTATGATCTTATAAACCTTTGGAAATTTTAAACCAATTGTGAATACCACATTATACGCGGTGCCATCAGGCTGGGTAACACCCTGATATATATATATATATATATATATATATATATATATATATATATATATATATATATATATATATATATATATATATATCTATATAGACGATAATGCAGTTTCTACTGAATTTTATGTTTTGCCATATAATATGTACATTTAAATATATTAACAATAATAATGATAGTAATAACATAAATAATATAGAGAATATGAAGTAGGTATTTTGTACATGTATGAATGTGCGTGTATGTGTGTGTTTGTATGTATGTATATATATATATATATATATATATATTTATATATACACTTATACAATGTAATTCTACAGTTAGGCAGCCTAAAATAATTATTTTTTTGCTAATTACGCTATTGCTCTTATCAGTAAACTTTTTAAGATTTTTGCCCTATGCCAAACCCTCACATGTGTGTGTATGTGTGTGTATGTGTGTGTATGAGTGTGTGTTTGTGTGTGTGCGTGTGTGTGTATAAATAAAACCTACTTTATACTTATTATAGTATTTTTGACAGTATTATTATTATTAATATTATTTTCATTATTTTTTTTTTGGTTATTATTGTTGCCATTGTTGTTATTATTATTATCAATATTATTATTATTATTATTATTATTACTATTATAAATTTTATTATTATTACTAATATTATTAATATTTTTACAAGTGATACACTTGTTAAGTCGTTTAAACAATTTTATTTTTGTGCTTTGAATGTCTCTTTGATGATATTGGGGGATGTCTAGGTATTCAGTGGCCGAAATTTTGCTAATGATGAACATAATAAAAATCATACTTCAATTTATCATCAATTTTGTCATAACTAACTAATTATAAAATCTATTCATTTTCAGAGTAAAAATTTTTTTGACATTTTGATACGCATGATACTTGTATACTACCGACCTTTCATCATTTTTCCGATGCCAGTTTATTTAAATGATTCTCCTCCATTTAATAATTGTCGGCCAGTATACCTGCATACATAAATAGATGCATTATAGCATTATATAGACTTTTAATATCCAATATAACAACGAAATTCATACATTAAACGAATTATACGTTAGATAAAAGTAGATTTTCTACCATTAAAAAAGTAATTCAAGATGGCGGCTTACCTCCTGGCATAGGAGACTGATATGTTCCTTTAGATATGACGTAACTTAAACTTGGATACAACTTCAAACTGCTGCTTTTTTTAAAAAAAATTGATGTTTGTTAAATTTCGATCTGGAAACTAAGTAGTTTTAAAAAAGTATATTTATACAAAGTATTGCAGATATCTACCGAGTTATTTGTTTTTTACAAAATTTCATGTTTGCTATCGGTCATCAATCATAATCATATCATATTTATTTTTTTCAAAATTATTCTATGTATATTTACAAATGATAAAGCTATAAACCTTAAGTAAACATTCATAAAAAGAATCACTAGGTATATAAATAATAATAATAATAATAATAAAATAATAATGATGATGATGATGATAACATTAATGAACTAAATAATAATATTCCCGTTAACGTTAACCGTTTAATGTTGTCTTACGTCACTTAAAAAGAGTTTTTAGGCTATTTGGAACAAAACGTATTTAGCACATTAACTTGATGTGCATGAATATAGAAAAAACAACTATTAACTTGACGCGCGGAATTGAAAATGACAGATAATAGACCGGCTGCTAATTCGCCGCACGAATCAGATTAAGGATTATCATAATCACTCTGCAACCGGTAACACGTAAAAATGTACAACTTGCACTATATTCTGCTGCCTTGAATGATTCAATTTCTAAGTGAAACCTAAAAAAACCAAACTCTGATTTAAAATACCTTTGCCAGTCGGTTGAGTTATAACTAAAGATGATACCTCAATATTAATTGCATCTGGCTAGTATCTTGTAGAAAAACTTCTAGGCTAAGCCTTTAGTGGTAATCAGAAAAATTGTGATGACCAATCTCGCGTTCCTTCTTTATTAGCCTGACGAAGTTGTAAACATCTAAGCACAAATTACGCCTGTGTTACGTTGTTTCCTAGCTAAGATGATGAATGCTTGATCTTCTTAACTCTGCTCTTTTGTGAATGCTTGTGCCTCCTGGATAGTGGTTATGCAATTTTTTACTTTGTTATCTCCTAATTAGGGGACGGACCGAAAATTCAGTTTAATGATTCCGATAACAGCTATTAGAAAGCTTGTGATATCTCTAAGAAATGTTTAATCTGTTTAAAGTTGTAAAATATTACTTTTAAATTATTAACAGTGCCATGTTGCGCTTGAATGGTGTCTCTGCTAAGTCCTATTCGTTGGCATTGTCAAACCCACATAAAAAGCTTTTTGTTACAACATTGGACTGTGCATCGAGATATGCAACTGCATAACTTATTGCTTGGGGAGCCAAGCACTATTTATAAATGAACCAAAATTTCTAATAACTAAATTCATGACTAAGAACCTAAAAACATTTTAAAAAGTACCTAAAATCATTTTTAAAAAATCACTACCATCTAATTGTTTTAATCTGCTTTTTACGAATATTTGTGGTCTTCTAAGTCATTTTTTATCAGTTGAATTTTACTTCTTACAAAATTCGTCAGAGTTATTTGCTCTTTATAAAACTAATCTAAATTTGACTGTTTCATTTTTGGATCTCTGTGTTTATGGCTATTATTGTTTAACTCATAAAGACTCAAATGACTACATGCTTGGCTTTGGTATATACTTTAGCATCAATTCACCTATTTGTCCTGAATCAGGTATGAATACGCTGACCATTCTTTTATCTTCTTCTGCTTAGGACCTGTTCATTGAGTCTTTACTTTCTTCTTATTTTCTCATTCTCCTAATTATTCTCTTGTCATTCATGTTTTAATCATTCTTTTAACCTTATCATTCATGCTCTAATCAAACTTCTGCTTTCAAGACTGTACTCTTTTAAATGTTATTTCTGATCAAATTGACCGAACTCTTTTTCTTTATCTATCAGCCAATAATATTGTTATTGGTGACTTTACTATTTACTACACTGTATGGCTTGACTTAAGTATCACTTACCCTGCTGGGAATAAAAGTAATAACTTTTGTAATATCTCATTCTCTTACTCGTATAGTTACTTGTATTCCAGACAACCCTATTCAATTATATTCACTCCTTGATTTGTGTCTTGTTTCTTACCCTAGTTTGTGTTTAGTTTCTCCTTGTTCTCCATTATGGTAGACCATGCTGTAATCTCACTAAACTTTGTACTTCAGACTTTATTACTATCTTTACTAGCTTTATCTTACTAGCACTATCTAAGCTTAAAGCTGACTGGAATTCTTTTCATGATTTTCTTTATTGTCGGGAAAATTTCTTTAGTTTTTCCACTGATAATTTTGCCGCATACAAAATCTACTGAATTAAGGCAGGTATGGAAGTTTTTACTTCTTCTCATTCGGCTTAAGTCAAGCTTCATTCTATTCCATGGTTTTAACATTTCTTATCCAACTGCTATTCCTAATCGTAATCAGTTTTTTTTTTCTTATTTTGAAAAACAACTCTCTTTAAAACAAGTGTCTTTTTATTATTGCAAGTAATCAATGTAATGTTAACAAAGGAAGGTTTAAAATCTCTTATAATTAGATCTGATCTTATTGCCACTCTCTAGGATAATTAAGAAAAACTATTTATAAAGAAATTTTCCTCCAATTTGTCTCTTGAACTTAATGGTCGCACTCTTATTTTTATTCCAGAAAATCAGGTTAATACATTGTTAGACATCCAAATTACTTCAGCTTCCGTTACTAAATTTATTACTCATTTAAACTTATCTATGCATATAATCCAGATAACATTCCTGTCATAGGTTTAATAAGTGTTCACAAAATCTTTCTTTGCTACTCTCTAAACTACAAAGTAATAGCTTATCTGATTCTCTTTTTCCAGCTCGCTAGAAAATGCTGTATGTGGTTTCAACTCCTAAAAATTCTGAAGAAGACTATAATCACTTTATTAACCGAATTTAGTCTCTATTAGTCTCTATTATACAAACATCCGAATAGTCTCAATTATGCAATCATCCAAATAGTCTTTATCATTAAAAAGGTTTTTAATTAACATACTTTTAATATCTCATTTTATCTTGATCCTCACAACGCTCTGACAATCAATATAGATTTTAATCCTCAAGTTTCTCAGCTGATTTGCTAACTGTTACAGAAGATTCTATTGGCGTAAGATGGAGGCGGTGAGGCATGCTCTTGATTTTGTAGTGGCTATTTTTGCTTGATTTTCAACTCAAACAAAACTTAACAATTTAAATGCAAATAATTAATCCAATATTGTTAATATTATTATATTAATGAATGTCAAAACTCTCAGCCACTCCTCTACTTTATATCTTCTCGGATTATAACTCCCTGTTAACCCCCTTTTTTTTTTTTTACACGATAATTTGTATAACTTTACTCCACAACTTCTTGCAATAAATATCTTTTAGCATTTCAATTTGGAGCTTTATATTTTTTTAAAGATTTGACTTTATGGTTTTTCTATTATCCATTATAGGATAAAAGCTCAGCAATGTGAAAATTCGATCTAACTTTTACCCATAAAATAATCTTCTTTTTTATTTATTGATTTTTAAACTGTAGTTACTTGCACACTTTCTATTTAATGCATTAAATGTTAAGCATTTCTGACCATAGTCCTTTTTGAATATAGCACAATTTTTATAACTGAGTTTGAGATAACTTAGGATTTTCCACAGAAGCATTCATAATTACATTATGCACTTTTTGTGCAGTCAAATTTCGTTAAATGAAAAGTTTTTGTTCAATGAAAATCCATCTTTGTATGGAATACTGTTGCCATATCTGGGGTGGATCTTCCAATGATGCGCTGTCCATATTAGAAAAGGTACAATAACGCGTAGTACACATAGTTGGACCTGCTCTTACAGCCAACCTCCAACCATTATTATATTGTCGCAATGTTGCTTCTCATTCTCTTTTCTAAAAATACTATAATGGGCACTGCTCCAAAGAGCTAGCGTCTCTTTTGCCATTTACTAAAATTCATTCTCATGTTACTTGTCATTCGATAAATTCGACTGTTCCTAAGTCCTCCGAAAACTCTCATTCATCTAGTTTTTTCCTTGAACATCAATGCTTTGGGATTTTCCTATTTTATCTTGTTTCTCTACTCATATATTTTGCAATCTTTTAACTCATCTGTCAATCACTATCTTGCTCTATAAATTTTATATGTTCTCAGACAGTAACTTCAAAACTCAAATAGTGCTTGTTTACAGCCTTGTTGGAAGCAAGGATGTTAGAAACAAAGATGTTGAAAAAAAAAAAGAGTCCTTTCTATTAAACCCAACTCTTGTTGGCAACAGATTTTATAAATAGGTAGTCAGCAATTACTTAATTTAAAAACCTTTTTTAAAATAAATAATTATACATTTAATGACTTATCTTTTTTTTTCTTGCATATCAATTCACCTTTCCAAGGCCATGAAGGGTACTATAGTCAAGGAGGCAACTTTTAGTTTTGATTGCAACCCTCTCTCAATAACTTTGAAACACAAACCTTGGCAAGCAAGGCTGCTGCATCAAGAAACAAGTTGTGCGCAGTACTATCTTATGGACTAATAAAGTGAGCGCTTTACCACTACTTCACTACTGAAACTAAATAAACTTTTGTTTATTTATGAAGAATATTAGTATTAGTATAATACCCCTTTAAAAGTGAAAATATTTAAATTTTTTTGAGAGAAGTATTAGCAAGAAATACCTGAAGTTACCTAAAAAAAACGAAAAATGAATAAAATTCTAATTTTACTTTAGATATAACATAATCTAATGTTGCCACAAAAAATATAATATTTTTACACAAAATAGCAATTACATAACAATAATCATAAAAAACTGTTCAATGGTGTAACTAGATAACAAAGTAAATCCTACCTTAATGGTGATGAATTCAATTTTATTACCTACACTGTTGGCTAATGATTAATAAAGTAAGTTTCAATTCATGATAATTTACTAAATTAAAACCATATTTCAACAGTAGTCAAATTAAGCATAAAAAAGCAGAGCAGAAACTCATGGTTGAACTGAAAATATAAAAAACAAAATTAATTAGTAACATTTTCCAATTTGCACAAAACAAATAATCCTTTTAATGAAAATATAAAAAAATCAATTTTAGTTTTTGTAGAACATAAAAAATAGCAAACATAGCACTTAAAAAAATATATAAATAACAAAATATTGATATGCGTAAATTTGGAAAAAAATTAAATATTAATATAACAGTAGAATATCTTTAATTCAGGCTAAAATAATAATGGTATGTTGGACTAATTATACTAATTAAAGTAAGATGAACACTTTTATTCTATGTTCTTATAAAAAAAAAAAAGTCCCATAACTTAAATATCGAAAGCTCTAAAAGTTCCCAATTACAGAAAAATATAATAATAGTTTATATCATTCAATCTCGTTTTATATTTCAGACGCAATCTCGTTTTATATTTCAGACGAATCTAAAAATTTAACTGAGTACCTAAGGTATTACACACGCTTATTGTGCTAGAGTTGTTTACACGTACAAGAACTACCTTAAATAAAAAAAGGTTCTTTAAGCCAAAATGCGCACATATACTAAATACTATACTAATTTATTATATAATATTGTTAAATACGATAATTATTTGGAGTCAGAAAATCAAAATACGAGATAAATAATAATAGACAAATAATAATTAACTTATCTAAACTTTCTTTAAACAAAATAAAAAATAGGGATGTACCGAAGCTCAGGCTTCGGCTTCGGCATGCCGAAGCTTCGGCAATTTTGCCGAAGATTCGGTTTGGCCGAAGCCAGGTCAATTTTTTTCCGAATCTTTGGCTTCGGCAAAAAAATTTAAGTAATTAAAGTTATAAGCTACTGTTGTACAAGTTATAAAAATATGCTAATTGCCAGTGTCTAATTAAGTTGTAAATTCAGGACTACAGAGTTAAAGTTGGAGTCTATATCATATACTTAGTATTATTTACTCCCAAATGTCTTGTTATGGAGGGGATGATAATAAATAAGTAGAAATATTTTGAATATAATAGTAAAATTAAGGAAGGTCTTCATACACTTTGAAGGCTTCCAAGTGTGACTTTAGATGAACTGAATCAGCATTTTTATGCAGAATAAAAACCTTATAATTTAAAACAAATTAAAACTTTTTAAAAATAAAATGAAAAAAAAACCTTAATTTGTATTATGTAACGAACTTATATTAATTTTTGTGTGGGATTACCGCAAATAGAACAAAATTTGGTTTCAACATTTGACCTATAAACCTTAGTAATCTCACTTTAAAGAAGATTAAAGATACGTTGCTACTGTTTTAAATTCTGTGTATGTTTAATTTTTTTTAATTTTATTTAACCATAATAATAAAAATTTAAAAATTTTCATCGTAAGATTACAGAAATTGGTTAGGTGTCACTTATATAGTTACAAACTAGTCAATGGAGTGACACATAAAAAACATAAAGTTCTCAACAACAAAAAAGGAAGAAAAGCAAATGAAATATAAATAAGGAAAAGAAAAACAATGATAATAATTATCCTTGCTCTTTTATTAATGTTATGAATACTTCTAAATTGAATTTATATATTAAAAATGTAAACTTATATTCTGGTTTCTTTTTATGATATTATGAAGACTTTTAAATTTTATTTAAAATAAATTAAAGGTTAAAGCTTTGATTACTTTGAGCTCTTATATTTATCATCAAAATTTATTTAAATTAAATAAACAATTTAAATCAAATAAATATCAGCCTGCTCAGTCCCTGTTTATTTATAAATTTAAAGTAAATAATAATATAATTATAAATAAAAAAATTATAAAATATTCTATTTATTATTTTATTTAAAGCTCACTCTACTGAGTTGTTAGATTACTATAGAAGTTTTTATCACAGATAGTTAATATTTGATTTCAGATACTGATGCAGATTTATCCATTACAGAGACAGAAGAAGAATGAATACTAAGATTTCAGAGTGTAAAAGATTGATAGAAGCTTAAGAAAATGTTATGTAGTGTAAAGTTAAAAATAATCAAAAAAAAAAAAAAAAAACAACTTAAAAGTGTGTAAAAAAGAAGTTAGAGAGAAATCAATCAATTGTACTTTTTTTTAGCAACAGGTTCACAACAGTTGTAGTGGAATACAAAATGGTCTTAACTTGGGTTTTTTTTAGTTTAGAAATTGTTCGTTTAATGAATACAGAGAAGTAAAAAAAAGATATTGAAATAAATAGCAATAAAAAGATAAAGTGTGTTTGTAAGATTTTTTATGTTGTAAATACAACTAGATCAGCTAAGAGTGTTTACTTAGAGAAAGAGTGTTCAAGTGTAAAAGATTAATTTACTTGAGTAATATTCAGAGATTTTTATCCACTCTTAACAAAAGGTGCATTAAGAATAAAAATAAAATATACAGCACATGAAAATTTGAGGATGTTCAGCTAGCACACGATAATTAGATAGAGAAAACAAGATGATTAAACAGAGGATTAAAAATTAAATGATTAGATAGAGGATTAAAGAGAAACAATGTTTACATAGAAGAACAGTGTGGCTATAAAAGATCAAAAAAATAGCAATAATCTTAGGAGAATATTGGGAATAGTTGGAAATATATGTGAGTTACTGATATTGTGCACTATATAACATTAGTATGGTTTGCACACAGAAAAAGTAGAACTAGAAGTAGGAAAATTTGGGGAGAACGTTTCGAAAAAGCTTAAGTTTAAAAAAAACACTAGGTGCGGTGAAGTATCATAAACGACATAATGAGAAACTTTCAAACAGGGGCGGTGAGAGCTTTTGCCCTGCCTGGGGCAGCAACCCTGACTGGCGTCCTCATTTTTATACATTTTTTCTATATTATTAGTCAAGGATCTTAGTTTTGGTACCTTTTTTGTTTTACACCCCTGCTGATCTGAATGTTGATTAAATTTTAAGCATATATAAAGCCGAAGCTTCGGCTTCGGCAAGGTGGCTTCGGCAAAATTTTAGCTTCGGTACATCCCTAATAAAAAATACTATAACAAAATACTTTATTTCTTTACTGCGACATTAACAACGACAAACTTTCTGGAGGCTAGTGCTTCTGCATTTTCAAGTTTTTTTTTTTTGAAACTGATATTTGATATTACTGGATGCCTTGTGATAAAAATGTGTTGGTTTATCATAAAATTCTTTCTACATATCTTTGTTGTATGTTTTAATCAAGCTTTGAAAATTTGTTCCGATCCTTTTTACTTATTTACACTAGTCGACTATCTTACAGACAACTTATGAAACTTATAGGACCATATATAATCTTATACTATCCTACAGGATATCTTACAGGATTTGTAAGATTTTATTTGTCTTTCAAATCCTATAGGACCATAAGAAATTCTGTGATTACCCATAGAGTATCTTAAAGGATTCGTAAGATTTTATTTGTCTTGCAAATCCTATAAGATCTTAAGAAATCCTGTGATTATCCTGTAGGGTATCATAAAGGATTCGTAAGATTTTCAATTTTTTAAATTTATTTTGAAAAATGAAAAACTTAGCGGTGGTGGGTTTCGAAACCCGGATCACTAGACCATAAGTGCCTTACCACCTGCGCTACACAACATTATAAGTATGGAAATAAATAAAAATATACTATAATTACAAAATAATTAAAAACTATTTTTATTGAATGTATATAAATAAAAGTGTTGTAAAAAAATTAAATAATAACAAATAGCTATATATATATATATATATATATATATATATATATATATATATATATATATATATATATATATATATATATATATATATATATATATATATATATATATATATATATATATATATATATATATATATATATATATATATATAAAATGCCGCCAAGAACTGTTTCGCCGCCCGGGACAGCAACATGATTGGCGTTCTTAATTATCGAAATTCTCCTATATTATCGGTAAAGGACCTTTGTTCCAAGGTACCTTCATTCTATTTGGTGCCCCTTGGAAATCTGCCGCCCGGGACAATCTGTCCCTTACGTTAAAATTAAATTATTACCAAAAAAATCTAGTTGAATTAAAATTTTTCTCGCAATCAGAGTGTACATTGAATTGCGTGACTTTCTGAGTAAATTGAGTCGTAGAGTGACGCGATTTAAATCATTAGGCATTATGAATTGCGGGAAAATAAATAGCACTAAAGTGCTATTTATTTTCCCGCAATTCATAATGCCTTCCAATAGCGCATTTAAATCACGTCACAAGCGCATTTAAACACGTCACAAATCACAAAAATTAAGATGTTAGATACAAAATTAAGATATTAGATTCTCAAACAGCATGTTCATTATAATGAACATGCTGTTTGAGAATCTAATATCTTTTTAATTTTTGTTAAAGAAATATATAAATAGTTGCTATATCATGATTATTTTATATTATGGATTTTATGAAAATTTTATAAACTTGGTAACATAAATATGCATAAATTTTGTTGTATTAATAATTATTATTGTATTTAAACTGTACTCTAATTAATTAAGAAAAATTAATAATAAAAATTGTTATATATTTATTTTACATATTATATATATATATATATATATATATATATATATATATATATATATATATATATATATATATATATATATGTATATATATATATATATATATATATATATATATATATATATATATATATATATATATATATATATATATATATATATATATATATATATATATATATACACTCTTAAAAAAGTTCCGGTAAATTGACGGAAATTTCAGGCAAAATACCTGAATTACTTCGTGCCGTATGGAACCAGACGAACATTCAGGTAAAATACCTGAACCTGAACTGTTTCAGGATTTTTACCTGAACCTGAACTGTTTCGGTTCCGGTATTATGCCTGAACCTGAACCAGTTCAGGTTCAGGTATTTTACCTGAATGTTCGTCTGGTTCCATACGGCACGAAGTTGTTTAGGTATTTTGCCTGAAAGAGTAAATATTCCAAATCGCGATTATAAACTAACTTGGTTTAAGCGTAAAAGCGGTATTAGTTTTTATTAGGCCTGAAGATAGTAAAAATTCAAAATCGTGATTATAAATTAACACGGTTTAGTTCTAAAAACGATATATTATTTTCAGAAAGTCAATATATTTAAAAGTATAATTTATACAAATTTACGCAATATAGCAATAACAATGCATATAGCAAATAATAACCAAAATATAATTGTTTCTGCGTTTAAAATTGATTAAGTTTTTGTCTAAGGTAAAGGGACAAGTCACTCGCTCCTCTCGATAGATGCATTTCATCTTGGTAACCTAACACGGTATGCTGCAAAAAGTACAATATGTGGCTACATTGTTCCGCATACTCCATGTTCATTAAAAAATAAAGTTTAATTAAGATGTCAACAGCATAAGATATACATCTGTTGACAGGAATAGCTCGACACTCTGTAACAATAAATAATTGACCGACACTGCAATGAGTACCCAAAGCTATGACTAACGGATGCTTGTGAGTAAGACTTTGAAGCACAATTTCCATCGGAGTTGATGCCTATTTAGATGTAGAAATGAAATTAAAATAAGTCATTAAAAAAGGTAATTTTGATACAAAATAAATATAAATGTCAGCCCATTAGAACTAATACTATATTTACTATATTTAATGACTAAAAATACAGTAGAATCCCGTTAATTTGGACCTTGGATAAGTCGATAATCAACAGATTTTCAATTCTCCTTGAACTCTCTACATACCCAGAACTTCGCATAACTCGGGCATTCGCTAAGTCAAACTATTTATGTATTCCCCTTCCCTTGAGAGTCCGACTCTCAACGGGGCATTTTTCTGTATAATAATGTTAATAACATGTATAGTTATTAAATACATTTTATTATGCCTATTAATACAAACTCAATATTATATTTAATATGTATAAATTTATATCTAATAGAATCTTATATTACAATATACCGGATAAAATTGAATGAAATGTTCTGCAACTTCAGCAGCTGATGCACAACTTTTATTCTTTGATGGTACTTTAATTATAAAGGGGAGTAATAACAATGCAAAATCCATTTCAATTCCTGAATTAAAAATAAATTTAAATTTAGTGAAATCATTTTATCAATTTATAATTTATTAGAATGGTTTTAGATATCTATAATACACCCAGCCATATTGTTTAGATAACACTTACGTACCTATAGAAGGGTTGTCTTGCATATCAAGCTCAGCAAGAATCTGCTTGACCATCAAATTTGTCTTTTGCCTTGCCCAAGAGATAACATGTGGCGTTATTAACTCCCATTGAGCCAAAAAATCATTCAACTCTGCGAAATTGCAACAGAAATCTTTCTGAAACTAAGATAGGAATATAGTATAAAACTGTTAGTAAAATTTTCTTTTATTTTATAATATTTCAACAAAACCTATATGTCTAATATATAAAAATTACAAGATGTATCTTCTATGAATTACAAGACATTTCATTTTTGTGTTTGAATAATTTTAAATATTTATTGGTGAAAAGTTTGAATGATAATACGATGATTTTTATTCTTACGTGTATGGATAGATCTTTTAGTGGCGGAAATGTTTTGAGTAAATCATCAAATGTTGGCCTACAATTCACAATCCATTTTCGACGAGAGCATGAAGTTTTTTCCATATAGTCCAACTTTTTTCATAGCCTAAGTCATCAAATCTCAACTCTGCAATCATACTTAGTTCTTCTTTTGAAAAAGGTGCTAAAAAAAATAAATTTATAAATTAAAAATATTTTACAATCTTTAGATATATTTAAAATGTTTTTTTTAGCTAGTTGTTTATTTGCTAATTGTTTATATAATTTATTAGGAAAACTAATTACAATATTGAGTATTAGGTAAATGTCTTAATTAAATAAAGAAAGAGTGCATGAAAAATATACTAAGCATTAAAGTACCTGATGAGTGGAACTCTTCTGCTAAAACAATAACTCTCTTTCGACGAGCTTGAACATGAACACCAACATGTTTACGTATAGTTTTCAGTCTCTCTTCTATGTGGCCATGAGGAGTGACCTTCTTTTTCTTATTACCCATTACAAATTCTGTATATGGACTATAATAGTTTTCCTAAAAATAATATTTTTTTGTAAAATTAGATTTTATTACCTCATAGACAACTTGAACTATAATTGACAAATTGTAAAGATACTACTACTTATAACAATAATAAGTTTACTACTAGTAATAATTAGTATCCTCCTCGACTGAAGTGGCCCTTATTTTGGGGAGGTGAAATATATAAGGGGAAAAAAATTAGTAAAATGTCTCTAATAGTCTCACATATCCAAGTTTTCCACCAGAATGCAGCTTTGGAAAGGCAGTGATAATTGCTTTTGCAAGATTAGATTTGGTTTTTGTGGAAGGATACCTAAAACATATATATTAACAAAAATATTTTTATATTTAAAATTTATTATAAGCAAATGTTTGATAATTTTTATAAATAACTTTATAAATAATTTGTTATAAACTAATATTTTCATTCTTATGTCAATAGTTCCATAATAATACGGAAATAAACATAAACTTACATATTTCCAACTCTATGGACCATTGAGTTAACAACAATGTGGATAATATCTTGACGCCTTTTAATAAGTGCACCTGTAGAATCATATTCTGCCAAAACAAGCTTACCTATTTGATGCTCATCAAGCAAACTACGTATCTTCTACATAAAAAGAAGATCTTCATTTGTATAAGTTGAAAATTTATTTTTTTTAAATTATAAAAAGAATTTATTTAATTGCTGAAATAATGTGGTGTAAAATAATGAACTAAGTATAAACAAAACACTTAAAAAAATAAGTTATATTATAAGTTATAAGGTATACTTACAAAGTCAATGTTATCCAATCTTAAAGCAACCTGTACATCAGTAGTAGAAACATTTAACTTAATTTTTCTTGACTCGTTTAAAACGTCAGGTGAAAGTTGAAGTGTCGATGATAATGTTGGTGACACAGCTGACTCATCAAGGGGGCTGTTTAAAGTTTCAGTTAAACTAAAAGCTATAGCTGTTGTATCTTTTAAACATGTTACGTCTTTTAATACACTATCATTTTTCTACAAAAAAAAAGCAGTTTATATTTACTTCTGTTTATTAAAGGAATAAAAATGTATTATAATCATATTTATATATATATACATATATATATATATATATATATATATATATATATATATATATATATATATATATATATATATATATATATATATATATATATATATATATATATATATATATATATATATATTGTTTTGGACACGTTATAGTGAGTTATAAATACTTTTAGATTTTGTTTATTTAACCAAACTATTTTTAGCAACTTAGTAATAAGCTTTTCTTTAACTGCTATCTTAAGAATTGAGAATTAAGTAAAATATACAAATTAATAAAACTAAAAAATCATTTTAATACATTGCAATGATACAAATGGTGACGTAAAATAATATGCTTGTATATACATGTAGGTTTTAAACAATGAACAGCATCAAAAGGTTTATAATCTGCTAAGTCACTTGCTCTCAAACATACACGCTCTGAATCGAGAGAACAACAATACGATAGAGTCAGATCACAATACATGTGGACAAGCCACTTAAGTCCAATTAAATAAATTACACTGTGATGAACATATATTTGTTCAATTTTAACAAATGACGGTTCACCTTCATCACTAATAGAGTGAAGTACAGACATCTTAGTTTGGTACTTTTGACCAAAAATGACTACTTTTTCAGTCATAAACACATCTATTTTTTCACCAATAAAAGGTAAAATTAATGACTTATGCTTAATATCTGACGATGAAATAATTGTACCATTTCCAACTTCTGAAATCCCCTTTAATGGACACCTAGTCATCCAAACAAAAGCATGAGAAAATTGGTGTCTGCTTGCGAGAGAAAACGCTATATTTTTAAAGTAACAAATGATATGAGCAAGACGCTTAGAAAAGTTATGCTTAGCTTCAAACCGCATTACCATCATATGTAAAAGTGGTCCGCTATTCTCTATTATAGTACCATAGTGAACCATTCTGTGATGTTTGTATAAAAGTCTTTTATCAGGATAACATATTTTAAATAACTCATGATGCTCTGAAACAAGATCTTTTAAGTACAAAACATGCGACAGTACAGAGTTTGGCAATAAAATAATTTCTGTCAGCTGTTTTAGCAATTGGTACAAACGCCATTTTAAATTATCTACTTTGTCAATAACATCAGCTAAAATACATGGTAAATGTAAAAACAAAATCAGCATCTGAGCTGACCTTTGTCCAAGCAATGAGCTGTGACTTTTTAAATGTGACTCACTTATAAAACTTGGCTTTGAGTTACTAACCAAACCCTAATCCATTGTATTAATACGACAATTAAGCCCATGGAGATTAATAAGCTTCAAGTCATAAATTATGTGGCACAAAAATAACTTGACTTCAAACGGAATTACACCTTCAAACAAATCATGCATTATATCGGCTGAGTCATTACAAGCAGGATGGTAATAGTTCAAACTTTTTAAAGTTGAGGGACGCTTTATGCCACACTCTTTAGATGAAATGGTACCATTATTAAGCTGCTCAATATGTTGCTCATATGATTGTTGTGTCCTCATTGTAAGAGAATATTCACAAAATACTTTTTGCATCTCATCCTGAGTTGCCATACACAAGTCACAAGCAAATGAAGCACTGCTAAAATTTTCCATGTATCCAAGAATTGCATGTAGCCCTAAATTATCACCAACAACTTGTGTTAAAAAACAACGAATATTTATCTCTTTTCCATCACAAAAAACAGTAAAGTCCTCATCATGTAAGTCTTTTAATTGCTGAACAATAACTTCCATAACAGGATCAGTGGTGTACCGTTTAATGTCTTCCGAATGTGCCAAGGCCAACAAATGAATATTGCTTAATGCAGAATTTGCAGCTGGTGGAAAGTTTTTTACTGTGAAATAAAATGCACCTAACTTATGTATTCCAGCTTTGGATCCAAGCGGATTTGTTGTCTCTACCTCATCAAAATAAATCTGAATAAATACATGAATACTGTTAGAAAAATAATGTTTGGCATATGTTTTTAGCTGTCTCCCATGCTTACCATCTAACCAATCTTCTGCTACATCATTTGCTGACTCATTGTTTCTTTTTAAAATTTTCCAAGTCTCAGGTTGTCGCAAAACCAATTTCAAAGTTTTCTCAATTGGTATAAGGTAAAACTTATTTTTTACACACACCTGCATTTGTTGCTTTGTTGATCTGTTTGCTTAACATCCCACCGATCTCCTATTGAATGTGCTTCAGGTTCAACATAGAGACCTTTTACTTTAAGATAATTCAACATTTTATAATGAGTATCAATGCCTTTAAAAGGATTTTTCCAGTTGTTAAATTCTTCTGAAAGAGTATTAAATGTTGCGGCATTACATCTGTATGTTTTTAACACAACGTCTGTCTTGGCAAGCAGATAATTAATAATATCCTTTAACAACTCATTTAAACTATCCATTATGAACTGAGATACGCTTAGAGAAATGGAACTAGAAGATTGCAGAGACATCAAAAATTTTAATGCTGCGTGTGAAACACCATACTCGTCTACAATAGGTGCAACAAAAACACTTTCTTTTGCTACACTTTCTTTTGTTAAACTTTCAGAATATAAAACCTCATTGTAATCTTCAGCTAAGTATTCATTTTCTGTATTTTGGATAGTAATATCTGAATGTTTATCAACTTCTTTCAAATTATTATGACACATATGAGTTTTTTTAATGTGTTTACATAACACTTTATAAAGTGTGAATGTGCACATGCAACCATCAGCATTGCATCGTAAAAAACAAGGTTCAAACAACAGGTGTGTGTTGCTTAAATGATAAGTATAATCATTAGTGGATTGAAATTTTTTTGTGCACAAGTAACAACTCAGTCGTAAAAATCCCTTAAAAATATCATGTAAAATATAAAAATGTTACACTAATGCATTAATTTAATCATCATAATTTATATTTAACTAAAAATATATTTTTAATAAAAAATAAATAAAATTTTCTGAGCTCCATATTTTATTATAATTATATTTTTCACCTTTTTTCCCTTAATTATGGCTTGAATTTTAATGGCCTGGCCCATTTTGATGCCCATTGCATGCAGCAATAATGCCTTCAACTCCAAAAAAGCTGTCCCGTCAATTTCTTCATCTAAAATAATAATCAATAGTATATTTAGTAAAAGAACTATATATCTTTGTTTCAATAGAGTTAAAAGACACTTTTTCATATTTTAATACAATTTATACAGTTTATAATCAGTTACATTTTGGACTAATTATTGCAACCAGCACTTTATAAAAATAGTAGAATTCAAAAATCCAAGTGCACATCTATTACTTATTTACTTTAATTATTTACTTCTTTTTTTTTACAAACTTAAACTTAGTTGAACTAAGTTAGACTTTGTAAATTTAAGATATTATTATAATATACTATATTGATATGATAAATAATATAAATATATTTTGACATCTATACACATCACATTCTATATGGTGTTTATCATAAAAGTTATGTAGTATGTGATGTGTATAATTTATAAACTTTATAAATAAAAAGATATACATACAATGAAACTTATAAATTTCATTGTATGCACATCTTTTTATTTGTAAAGTTTATAAATTATACACATCACATAATACATAACTTTTATAATAAACACCATATAGTCTATAGTCACATTTTGTATTTATTTTAAAATCACAATTATTCATCATATCGGTATAATATACTATGATAATATTATAATATACTAGTATATTAAATAATATAATATAATAGTATACTACAATATAATATTGAAATAGTATACTATATCGATATCATATTGTATACAATATGATATCGATATAATATTGAAATAGTATACTATATCGATATCATATTGTATACAATATGATATCGATATAGTATACTATTTCAATATTATATTGTAGTATACTATTATATTATATTATTTAATATACTATTATTATCTAATACTATGCTATTATACTATATATTATAATATATACTATTATCTAATACTATACTATTATACTATTATTATCTAATATGCTATATTATTTATAATATAATTATAATGATAATATATTTATCATATTAGTATGATATACACTATATATAGTGTATATCATACTAATATGATAAATATATTATCATTATAATTATATTATAAATAAACTATTTATATAATATATTATCATGATATATATATAGTATATATGTATAGTATATACAGTGATATATAGTGACATGATATTTATTATATATATACTATATATTATATAGTATATATGTTAATAATATGATATACTATATCATATGTTTATATCTTACCTTCTTTATATCTATACACTCATACATACATGTATATAATTCAAATATGTCTTGAGAACAAGAGAAGTGTATATATAGTATATAGAGAAAGAGAAATGTATATATAGTATATAGAGAAAAAGAAGTGCGATTGCCGCTGGCGCATAAAATTTTTTCAGATTTTCAGGCAATTTACTTGATGTTTCCGGTAAAGAACCTGAACATTCCGGTAGAAAAGTTCACGAAACTACTTTTTCCTGAACATTTCAGGAATTTTACACAAAGTGTTTAGGTGGTTTGCTAAAATACCTGAACTTTTACGGCAATTTGTCTGAATGTTTGAATTTTATTGCCTGAATGTTCAGGTAAATCTTTCTACCTGAACCATTCCGGCCAGAGTTTGCCGGAACTTTTTTAAGAGTGTATATATTTTTTAAAGTATGAAAGTTTGTTGTATTTTTAACACGATACTATTAAATTTAAAATGTTTTAGAGAAAGTCTGAATACAACTCATGGAGAGGCTGATAGGTAGGTTTTTTAATTAGGGCATTTTTATGTAGGTAATGTTATTGGGCAGCAGCTTTAAGGCTTACCTATTTTTTATAAGTTGTTGGCACAGGGTGGGAGGGGGTTATTTAGAAAATCATACTTTCAGTGCTTGGGTTTTTATTAAATTTTCTATTTTTCTTAACCTATTTTGAAAATTTGGGATCAATTAGTTAAACTTGTTGGATCATGATCCAGATCCAAAAAAGTAGGATCTTGGACTAACAACTTCTCATACTTCATTTATTAAAATAATTATAAATATGTAAGTATTAAAAAAAGCTTCTTGGAAAATATGAAACTTCAGGATTACAAAGAAAAGCCAGAATTCAAAATGTAAGTTTTTGACCAGTCATTCGTTTGACCGAATCTATCCATGGATTTGACTAATATGCTCAGATTAGGCATTTCAAATGAATTTTTTTTTCCCTTAAACTCGCCTAAATATTTGGAGCAAGTAGCTAAAATTTCAAGTGTTTTTACTTTTTACTTAGTCATACTCTTTAAATAATTTAAAGATTTTGTCAGGGAGTAATAATCACCCCCCCCCTCCCTTGTGTCTGCGATGGGTTAAGGGGCGGGACGGGTTTTATATTTTTAATTAATTATTAATTGCCTGATTTCTATTATTTTTTGTTTATATATCTTTATTTCTTATTATAGAACCACAGTTCCTAATGCAATAATACGAAATCTCAAAGAGCAACTTGCAACAGTATTCGCCAATTACTGATGAGCGTGCGTCAGACGAAGTCTTAATCAGAGCGGCCTAGATAGGAAGAAAAAACGAAAGTAATCAGCAATGCAATTGTGATTCTGTAATAATGATAATATGTGAAAAATTTCTTTTATACAGAATGATTTTTTTTTAATAAGAAAATGTTATTTCAAACTTTAACCTATTATCAGTAATTAAAAAGAAGAATAGACATACTTTCCTTCCAATCAAAATAAAAACCTAACTTCGTATGTTCTTAGTTTGGTTATTAGATTAATGATATTAATTATAAAATAATAAATGTTATGGTTCCTATCATTAGCGTATTAAGACTTTTCAGGGCCCGGAGTCCTTTTTAACGTGCCACAGCATAAAAATGACTAAAACAGTAGAAAAAGAAAAAGGTCCGCCTAATAGTTTCGGAATCCCGAAATTTTAGGGCCCTAGCCCCCTCCTCCTTAATCTATCACTGGTTCCTATGGGAACCAGTGCTGGATTAAGGGGTAGGGCTACGGCCGTATATATACGAATCTAAAATTTTCCTTCAGCATCCTATAAGAATCCTGTTAATCCTGCAAGATCTTTTAAAATATTCTTGTAGATCTTATATTATCTTATAAGAATTCCTTCAAATCCTACAAGATCCTTCAAAAGATTCTTGTAGGTCCTGCAGGGACTTGTGCATCTCATCCTATAGGATTTTTGTAGGATTTGTAAGATCAGTCGTCTAGTGTAGACTTCTCAGAGTATCAATCAATTTGGGAGTTCCAGTGCCTTAGATATCTACACTCCATGTTCTATAACTTTATGGATAAGTTGGATGAACCAGTTGTAATTTTAAAGTATAAAAGCTGTAGTTTTATTGCAATACTGCCTAAAACTTTCAGAGTCCAATTTATAACAGGAGCATAACAATCATCAGGATTGTCCTCAATCTGGTATTTACATCTAATACCATTCCAGTAATAATTTCAGCATTTTAAAAGGCTCTTCTTTGTTGTTCTCATCATTACTGAAGCTAAAACCCGAATAGGGTAACCACTAGACGACTGATCTTACAAATCCTACAAGAATCATATAGGATGAGATGCTCAAGTCCCTGCAGGACCTACAAGAATCTTTTGAAGGATCTTGTAGGATTTGAAGGAATTCTTATAAGATAATATAAGATCTACAAGAATATTTTAAAAGATCTTGCAGGATTAACAGGATTCTTATAGGATGCTGAAGGAAAATTTTAGATTCGTATATATACGGCCGTAGCCCTACCCCTTAATCCAGCACTGGTTCCCATAGGAACCAGTGATAGATTAAGGAGGAGGGGGCTAGGGCCCTAAAATTTCGGGATTCCGAAACTATTAGGCGGACCTTTTTCTTTTTCTACTGTTTTAGTCATTTTTATGCTGTGGCACGTTAAAAAGGATTCCGAGCCCTGAAAAGTCTTAATACGCCAATGATAGGAACCATAACATTTATTATTTTATAATTAATATCATAAATCTAATAGCCAAACTAAGAACATACGAAGTTAGGTTTTTATTTTGATTGGAAGGAAAGTATGTCTATTCTTCTTTTTAATTACTGATAATAGGTTAAAGTTTGAAATAACATTTTCTTATTAAAAAAAAATCATTCTGTATAAAAGAAATTTTTCACATATTATCATTATTACAGAATCACAATTGCATTGCTGATTACTTTCGTTTTTTCTTCCTATCTAGGCCGCTCTGATTAAGACTTCGTCTGACGCACGCTCATGAGTAATTGGCAAAAACTGTTGCAAGTTTCTCTTTGAAATTTCGTATTATTGCATCAGGAACTGTGGTTCTATAATAAGAAATAAAGATATATAAACAAAAAATAATAGAAATCAGGCAATTAATAATTAATTAAAAATATAAAACCCGTCCCGCTCCTTAACCCATCGCAGACACAAAGGAGGGGGATTATTACCCCCTGACAAAATTTTTAAATTATTTAAAGAGTATGACTAAGTAAAAAGTAAAAACACTTGAAATTTTAGCTACTTGCTCCAAATATTTAGGCGAATTTGAGGAAAAAAAAAATTCATTTGAAATGCCTAATCTGAGCATATTAGTCAAATCCATGGATAGATTTGGTCAAACGAATGACTGGTCAAAAACTTACATTTTGAATTCTGGCTTTTCTTTGTAATCCTGAAGTTTCATATTTTCCAAGAAGCTTTTTTTAATACTTACATATTTATAATTATTTCAATAAATGAAGTATGAGAAGTTGTTAGTCCAAGATCCTACTTTTTTGGATCTGGATCATGATCCAACAAGTTTAACTAATTGATCCCAAATTTTCAAAATAGGATAAGAAAAATAGAAAATTTAATAAAAACCCAAGCACTGAAAGTATGATTTTCTAAATAACCCCCTCCCACCCTGTGCCAACAACTTATAAAAAATAGGTAAGCCTTAAAGCTGCTGCCCAATAACATTACTTACATAAAAATGCCCTAATTAAAAAACCTACCTATCAGCCTCTCTATGAGTTGTATTCAGACTTTCTCTAAAACATTTTAAATTTAATAGTATATGTTAAAAATACAGCAAACTTTCATACTTTAAAATATATATATATATATATATATATATATATATATATATATATATATATATATATATATATATATATATATATATAATATGTAAAATAAATATATAACAATTTTTGTTATTAATTTTTATTAATTAATTAGAGTAAAGTTAAATACAATAATAATTATTAATACAACAAAATTTATGCATATTTATGTTACCAAGTTTATAAAATTTTCATAAAATCCATAATATAAAATAATCATGATATAGCAACTATTTATATATTTCTTTAACAAAAATTAAAAAGATATTAGATTCTCAAACAGCATGTTCATTATAATGAACATGCTGTTTGAGAATCTAATATCTTAATTTTGTATCTAACATCTTAATTTTTGTGATTTGTGACGTGATTTAAATGCGCTATTGGAAGGCATTATGAATTGCGGGAAAATAAATAGCACTTTAGTGCTATTTATTTTCCCGCAATTCATAATGCCTAATGATTTAAATCGCGTCACTCTACGACTCAATTTACTCAGAAAGTCACGCAATTCAATGTACACTCTGATTGCGAGAAAAATTTTAATTCAACTAGATTTTTTTGGTAATAATTTAATTTTAACGTAAGGGATAGATTGTCCCGGGCGGCAGATTTCCAAGGGGCACCAAATAGAATGAAGGTACCTTGGAACAAAGGTCCTTTATCGATAATATAGGAGAATTTCGATAATTAAGAACGCCAATCATTTTGCTCTCCCGGGCAGCGAAACAGTTCTTGGCGGCATTTTATATATATATATATAGTTATTTGTTATTATTTAATTTTTTTACAACACTTTTATTTATATACATTCAATAAAAATAGTTTTTAATTATTTTGTAATTATAGTATATTTTTATTTATTTCCATAGTTATAATGTTGTGTAGCGCAGGTGGTGAGGCACTAATGGTCTAGTGATCCGTGTTTCGAATCCCATCACCGATAAGTTTTTCATTTTTCAAAATAAATTAAAAAAATTGAAAATCTTACGAATCCTTTATGATACCCTACAGGATAATCACAGGATTTCTTATGATCTTATAGGATTTGCAAGACAAATAAAATCTTACGAATCCTTTAAGATACTCTATGGGTAATCACAGGATTTCTTATGGTCCTATAGGATTTGAAAGACAAATAAAATCTGTAAGATATCCTGTAGGATAGTATAAGATTATATGCGATCCTATAAAACTCATAAGTTGTCTGTAAGATAGTCGACTAGTGAGGAATTAAAGAATTTTTTTCACTTTTTTACGGATGCTTTTTTAGCTGGGGATTTGGCAAAGTATTTTTAATTGTTTATCTTAGATCCTAAATGTAAAATATACTCAAAAGAAGCCAGCAGAGTAGAAAGACCCAAACATAAAACCTTTTCATTTACTGGTTTAGACGTGATCAATGCAGAATTATTGAATTTACTTAGCGTAGCTCCATAAAAATTACATGATTGGGAGAGCATAGTTTGTCGAAGATTTGTTTGGTTTTATATAAAATGCTAATATTTCTTAAAATTTTATTGCTAATATGTTTAATATGATTTCTATAGGATAAGTTTTCATCTATTAAAATACCAAATTATTTATTTGTGAATGAGCGCTCAGTTTTGATGTTATTTATATATACCATTGGTAGGGATTTTGGAAAATGTTGAAACTTTCGTTTTGAATGGAATAAGGAAAACTTAGTTTTATCAGTGTTTAAAGATAGGCTGTTAGCAATAAGCCAGTTTGCTATTTCTTCTAGTTTATTATATTCTTAAAATAGAGAGATAATGTTATTGTGGGTATAGAATAAAGTAGTGTCGTCTGCAAACAAAATAGTAGACATCCCAGACAGCAAGCTTACATTGGCCCAACGTAAGTTTTAACATTGGCAAGTTTATTCCGTTGGGCCAACATTTAGCCAATGTTTTTTTTCGGCGTATTATTTTCAATTTTGCAAATCGGTTTTTTGCAAATATCGTATTATATTGGGCGAACATTTAACCAATGCTTTTTTTTTTGGCGTAATATTGCAATTCTACAAATCGGTTTTTTGCAATTATCGTACTATGTTGGGCCAACATTTGGCCAATGTAGTTTGGGCTTAATATTTTGCTGTACTTGCATTTATACCGTAGCCAATATTCGGCCAATGTAGTTGCGGATTAGTATAAACTTTAAAGTTTGTTGCAAAACATTTTTAAAAATGGCAATTATAAAAATGAAAAAAAGAAGGTATATTTATTAATCTTCTAAGAATCTTAAAAGGTTCCTTATAAGAAATAAACTTCAAGAGATTCTCGTGACTTAATGTTTTGTTTTTTTAAATAATGAAATATTTGTTAACATTTAAACGTAATGCTTAAAACATTTTTTACTACAATCTAATTTAGATTAGACATTGATAATTTAATTTAGACATTAATAATTTAGATTCTAAATCATTAATGTAACAATAAAGGCAATAATCAAATTATTTTTGTGTAAGATCTTAAAGTTATTTTTTTATTTTTATTGCTGTATTGGCATTTCAAATGTTCGATTTATTTAATAATCTTTATTAAATAAATGAAACATTTCAAATGTATTTTTGTGTAAGATCTTAAAGTTATTTTTTTATTTTTATTCAATAATTTGAAATGCCAATACAGCAATAAAATTGAAATGCCAATACAGCAATAAATTATTGCTGTATTGGCATTTCAAATGTTTGATTTATTTAATAATCTTTATTAAATAAATGAAACATTTCAAATGTTTGATTTATTTAACAAAGAAGACATTTTAAATGTCTTCTTTATTATATAAATCAAAAATTTGAAATGTCACACAGTATAAATTTTTTTTTTCATAATTTATTTATAATAGTTTAGATTATATAGCTATTATAAAATATATTATTAAAGGTATCAATAATACATATGTGGCATTGAAGTTATTAGAAGCTGATATTTTACATTTTAAGTATGTCTCTTTTGTTTGATTTTTTTTGTGTTTGATTGTGAAACCCCATCTACTAATATATTAAAACTGTACAAAAAGTGATGTTATTAGAATTTATATTCTACTTATGTAGAGCTTTCTAATATTGCCAGACATTTTATTTTAAGACCAATGACTAGTCTAATAATTAATTGAATTATGAGATTAAATCAATAAATATTGCCAGACATTTTTGAAAACGTGATGAGTCACACTCTTTTTAAAAGTGAGGTTATTTATTACCTTCCATTCTAAACCTAAAAAAAACTTAAAATATAAGTTTTACAACTTCCAATACATTTTAATAAAAATAAAAAATCAGTAATTCTAGTTAAGAAGTTACTCGTTTCACAAATGAACGCTGTATTTTGAAAACGTGATGAGTCACACTCTTTTTAAAAGTGAGGTTATTTATTACCTTCCATTCTAAACCTAAAAAAAACTTAAAATATAAGTTTTACAACTTCCAATACATTTTAATAAAAATAAAAAATCAGTAATTCTAGTTAAGAAGTTACTCGTTTCACAAATGAACGCTGTATTTTGAAAACGTGATGAGTCACACTCTTTTTAAAAGTGAGGTTATTTATTACCTTCCATTCTAAACCTAAAAAAAACTTAAAATATAAGTTTTACAACTTCCAATACATTTTAATAAAAATAAAATTAAAAAAAAAAAGCACTAAAGTTATTTCTTAAAAAACATTTAATTGTTAAACTAGTATTGATACATTTAAAAAGTATATACACTATAAAATATGACTATACCTGTTTGCTTTTCTTCAAATAATTCTCTTAGCATTAGCAGTGCAATTATTGGGATAAACCCCTTTATTTATGTAATTACTAACATCAAGAAACTCTTGTTCTCCTTTTTCATCATTTCCTACATCCATTCTATTTTTAGAAACTAAAAACTTAGAAATGTTCTATTTCTTTTATTTAACTTTACTTAAAGATGACTCTAGTGACAAAGTTAACAATAGTTTTACTTTTCATTGTTTATGCTTAAAATGATGTTAAAAACTTTAACATCTTCATTATCTGGTAATTAATATTTAGTATAATTACATATAATAATTATATATAATATTGAATAAGTTATTTAAATGGTAATATTAATATACATAATATTAATGATGCATAACAATGACGAAAATGAAATAACCAACATTAACAATTTTATAACAATAAGATAATTTTATAATAATGACAAATCAGTATTCATTTTTAAACAACAACTTAATATTTACTTGCACCAAATGACTTGTAAAATGATTCATTATTTATAAGGGCATCAAGAAATACATGAAAGCATAGCAATATTGTCTACTTTATGACACCATGTCCCCACCACACAACTGCATATACAGCATTTGTATTTTTGTTTTAAAGGTAAGTTTTAATTTGTGTGGTTTCAAATAAACGGTACAAAATTATACACTATTTTTGATAGCACTTAGTTGAAAGTAGTTCAAAGCTAAAACCAAGGCAACAAATTATTATATTATTATTTTGATTTCACAAAAGCTTTTAATGCTATTAAGAAAATGCAATAAAATAATAGCACAAAATAAGATATTACCTAATAGTTGAATCTTGTTCTGTAATTTTAACTGTAAATAAAAATATTCCTACCTTAATTCAGTTGAGTTCAACTTTTCCCTAAATGTTGGCTAATGATTAATAAAGTAAACTTAAATTCATGAAAGTTTACTATTTTAAAACCATATTTCAACAGTAGGCAAACTAAAATAAAATAATAACAAAATTAGAACTATTGAAATGAAAAAAAAAAAGGATTTACTTTTTTAATAACTAAATAATATATAAAGTACAACAAAATTAAAACTTTTCTTTGAAAACTATAACAGGTTTTTGTTAACAAAATCTTCACACTTTGATGGTATGTGCCCACACATACTGTATGGGTACCAGATGCTCCTATTGTAAAACACTATTTTGGACAATATGAGCAAAAGTTAGAAAAACAAGTCTTTATACCAGGATAACTAGTTTTAAACTTAGCATACAGTTCTTTTAGATTTGAGAGAATCAAATGCTTTTGCATATGAGATCTTTGAGCTATACTCACAAAATCTTTTTTACCAGATATTTACCTGCTATTTTCATCATTAAAATAAAATCCAATAATTTTATCTACAGTCTGTTGAGATATTTCTTTTCTTTTTTTTTTTCAGTGAAAGGTTGATTTTTTTCAAATATTAATTGTCTATTGAGCAACTAATAGAAATTTCATTATTAGAAATTCCCAAATAATTTGAAATTCTTTAATTTTTTTTTCTATGAATGGGTCTGTCTCGAATAGACACTGATTTTAACGGAGAACAACCCAACATCCTTAAAGTTTTATTTGCAATTTCAGAATTAGTCGGTTCTGAAGTTCAATATATGATCTATTGCTTTTGTCATTGATTCAATATTTATGTTTTCAATAGTTTTATTATTCTTACAACAAGTTCTACAGAGTTTTTGACCTGGGCATAACTTCATTCTTAAAGTAGTTTCTTCATTGATTGACTGAAGAGATTCTTAAAAAAAAAAAAAAAAAAAAAAAAAAAAAAAAAAAACAATATATACAATTATTACAATTCTTATCAAAAATATAAAACTTTGTATGAACATAAAACTTGTTAAACACGTCCATTACATTTTTTATTTTCATTAACATAAAGCAATCAAAAAATAAAATAACTAAATAATTTTTAACTTTAAAAATTACCCTGCATACTCTCCCTATTATTTATTTTTACTCTTACTATTATTATCATTATTATTTATTAATAAATATTTAATTATTATTTATTAATAAAAAAAGTTATTAATAAAGATAATGTATTTACATGTACAAAAAATTTGCAAGTGATAAGATCACAAAAATTTTAGGAAATCCTTTTTAATAAAAAAGATTTCCTAAAATTTTTGTTATCTGTAATTATATTTTATAAAGATTATACAAGAAATTTTTATATATAATCTTTTTTACAAATATAATTAGAATTTAATTCCACTTACTAGTAAGGATTAAATGTAAAAACGATTTCCTATATGTTTCTATAAAAGCAATCATTTAGGAAATCATAATAATAACAGTAAGACTTAAGATATGACAACTCACATGACTTAAGATATTTTAGTAAATTCTATGTACAGAGTATATATACTATAAGAAAGCAGATTTAACTAAAATTTACTTAGTCACTCAGTAAATTGTTGTTATCATAAGTACTGTTATATATACTTTGTATATATACTAAGTGTATATAAGTAGAATTAAAATAAATATAATTAGGATTATATATAAAAAGACTTTCCTAAATACTTCTATCAAAGCAAATATTTAAGAACTTATAAAACAATCATTCTAAAAATAAGAACTATATATTGATATAAGAATGGTACCCAACATGAAACTTTTAAATGGATCAAACAGTATTTTGATAATAAGAATCTTATTTTTGATCAATTTAAAATTTTCAAATACATTAGACTAATGTTAATGAAAATTTACTTAGTTACTAAATAAATGAAAAATTATTTATGTAAACTATTTCAATTTCTAATGATAATCATTTGTAATTTAAATAATTTACATACATAATTTTCATTTACTTAGAATAAGTTACTTAGACTAATAAAAGTCTCATAGTTAAATAAATTCTAAAATAAACTAAGCAAAATCTGAATTTTGCAGAAACTTTTTGTTAAAATATAAAGAAAAAACAAACTGAACTGTTACAGTGCTATTTCTACTGTTATTGCACTTCGCAACTGTTAACACCTTAACACCAGTTGTTACATCTATACCTTATTATTATTTATTATAGACTTAGTTACTAAGTCTTTGTAACTAAGTAATTAAAATTAAAATCAATATAATTAGGATTATTTATAAAAAGGATTTACCAATTCAATAAGGAAATCCTTTTTATATATAATCTTAATTATACTTATTTTAATTCTATTCTGTTGCTATTATTAGTTACTAAATATTTGCTTTGATAGAAACAATTAGTAATTGTTTCTAATAAAACAAATATTTGTATATAACAACACACCTAAGAATAAGAAATAAGATAAAAGTAATTTTAACTACATATAAAATGTACTATCTTTATTTTTCTTTAATTGAAAATGTCCGCTATCTTTTTATACATTGTTTTTACTTTAAAATTTAACTTTACTTAAAGCGGACTACTTACTCCGATATAGGACAATCTACTCGGAGTAAAATCAGTTAATATAATGATTATCACTAATAATAAAATCAGGTCATATGTTATACTTCATGTTTATATGTTATTATTTTTTAAATGTGCATTTCTTCATTTTAAACTTCTTTGTAGAGTTTCGTATTCATAAGTTAAATAATTAATGTACTAAATTATAAAAAAACACCAACAAAAGTAGGAGCCCAGGTAAAAGCAGTTTAAAAACTTTTAATTTAGTGGTATTGTGGTATTTTATGGTATTTAGTGATAGTATATGTACCTATATTATAACTTGTTATTAATAAGTTAGGCTTATACATTGCATTTATGTTTATGGCGTTATTCTATGTTTGGATATAATGTAGAAACACACAAAAAAAAAACTTTTCAAAATAATCGGCATTGGCCGATGGTTTTCAAGGCTCGTGCCGATACATCGGTTAATTAATCAATGCATCGGCTAAATGATGCACCCCTAAAAAAAAGCTAAGGCTACAAATGCAAATCCTTAGAGCCGTATGTATATTTTAATGCTTCAACGCCACCTTTTATAACATCAAGTTTATAACATCGTTAAGGCATCCTTTCAAATGCTCCTCTATGGTACTCTGTGAAGGACCATAAGAACTTCTTGGGGCATCTAAGATAAACGAATAAATATATGTATATATATCAATTTATTTCAAACAGTGGCGGATCCAGCATTTTTTTCTGTTCAAGATAACTAACTTGCAGACATGGAGCAAACTCAAAAAGTTTGTATGTTTATACTTACGCCAAGTAATAATGTTTTGCAAAAAATTGCAATGATTGGAAGATGGGAACAAAAATGCCCTTAAATTTCATCCCACCCCCACTTCAAACCTGAGGAACAAAAAGTTGATGAAATATTTTTTGTTTTATTCTTAACTAAACTCACATTCCTTGATAAATCTTTAGTTTAATTCTCCCTCAATTTGAAGGGGTTACAAATTTTATATGATCATAATTTATAAACGCTGAAAGATAATACTATGAATATAAGTCTTGTTGAGAATGGAATAAAAAATATATTACCAACTAGTTGCCTCACGTTTGGGTTGGAGGAGGGTTTATTACCCCTCTTGTTTTGTGGTATAAATTTAAGGGTTTGTTGTTCCCAGCATCCGATCATCGCAATTTATTGCAAAGCATTATTGTTTGACATAAGTATAAACATACAAATGTTTGGAGTTTGCTTCATGTCTGGAAGTTATCTCAAACACCAAAAAATGCTGGATACTTTACTGATTTCAAACATTATTCAATTGTTTGAATGCTATGCAGGCACGGTTTTTTGTAAAAATTAATGTTGCAACAATATTACTGATCTAAATCAATAAATAAATGCCTTTTTTGTATTAGTAAATAAATAAATACGCTAACCAATTATTTTAAATGTTTTAATTTGTATTTTGGCTAACTTTTATTTGTAACATTGAGTGGTTTGTTTATTTTCTAAAAATAAATTTTGAGGTATTTTGAAGTTTCTAACTGTACAAATTAAAAAAAAAAATTTTCTTCATTTATATTATAACTTTTTTTCTACTTTGACCTTCTTTTGGTCATTGCTTAAATTTAATTTTTCTGTAAAAATGTATTTTAACTCGTTTAGCTTGTTTAGAGCTTGAATTTTGTTCTGGTGCATTTTTATCAATTATGTTATAAAATTAGGGATATAAAAATGTAATAAAATTAAAACAAATATATATATATATATATATATATATATATATATATATATATATATATATATATATATATATATATATATATATATATATATATATATATATATTATGTCTGTGTATTCTACAAATAGAGTGCTAATGTTCTTAAGAGCAGAGCAATAATAAATTAATAAAAACACATCAAATTTTTATTTTCTTCTACAGCTTGTTTCTCCATCAGTAGGATCGTCAGAAAGCCTGATGATCCAACTGATAGCGAAACAAGCTGTAGAAGAAAATAAAAATTAGATAAGTGTTTTTACTAATTATATATATATATATATATATATATATATATATATATATATATATATATATATATATATATATATATATATATATATATATATATATATATATATATATATATATATATATATATATATATATATATATATATATATATATAAAGAGAGAGAGAGAGAGAGAGAACAATGTACAATATTACATAAGCAGTTTAGATAAGTATATAGCTATGTAAAGTTTTATTATATTTCAGGAATTAAAAAAGCAAACAAGACAAGCATTTTTTAGAAACACATTAATATACATAGCTTACATAAAATTTAAGTTAATTTTATTGTTTCATATTTAACTAAAAATTAATCAAGTTAAAATGTTACTCGGTTTTTTTACATATACTAAATTTAAAATACATCTATTTTTTATATGTACTATTTTTAGAAGACTATATATCTGTCATCATATTAGTTCCAATATTTCAACCCTATAATATTGGAAATATTGGAACAACTATTATGACGACAATTATTGTCTTGTAAAAAATACTTAAATATGATTCAGTTTACTAATTTAGATACGAAATTGCATTAGTAGCTGGTAATGCACAGTTAGACAATGCTTATTGATATTTATTAGTATTATATATGATTTTATATATTGATAAAGTGGGGGTTAATTTAATAGCTGACATTGTTAATTTAATTAAGCTGACTTTTTTTTTCCTAGATGATTTTATAAAACACTTCAAGAAAACAATTTGATCATTAAAAGCACAGTATTATGTTCTTACTTGACAGAAGCTGAAACCAGATTTTACATTTTTTTAAAGCTTAAAAACTGTAAGATTTAAAAACTATGGTTGTATAAAGTAAACAAACTTTATGTATAAATGGTATATGCTAATAATCTACAGAATGATTATATCGATGAATATCAGAAATTCGATTGATAATTAAATCAAAAGTTCAATCAGTATGATACAACTTTTTAAATTTTTATGTAATACTGAGAGATAAATAAAATTTATCGCTGATTTTGTTGTTATTAAAAGTATAATTAATAGATTTTATATAAACTTATTTCCCTCCCATGGGATACAAAGCTCCACAATCTAGCAAACCTGGCTTTTGAGCCAATGTACAGATTTAAACATGTTTTCTGTAAATTTAGAGATTTTATTAGTGTATATTATAATATATTAAAATTATGCTATCAAATATTTTTAGCTCTTTAATTGAACTATTAATGTTAACTACAAATGACGAGTTTAACTTTTGTGCATGTCTTTTTTCATGCCCTTTAAAACCTTAAATACAGAAAAATGTTGAATTAACAAAAACTTTAGATCCTGTTTGTTTTTAATGTTTTAAAATTAAATCTAGGAAATTGATTTTTGTTGTTATAAGGCTGCTCAAGTAATGTGAAACTTTTTTTGCTCTTTTTTGATATCTCCCTCCCCAAAACGATTTTGAGATTTTTGTAACACCCCAGCCTCCTATTTCTTATGTGACGTGACATTTGTAAACAAAATATATCTGAGTTTTTGCTAAAAGTTTACTGATTGATAAGGAATTAAATTTAATTAAAATTCAATATCAATTTTTACCACAACGGAATTAGATCACACAAAAAAATAGCTATTTGTATAGCCCTAGACGTTACACATTATGAAGGCCTTAACAATTACGTTAAGGGCGGATACAACGAAGTTAAACTTTCAAAGTACCTAAAGAAACGTTATATGTCATAAAATTAACGTGCAATAGGAAACGGGGGTGCGAAACCAGTTGTTTTGTTGCATATATATATTATGGATACCCATAAGAAGAAGTTGTATTTGTGGCGGATTTAGTATAGTACTCCTTAGTAAGTGCCTTGGAGAACAAGTGAGAAATGTATAATCCTATACCTCCCTAATAGTACATACACTTTTAACCTACCAACCCACCATTTATAATAATTTTTTTAATTTAGTGTCTCCAAACTTTAATATTTGACCTACTGCCCTCTTCCCCCCTCCCCATCTCATATTTTTACATTTGCAGACTCCCCTTTCTCTCCGAGCGTTCGTATTTTATGGACGATCCCTTAACTTCTTTTTAAGTGCTACGAAATAAAAAATTTAAAGTATTCAAAATAACAAAGTTTTCAATTAAATAAGATTTCAAAGTTCTTTCCCCAGGGTTTTTAATAACTGGTGTAAGATTTACAACCCTAAAATTAAAGGCACACAATTTGTTTAAAAATTGTTAAATAACAAGCAATAAGTTTACGACTGTTAAGGAGCTACTCATTAAATCAAGAAAGTGAACTATATACTTATCAATTTTTTGAAATATTTGGAAATAAGGCCAAGATAAATCTAATTATTTAATAAACAGGGGTGGGTAAAAGGAAAAAAAGAATTATCTGGTAGTATGAAATATAACCAACAAAGAAAAAAATGTATTTAGTAGTTTTCATATATTTTGCAGTATTTTGCTTCTCTGTTTTTTTGGGTTTTTTTGTAAAATATTTTATATATCTCTTATATCTTATATCTCTTATATATAAATTTTTACATTATTTAGACTTTCTTTTTTAAAAATTTAAAGTTGCAATATATTCTTTTTCTCAAGGTTGGTTTTAGCTTTCTGTTTATAGGGTTAGATTTTGATTGTGTGATTTAAGAAGACTTTTTTCTTTTAACTCGTGATAAATGAATCTGCCTCCTTGTTTGTAGTACCCAAACCTATTTCTTTATCGAAATCCCTATTTTTTTATAAATCGAATAACACGATCTTCTAACATGTGTAACTTTGATAACAATAAACCATATGACCAATTAGCACAATAAAACTGTATTAAATTAGCAATATACTTTTCTAAAGATAAATATATAGTAATATTAAAAAGCATATTTCTTTTATCTAATATAAATTTCATTTCTCAAACATACTACAAACACTTTAATATGTATACTAATATAATATTCTATGCACTACTTATCAACCAATAGTTTTTTTAAAATATCTAATCAAAACATTTAAAAAAATATACTTTCAAGAATATTGTTCTAAAGATTAATATCCTTTACCTTCTATCCATTATCATCAAATTGTGTGCTCTTGTTTATCTATTAAATTGTCTATTTGTCTGGAATCAGACACAAGTTACCCTACCTTTCTCAATCTGTTTTTTCTTTACTGCTATAAAAAGTTCTTGTTATTATCTTCCGTCGTTTAGTAACCTTAAATTATATAACCTCAATCATTATTTAGTTATGTACGGCAATAATTCACAAACCAATGCATAAAATCATGGAGTAGCCCAGTGGGCACGGAAGTAAAAAAGGACGTCTTTTAAACGTCTTATACACGTTTTAGACGTTTTCTGAACGTCTTTTGACTGTTTTGGACGTATTTTAAACGTTTAAAAGACGTCTTTTTAACTTCCGTGCCCACTGGGAGATTACCTCTTCACTTTAAATTACTGAACTTTATTACTAAAACCGGTCTTTATGCCTATTTTTGAGAGATACTGTTATTAAAGTGTTGGGCTCATTGGGCTTAATTTAACAGTCGCACATCGGACATTGTCCGGCTAAAACCTCATAATGTCCGAATAATTTACAAAGTCATCGGACATTTTGTCCGGCGTGATTTTCAATTCTTTAAAATAAAATTTCATTCATTAATTTGAAATTGACAAAATTAAAATGCAAACTGTTAGACAAACTTATCAAATAAGTTATAATCTTTAACAGTTTTATTGTTATATTATTAAATTTAAAATTATTACTTATTTAAAACGATCGCAAAATGGATATTATAAAATGCGAATGAGCAAATTAACTTCGAAAAAGCGCCTAATCTAAGAAATGTCGCATTATTGAATTCTACTGATATTTCAATTATGTAAAAGTTTTTTCAAGAAGTCAAAAGATGAGATTACAATAATGAAAAGAAGCTTAAAAAACAGTTTAATTATATCAAAATGGGGAAAGTTGGTGTAGCTAATTATTTTTTTTTTTATAGAGTGAATAAACTCTCATTGAAAAAATAATTTGTTTTACAAAGTAAGTCAAAGTATGTTCGATTGATTACTGCAAACGCCGTGGACACCGAAAAGCAAATGTGTTTTTTTAGAGGCTGAGATCTCATCGAGCATCCTGGTCCTACTCGAGTTTTCCGATTATTTATTCATGATTCGTTATTTCTATAAAAATTGTAATATATATATATATATATATATATATATATATATATATATATATATATATATATATATATATATATATATATTATATATATATAAAAGATTAAAAAGTTCTAGCTTTATAAAAGTTGTATGCCAAAGAAGGAGTGCCTTTTTGAAAAGTAGATAAATAATAACCTTTAGAACTCAAGAAATTTTCTTTGAATTGATCGAATTTTAATGACGCAGCCCGTGGAATTTTTAAATTAAATAATAGCCCGTAAATATCATACTGCGTTTGATTTAACCGCCTTTAAATAAGTAAAAGCGAAGTTTAAATTTTTTAAATAAAGTTTAAAAACAATATGTTTATCTTAATATTTAATATATTTAAGACATTATTATACTATAATACTAAAACAAACTTGTTTTCTTGTCGTTTTTATTATTGATAAAAATAGTTACATGAACGCCATATAAATACCTTTTTGGCGCTAAAAGTGGAGCTTAAGCACAAAATTGATACTTCGCATAATTATATTTTGTTAAGTAAAAAAAATTACATAAGTTTTATAAACGGGTAATGCAATTCAATTTAAACTAACAAGGTCTTCGAGAGAAAAAAACTCAATAAAACTTCAAGACTATCTAAAAAAATGCGCAGTATTGAATTTAAACTATTTCAATTAAATTACAAAGATCTAGATGATAAAAATTCTGAATATTAAGAAAAAAAACAAACATTTTAAAAGCTCTAAAGTTTTAACTAAAAAATTGCGCATGCGTACCTAAACATAACGCTTTTTCCTAATATCTAAAAGACCGTGCAGGGTCGACGACACGAATTTCGAAGTGAGGGGGGAGGGGCACAATCGTCAACTTGTAAAAAAAGTCAAAACCAATTTTATGATTTAGTATAATCTTAAAAAATTATACTAAATTATAAAATAAACAAATAAACATTAAATTAAAAATTTTAAATCAATAAACCAAAGTTGTTATACTTATGACTTAAACTTGAGCACGGAATTTTCGACTATCGAAACACTTTTCTTTAAAAAAATTTTTTGCTAGCTTTATATCATAAGTGAAGTTATCGAGAGAAAAAAAGATATTAATGAATAAAAATAGTTTTTATCTTTTTCCATACTGTTACAAATCATGAGTAGTAGTAGTAGTAGTAGTAGTAGTAGTAGTAGTAGTAGTAGTAGTAGTAGTAGTAGTAGTAGTAGTAAATTTTTTATTTTCTTTCGATGACAGTTAGATAGCTATGCTTTTGGAGAATGTTCTATTATCTGGTCCTTTATAGTTTTTTTTTTTGCACTTCTTTGTAGTTTATTTTATTTCACTTTAGTATACGGTCTTTCTTCCGCTGCTCGAAGTTTAAATATATATATATATATATATATATATATATATATATATATATATATATATATATATATATATATATATACTTTAATAAAGCCTCATTATATAGAGGAACAGCCTGTTGAAATATTTCTTTGGTATATATAATGTTTATATATATTTATATATAAATATTTATATGTTTATATATAATATTAATATGTTTATATATAAATATTTCTTTGGTATATATAATGTTATTGTTATTATTATTATTATTATTATTATTATTATTATTATTGTTATTATTATATTATTATTATTATAATCATTATTATTATTGCTATTATTTGTATTATAATTATTTGACGTCAGAACTCATTCCATTGTTTTTTTTGAATTTTGTAACGGTTTTTTAATTGTATTTTTGAACGGTTTTTTCTTGATTTAAATATATGGCTGATGAGTGCCGAAAACGGCATGAAACTTTAAGTACCGTAAAAAAGTTGTTTTTTCTCATCTAACCTTTTATTTATTTATTTATTGATCTATTTTGTGATTATTTCACTTTATATTGATCACTCTCAAATCGAAAAAGAGTTGATTATTATCAAATAATCAAAACAACAATATTTTTGCTCCATACGTTGAGCACTCTACTCAAGTCACATATGTGATGGAAAAAATAAACTTTGGATATTCAGTCAAGAACATTCCGATACCACCCATTAAAGACTTCAAAATGCAATTATTGGATAAAACTGAAACTTTAATCAAAAGAATGCGATGGAAAGCGTTTTTCTTTTTAAACAAGAGTTCAAATAGTAAAAACAATTTTTATTATAACTACGGATTAAAAACATCTAATCATCCAAAACAAATTACAGAAATGCTAGCTTTTGAGAACGAACTCATTGATCTTGTAAAACACATTAAATTTCGAAAGGTACAAAGCAATTTTCAAAATAAACTAAAACAAGATATAAACATTATTCGAAAATCTAATCAAACTTATACGTATGCTGATAAAACATCTAATCTTTACAAATTATCTAAAAATGATTACAACCACTTGTTAAGAAATGCCATCACTTCAAATTACAAATTATCTAACTCAAATGTAATAAATAAAGTAAACATAGAAGGTAAACGTCTTTTGAAAAATCATGAAGTTTTCGATAAAATTGATATTAATACAGCTTCCAATTGTTTTATCACCTTAAAAGACCATAAAGATAACTTTGAAAACAATCCGACTGTCCGTTTATTAAATCCTGCTAAAACTGAGGTTGGAAGAATTAGCAAGGATATTCTTTCTAAAATTAATACAGACCTAAGAAGTATATTACAATTAAACCAATGGAAAAACACTCGAAATGTTATCGATTGGTTTAAAGCCATAAAAGACAAACACCTTTATAAATTTTTAATTTTTGATATCATTGACTTCTATCCTTCTATTAGTGAAACACTTCTAAATATACTTTATCAAATTTGCAGAGCAACACTTAACACTAAATAAAGAGAATATATCGTTAATTTTTCATGCAAGAAAGTCTGTGCTTTTCAATAATAATCAGGTTTGGATAAAGCAATCAAGTGGTTTATTTGATGTTTCCATGGGAGCTTTTGACGGCGCGGAGGTTTGTGAGCTTGTAGGAATATTTCTTCTTTTCGAAATTTCAAAATTTTATAACAAGTTTGAGGTTGGTTTATACCGTGATGATGGATTAGCAGTTTTTAGGAATAAAAGCGGCCCTCAAATGGAAAAAATAAAAAAGCATCTTTTCGAAATATTTAAATACAATGGCTTACGGATTTCTATACAATGCAACATGAAAATTGTCAACTACCTCGACGTCACTCTAAATCTTAGTGAGTGCACCTTTAAACCTTATCTCAAACCTGATAATACATTAAATTATATCCATGCTGATTCAAATCACCCTCCAAGTATACTAAAACAAATACCACACTCGGTTGAACTTAGATTATCTACAAATTCTTCTACCAAAGAAATATTTCAACAGGCTGTTCCTCTATATAATGAGGCTTTATTAAAGTCTGGTTTTAAATGTAATCTAACATACAATCCTAAAGCAATATCAACTAAAAAACGGAACAGAGCACGCAACATCATTTGGTTTAATCCTCCATTTAGCTAAAATGTTAGCACCAACGTAGGAAAATGTTTTTTGAAATTAATTGGCAAACATTTTCCTAATAATAACAAACTACATAAAATCTTTAACAGGAACACAGTCAAAGTTAGCTACAGTTGTATGCCAAGTGTGAAATCGATCATAAATTCGCACAACAAGTACATTTTATACAACGATGCAAACTCTAATCAAGAAAACTGTAACTGCTTAGATAAAAATTTCTGCCCGTTGTCCAATAGATGTTTTACAAGCAACATTGTATATCAAGCAACTGTAACCACCACTAGTGATTCATCTCCTAACGAAAAATCCTACATCGGTGTAAGTGAAACTTCTTTTAAATTGAGATACGCTAACCACGTTAAATCTTTTAACATCCCAAAATACGAAAATGATACTGAGCTGTCAAAGCAGGTATGGAAAATAAAAGAAGCCAATTTAGTTCCTGTAGTTAAGTGGAAAATTCTCAGGCGATGTAAAGCATATAATCCTACATCCAAATCTTGTAAATTATGTCTCACTGAAAAATATGAAATCCTAAATTATAAAAATACCAATCTGCTAAATAAAAGGAGTGAGATTGTTTCTAAGTGCAGACATAAAAACAGATTCCTCCTTTCTCAATTTGACACTGGCGATTAGAAAATATGTTTTTTCCATAATATTATTATTATTGCTATTATTATTGTTATTAATATTATTGCTACTATTATTATTATTATTATTATTATTATTATTATTATTATTATTATTATTATTATTGTTATTATTATATTATTATTATTATAATCATTATTATTATTGCTATTATTTGTATTATAATTATTTGACGTCAGAACTCATTCCATTGTTTTTTTTGAATTTTGTAACGGTTTTTTAATTGTATTTTTGAACGGTTTTTTCTTGATTTAAATATATGGCTGATGAGTGCCGAAAACGGCATGAAACTTTAAGTACCGTAAAAAAGTTGTTTTTTCTCATCTAACCTTTTATTTATTTATTTATTGATCTATTTCGTGATTATTTCACTTTATATTGATCACTCTCAAAGCGAAAAAGAGTTGATTATTATCAAATAATCAAAACAACAATATATATATATATATATATATATATATATATATATATATATATATATATATATATATATATATATATATATATATATATATATATATATATATATATATATATATATATATATATATATATATATATATATATATATACACACACATATATATATAATTTAACTTCGTATCTTTTTATTTTTGTTGTTTTATATTTTTTTGTTTTTATGTTATTTTATATTTTTTTTAATTTTTGTCTTTTTCTCTCTATTTTTGTAATTCTTTATTGTACAAAATGGCTCCATAGACGCAAAATCTTTTTTTACCATATGTATTATTTGGTACTGTTATTTTTAAAAGACCTTCATTTTTTACTTGGATAACTTTGTTTAAAGCAGGATGGCATTTTCATTTAACAACCGATTCAATTATTTTAATTGCATGATCTGTTCTTCGATCCGCTAGTGCTTTAAGACCAAGTTCTTTAATTAATGGTACAGCATGGAAATTTTAGGTGCCTGAGAAATGATTCTCGCGGCTTGTTTTTGTACTACGTCTAATTTTTTTATATGGGTGTTTGGTATTAAAATATAGAGTGACCTCATAAATTTCATATAAACACCATTTATTGTAGGCCAACTTAAATAACTTTTTTGGTAGGCTTGCTGATACGCAAAAATTTTCTAAGTAGAATGTCTTTATTTTATTACCGACTCGATCTGCTGTTTAAAGGTTAGATGCTGGTTAAATGTTATTCCTAATAATTTTACATTGTTTTCAGGTCTTATTGTTATTTCATCTAAAAGAATTTGGTAGTCAGCAGGTATTTGCTTCCTGGGTGGTTTGAAAATAATTAATTGGGTCTTTTTTTGTGTTTACCGTCAATTTCATTTTTCACAATAATCTTTTGTATCATGGAACGATTTTTTTAATTTTTCTGCAATTACTTGAAGTGATAGGTTAGCTTCAGATGTGTTTATATCGTCAGCAAACTAATATACTTCTGATTTTGAAGAAGTTGGGAGTTCTATTGTGTAAGAGTTGAATAATTCTGGGCTGAGTCCACCTCCTTGTGGGACACTCTTAGTAATTGGTTTCCATGAACTAAATTTTTTACCATTCTTAACCATTTGTATTCTATATTAGAGATAATTAGAAAACCATTGTCCTACTTTGACTCCTATATTTATTTTAAACTGTTCATTTAAAAGTTCTTGATGTGGTACGCTATATATGCGTGACTTCCGGTTAGAAAAAAATTAAATCAAAGTTTCAATCATTTCAAAATAAATTGTTTGAGATTTTTTATAAAATTTATTCTAAAAAAGTTGTTTCGAAATATTTATTTTAAGTTTTATTTTAAGTATTTTATTTTATTTTTTTGTTTTTAAGTAAAGATTATAATTTTTTTTTACGGCTGTGAACGTATACCGCCATTTTTACCTTCGTGTGTTCAATAGATAGACTCGCAGCCATTTTCAAAACATTAAAATTATTGGTTGTTACTATGTTGCATTGTAAAATGAGTCTGTATTAAAGTTTCAGTAATGCATTATACTAGAGGAGTATTCAATTAATGAACATTTATTAAAAATTGTTATAAAATTTTATAATATATTCTACATACAAAAATTGTATAATATACCTATATATAATATTATATAAAATATAATACTTTACTAGTTGTAAAGTATTATATTATATATAATACTACAAAAAAAAAAAAAAAAAAAAAAAAAAGAACACTAAAGTAATACTACCAGCAGTTTTAAATAAATTTCTGTTTGGAAATTTTTTTAAACAAAGGACTTAAGTTAAGCAGTACAGAAAAAAAACAGCAAATATATAATAAATAAGAAATCTAAATTATTAAACTTTTTTTACTCAACTCTAGCATAAAAAAAAGGAAATTTTAAATCAGCCGAAGAATTTAATCAAATAACCTGGTACCATCATTACACTATCTAATTTTTTATCAGCTCCAAGACCTAAATGCATTATTTGAGACTAAGTTAAAATGAATAATTAGCAACAATAACAAAAAATTCAATATAACTCAAATAAAAATATTTTAATCCAGACCCTTTTTCCACAATAAGATGTCTGGAATAATGTTTGCAATTCAAAAATTCAAAGACAGTTAATGTTAACAAAATTTACATGTTAATGATGTCTATTTTTATGTGTATAATTTAAATGTAAATACTTTTTTGCCCAAATCCTTGGTTAATGTATGTAATAAAGCCCACTAAAGCCCAAAACCTATTGGTATGGTATTTTTCTTCTAAACTTTTTTCGAAAAATCAAAATACTGAATATGTTGAAGATGTTAAATATATATATACTGTAATCAAAATTTTCCACAGTGTATTTAAGTTTGTAAATTCAATAAAATTTATTTCCAAAATAGGTTTTTTTATTAGGTTCATGCGCAAAGTTATGAATAAAAGTTTAGTTGAATATTTTGGAAGCGACCAAACAGGACATTCTTGTGGATATTGCAAGAAGTTAAATGGAAGTTTGAGTCATGGTAATGTTTAAAAAATTAGTTTTTAAATTCTATGTGAGTGTTTGTGTGTGTGTGTATGTGTGTTTGTATACTTTTATATATATCTGTAGTATGTTGTTAATAGTAAAAATCAGCTCTTAAATTGACTTGATGGTTTAAGTCATCTAAATCTGGATTTTGTCAGGGTTAGGGTTAGGGATAGTACATATCTAATGCTGCATTCACACACAGATATAAGTATATATATATATATATATATATATATATATATATATATATATATATATATATATATATATATATATATATATATATATATATATATATATTTAATGTTAATCAAGAAAGCAAGATAAAGGAAGCGAATTTCAAAGAACTGATGTTCAAGGAAAAAAACTAGACGAATAAGAGTTTTTGGAGCACTTAGGAACAGTCACAGAAAAAGAATGAGACTTAATTGAATGGCTAGTAACACAATAACAAATTTTATAAGAGAAGCTAGCTCTTTAGACCAGTGCCCAATTTGGTATTTGTAGAAAAGAAAAAGAGAAGCAACATGACAATATAATAATGGTTAGAGATTGGCTGCATTAGCAGGTCCAATTATATTAGCAATGGATTTTTACAACTTGTCTTAAAAAGAAAGGGCATCATTGGAAGTTCCGCCCCTGATATGGCAACAATATTCCATACAAGGATAGATTAGAGATTTATAGAGATTTTGCAATGGATTTGATATATAGCTTCCAAGTAATATTGGAAGTAAGAGTTAATCTTAGAATATGAAGAGTAGATGACTCACAGGCCTTGTTTTAAATAAAAAAGTGCTTAATGCATTAGCTTCATGCCATATTTGACGTCATAAAATTATCTTTATTTTTTTATAGACATTAAATGTTCTAACAACTGCAATAAATAACTAACCGCTAACTAGTTCAATTTAACAACTCAAATAACAATAAGCGTTTTAAATGTAAATATATTATGAAAAATTTGTTATGTTTTGAATTGTTATTTTAATATTAATTTTATTTCAATATTATTTAGTGAAAAAAAAAAAATATATATATATATATTAATTATTTTTGAAATTTGTTTTCAAATAATTATTGTTTATAAATGGTTATTGAATAAAAAAAAATAATGATTTTTTATTTTTAAAAATTTCAGGGGGTAAACTTTATTTTTTAAAAGTATTTTTAAAAATTGTCTGAGAGTAAGATAGTTGTTATTCATCAATATAGGAATACCGACATTGTTGCAATATTTTTTTTGCAGTAAATAAATGCGTTTTGTTGTCTAACTAAAATTGCAGATCTTAAGTTCAGAATTTAAATCCATAAGCCACAGCAATACTTAGGCTGTAACAGAAGAGAGATAAGATTAAAAATCAGCTGCTTGTTCTAAGCAATCAAAAGGTGAAGATTTTTTTGTCAAGACAAAAGTATGAAGTTAAGATGTCAACAAATAGAGCCACTTTATATGTTAAATTTTCATGAAGATTGATATTATAGATAAAAAACAATACACAAGCAAAGATTTAAAGGTACCACAAGATACCTTGTGGTACCCTAAAATCTCTGCTTGTGTTAAAGTTACTTGAAATAAAGAAGAGTGTAGGCCTTCGAGAATAACTTAAATACTGCAGTTAGTAAGAAATAATTTATTAATCTCTAAACTTTTATATAAAGAACTAATAATAGAGTAAAGACTAATCATATGATACAACTTTCGGAATTAGGAAAAATGAGGTTGGCAAATTATTGCCGACCTCAATCTTTTTAAGGTCGGCATCATGTCGGCAAAAATTATTTGATACAAAGGTCTGACCATAAAACATGAAAACGATAAAAAAAAATTTTCCAACCTCTTTCCAAGAGTTGCTGATAGTTGGAAAGGTCAAAGTGTTTTCTAGAGTTTTGAAAAATCGGAACCACTTATTTAGCACTTTTAAAAAATTTAAAAATTAAATATTATTAAACATTATATAATTAATAAGATTAAATGTTAATCTTATTTTAGTTAATGACATTGTTGAGGACTAACTAAAAGTCTCTAGAACCTAACATCTGATATAAGATAAAAGATTTAATAAACTGAGAATAACAGCTTGACATCAGGCAGGACTGTTTTACATTGGCTTCTTGGAATAATAAAAGTACATTTGTTTTTTAGAGATGTGTTTTTGTAAAAAAGATAAATGATCAATAAAGCAACTACTCTGGATGGTGAAAAACACTGAGTAGAATGTGGTTTTACTTAAAATTGAAAAGTAGGAATTAAAGCTTCCAAACTTTTAGTCCAGAAGAATTAAAGTTTCTGAAATGCACTCTATGCATACATGTTATATACATAAACATTTATGTTTGCTATTTATTTAGATGCTGTCATACAATGTCCTTTCATATTTATATAAACTTTAGTATTTATCATTACCATCATCATCATCATCATCATCATCATCATCATCATCATCATCATCATCATCATCATCATCATCATCATCATCATCATCATCATCATCATCATTATCATCATCATCATCATCATCATCATCATCATCATCATCATCATCATCATCATCATTGTCATGATCATCATCATCATTATCATCATCATCATCATCATCATCATTATTGTCATCATCATCATTATCATCATCATCATCATCATCATCATCATCATCATCATCATCATCATCATCATCATCATTATCATCATCATTGTCATGATCATTATCATCATTATTGTCATCATCATCATCATCATCATCATCATCATCATCATCATCATCATCATCATCATCATCATTATCATCATCATCATCATCATCATCATCATCATCATCATCATCATCATCATCATCATCATCGTCATCACCATTATCATTATCATCATTATCATCATCACTACACTATGTGTAGTATTTGCCGAAAGAGATGATGATGATGGAAATGATGATTATGATGATCATGTTGATCATAATGATGTTTATATATATATATATATATATATATATATATATATATATATATATATATATATATATATATATATATATATATATATATATATATATATATATATATACAAAATATAACAAAATATAAAAAATAGACTTTAGGATGTATAAATGTTTATCCAGCCCCTGTCACAAACCTGGCCCCGGCTATATTTTATCAAATCCACTATAGCTGGATGCATTTAACATCTGCCCAAGATGAGTATTTTTATCAAGGCACCATTTCTAACCTTTAGTCAAACAAGAGCCCCAAGACAGGCAGTTTTTTAAGTTGGAGTTGACTCCAACTTAAAAAACATAACTATTGGAGTCTTTGCAAATCATATGACTATTGGAGTCTTTTCAAATCAAAGATTAGTAACCATCAATGCTGGTATCTATAGAAGGAACAGCCAAACTTAAACTGGATTTACATAGAATCTTACATGTCTGGTGAATTTTAAAAACAAATCAATATTCAATAAAAGGGTTGCCATTCATTAATATAGGAATGTCGACATGCAAATGATTCTTTACAGTAATTAACTGAATTTTATTAAAGTTCATATGCCACTACAAAACTTAAATTTATGCGGTAATAGTGTATTGGTAGAGCGCTTGCTTCATAAGCGAGTAGTTCTTAGTTTGATCCCCACCACGTCCCTGGTAGTATCGTGCTCAACTTGTTTTTCGCCCAGTGACCTTATTTGTCAAGGATCATGTTTCAGAGTTTGAGAAATAGAGTTAAGAGGGTTGTAACCACAACTAAAAGTAGCCTCCTTGACTGTAATGACCCTCTAGGCCTTGGGGAGGTGAATAACATTAAAAAAAAGTCTATTTTAGATTACTTACAAGTTTTTGTGAATCAAAGGTTAGTAGCCATCAGTTCTGAAATCTCATAAGTTCTATGTTTTAATAAACAGACTAGCAGGCTCTAAACCAGACACAATCAATATAAGAAAACATCTGGGCACTAACAAACAAAATCACTATTATTAATGAAAAAATTTTTGCCTAGTGTTTCGAGTTTTAATTTTGTTTCATATAAGTTCACTGTATTTCTGTGTATAAAATCTAGTGAAGTTATATAAAATTTTAAAATGCAATAGTCATTTATATAAAAAATGAAGTTCATTAAAGTTTTTTTCAAATTTTTCAAATTTTTTTGTCAAAAAATATCATTTTTATTTGAAGTAGTTAATTCTTAAATTTTTAAATTTAAGAAATAACTACTTCAATTTAATTTTGCTTTTTTTGCTTTTTAATACTTAAATTTACTTTTTTTGACACACTTTTGAAATAATGTGTGTCAAATAATTTTTTATGATATTTAGACGTATCAAAAATTTAAAGAAAATTATTTTATAAGCATTTAGAAATCCAGTATCATTTTATTAAATGGAGCATTAGGGTTAGAAGAACACTATTTAAAGAAAAAGAGATTTTTTAGAACCACTTGAATAATAAAGCATATATACATTTGCTTCACTTATTTTTTTAAATAAATTCAATTTTAAATTACAAAATTTTAATTTAATTTTAGTTTTTAATTTTATTTTACTTACTATAAAAGTAGTTATAAATATACATATTATTATTTAATTTTTGTGTAAATAAACAATAAATAAATTTTATACAGGTATGTGGGCTCATTATCTGCAGTGTCAAGGTTACATGGAGTTAATAGACAGAGGGTGGCGAAGGTATGTAAGAATTTTCAATTTCAATTAAAAAAAAATGTTTGCTGCATTCAATGAATTACAGTTTCACTAATGCTTTAGAGATTTTTGTTTGGTTTATATTATTAGTGTATATATTATTTGTGTGTGTGTCTATATATATATATATATATATATATATATATATATATATATATATATATATATATATATATATATATATATATATATATATATATATATATATATATATATATATATATATATATATATATCAAGCCTTCTCAGGTCTTACATGATCATAACCACAGTATTTTGTTTTGACAATTTGGCCTGCACACAAAAAATAATCTCCACACAATTTTCATTTTTATCAATAAAAGTTTTTATTTGTACTAATAAGATATTTGAATAGATAATCTTGATAAAATCGAAAAGATTCAAGGAAGAGCAACCAAACTCATACCATCACTCAAAAAATCTTCTTACAAAAAACAATTAAAAATGATGAATTTGACAACCTTACATGAATGTAGGCTGCGAAGTGATTTAATCCAACTATACAAAATCTAGCACAATCAAGATATTATAAATTGTGTTCACAAAAATGAAAGTTTTAAACATGCTCTAAACCTATGTCAGCACAAATACACTTTGAATAAATTTTTTTGTAAAAGCAAGTGTAGATTTAACTTTTTTTTCAACAGAGTAACTAATCCACAGAATAACTTGACTAATGAAATTGTAGACGCTGACTCAATTGACAAATTCAAGAATTACCTCAACAAATTGTGTAGAGATAAAACACTATAATTATTCAAAAACTAATATTAGCTGTTATAGTACAATATCTTATGTTATTGTACTCCACATTTGTTCTCAGTTGTTACAGTTCCCACTTATTATTATTATTATAATTTATGTTTATAAATAATTGTCAAATAAACTTTATACCTTATCGAATTGATATAAACTTGATAAAAACAAAAAATTTTTTAAAAAAATTTGTGAAAAGAATTTACTTAAACAAAAACACTTCTCCCTTTTTTTAAATAAAAAAAATGTTTTTTATTTGTTTTCATATATTTTAATATATGATGGATAGAAATGAGAACAAAATATGGCTCTTGCTAAATTATAGTTCATAAACCACTTTTATTTTATTTATTTTTTCAGATATTGATTAAAGAAATTAAAAAAAACTTATGCTAACTACATATAATAAAAAAGACAAAGTTTGATTTTCAGATTGATTTTTTTGCTTACAAAATGTGATCGTTTATTTATTTTGCATAACAATTACTGACTTTTTTGAAGTGCTTGAGATTATATTTTAATTCTACAAATGGCTTAAAACTTGTCAATATATTAATATAAGTTATTTTATGCTACAACAATTTTGTTTTTGGCAGAGTTTAGTATTATAAATGTGAATATAAATATTACACAATTATACTATAAAGTTGCAGTAGAATTAATTTAAAAAAAAAAAAATTCTTTTCAAACACAGATATGCAGTGCAGAGGGAATTTTTTCTAAAATTTTTTGTGTTAAATACTGTGTAATATAACATTAATTATATTAGGGTCAAGTTAGCAAAATTGGTTAAAAAATAAAAGCACTTAAAATAAAAAAATAAAAAACAATATTGTTGTAACAAAAATATAAAAATCATTTTAAAAATAAATAATAATTGCATAATAAACTGCAAGGCTTTGTTAAGGCACAGTTATTACATAAAAAATATAAAAAATTCAAAAAGAGCACTGATTATAACGCAAATGTTTTTAATTAGATAGGACTAACTGATTGGTTTCTTAAATAAAAAATTAGTTTCTTAAAGAAAATACATTGATAATATTCTTGTATACGTTTAAATTAAATTTTTTTAAAAATTTAAGTATAAAATTAAATTTTGTATTTAATCAGTAATTTATTTAATGAATTAAAAGATGTTTTGCGAAAACTCCAGTAAAAAGCTTTTTAAAGGAGCTGCACGCATGGCTCACCATATTCTTTTTAGGAGAGCTTTTCTCCGCTCTTACACTTATTTACTTCTGCTGAGGCCTGATATGATAAGGAAAAAGTTTCACATTGGCAAATAGCCATTTCTGATGTAAAATGCGAACTGTGTAACTCTTCTTAATCAGAAGAGTTACGCAGCTCTGCCTTATATATATATAAAAAAAATATATAAATATAGAAAAAACAACTTTTAATGGAATTAAAGTTTCATGCCTATCGGCAATCATCAACCATGAAGTACAAAATCAAAAATATAAAAAACCGTTAGTTAGACAAGCAATTGTTGTTCAGTGGACAAAGAGATTTTTTAATGCAATTGCAGGCTTTTTCTGATAACTTTACATCGCCATATAAAATATTTTTGTTGTGTGAGTTGATGATAAATTTAATGTTTGGCATGCAGGAGTAGCTTATTTTAATTGTGTTTCTGTTAAATATTTTGTGTAGGTTGTGGTCTTTAGGAAAATGCTTGTCAATTAGGGTTAAAAAGCGTTGACCAATTTTGGTTGTAACATTTTTACTGAATGAAGGATTGTACCAGATTATACTTCATTTGTGGCGATTTTTTGGAACATTTGTTATGCTTGGTTTATATGCCAACTTATAATCGTATCCCAATTGCTTTAGTGCGTCTTCATAAAGATGTGTGACTTATTAAAAATAACTTCACTTGATGAGTTGGCAGACAATCTTAGCTCAATATTTTTTGGAAGATTGTTTATTATGTTAGGTGGATGGTTAGAATCAGCATGTGCATAACTTAGCTTATTATCAGGCTTGCAGTATACACTAAAAATGTAGAGTATAAAACGCTCTGTTTTTGAAAAACTAAATATTTCTTAAATATTGAGCACTCTACAACGATCTGAGTTTAGTTTTTTTAATACTAAATCATACAACAACAATATATATATATATATATATATATATATATATATATATATATATATATATATATATATATATATATATATATATATATATATATATATATATATATATATATATATATATATATATATATATATATATATATATATATATATATATATATATATGTATATATACACACACATATATATATATATATATATATATATAATATATATATATATATATATATCAGGGTTATGACTTTTTTGTGACCCCATGTTCCTGGGTCATAAATCAAAAAATATTTGCACAAAAGTAATGAGAAAAACATTTGAATTGCTTGTTGAAAAAGCCACAAACCAAAAATTTGAATTGACCATATATACATATGAATAAAATTTCAAACAGTTTTATGACCATTATTTTTTAATTCTAATTTTTTTAATTGAAGAGTTATTATGTAGTTTTAAACATTTAACAGTTTATTGTTACATCATAACACTCTAAATTACAAATAAATATAAAATTACAAATTTACAAATAAAAAAAGCTGCATTATATATCAAATAAATCTTGTGCTGTATTCAGCTTAATTAAAGTATAATATAGAATAGTTATGCTTTGTTAGAAAACATAAATCTAAGCTGGAGGTTTTCTTTCTTTTCACAGATGTCAAAGACACTTGATTGCTTGTTTTGCACATTAATTTCTTTTAGTTATTTCCAGTCTCGATGGGTCCTGATTCCAAAACTCTTTCACTGAGTTTAATGCTTTTTTATGACCCTGCAAGCTGCCACATAGCTTCCAGTAATCATTTGCATTGTACATTTGGTCAATAAACCAATGGTCTGACTATCTGTAAGAGATCAATGAGAATCTACAAATAATGATTAGTGATTTTGGTAGAAGACTCTGGTAGAAGAATAAATGCCAAAAGAGCTAGTATTGCTTGGGAAATCCATCTTGCATTATTTAAGTTTTTTCTAAAAATTCCATTTAGGAAATACTCCAGGATCTTCAAAAAATCGGAATGCCCAAGTTGAATGAAATAGAAATTTCATATCATCACGCAATCCTGTTGTTTCAGTAACTTATATACTGTTCCTGAAATTCATTTCAGGTTTTAATTCCATCTTTTTCATCTATTAGTACAGGGCTTTAATTAATTGTATCGCAATCACAATTGCTTTTCGCACCTCTGCGATTAGTGTTTTTCTTAAAGAAAATATTTTTGCAATGTTTTATTTACTTTTTTTTTCTTTTCTAATTTAGCATTTTTTTGGCCATTATTGTTTCAATGTTTTTGTCTTAGTTTTTTATTAGGGGTCATAAAATACATCACACAAAATTTAGCGTTTCAATAGTATAGAATATTTGAATAGTATGATCTTTGCTCTCTTCTGCAGAGATTTTTATTTAACATGAAGCGCTTTTGAATTTAAATTATTTTAAATCCCTGCATGGAAGCCAATAATCTTTTTAAGTTACATTTACTGAATGGATAAAGTACATCCCATTAAATTTATCTATAAACTAAATTAAAACAACCAGTTAATTTTCTAAAGTAACTTACAGTTGCTCAACTATTAACTCAAAGACTTGCAAAAGTTAGTCATACAAATGTTTTTATTTAAATTTTATATGTGTTAACACATAATATAAGCTTCAAAGTAAAAATTGTTTTAACAAGAAATTTCGAATAGAAAATGAAAATTGCAATAATTTTTTTATATTTTCATTTTATTTAAAGCAATATCAAGATTAAATATTTTCTATAAATATCCATTTTGTTTTTAGAATTAAAAAAAAAAAAAAAAAAGTATGTTCGAACAAAAGAATTTTAGTGTTCTAAAATTCTCCTATTCAAATAATTTTGCATTTGAAATTTGAAAATAAAAAAAATTTAAAATTTAACAGAATTTTAATGGTCAATAATTATAAGTTTAATTGCAGTGGCGTCTATAATACCCTGTGGCATAGCGAAGATCATTCCTGAAAGTTGAACGTATATCTAGCTAATCAGTAATAACAGATTTTGAACGTAGTGCAAGTGAATAAGAAAATTTTAATTAAATCCTAAACATTTTGAATATTTATTTTTGTTTCTTGAAAATAGTTTTAAAAGTAAAAATATTCTATTGCAAACATTAAATAGAGATTGTTGCAAACATTAAACCAAAATTAAAAAAAAAAGTTATTTTACTTCTGTTTAAAGAAATTTTTTTATAAAATAATAATTTAATTAATTTTATTAAATTTTAGATATATAAATATTTTTAATTTATTTAAACTTTAGAAAGTTTGAATTGATTTATTAGACCAAATTGTTTTCTTTCTCTTTTTATTACAAATCAATTTGAACGAAGAAACTTAATAAAAATATTTATTTAAAAACCATTTGAATGAAAAAATTATTTATACTTAAGTTTTTAATAATATGCTAGATCGAGAAACAATAAATTATAAAAAAATGGTATCTAATGAATTTTTTCTTTTCTTACTTGTTTGGTCCATAGATTATAGACTCATGGTCTATAGGCTTGTTTTTGCGCAAATATAAAGTTTAAAGTTTTATGACCATTATGTTTTAATTTATTAATTAGAACGATTCTTTTTTTTTTAAAGCATTTTTTGTAATGAATTTTTAAGCAGTATTAAATGCAACAAAACAGTTTCTTTAAGTTGTTATACATTAACACATGCTCTTTCTTGATGTTGTTAAAGGGATCCTAAACCTTCGAGACATGTTGTGTTCATATTAAAGAGAATGATAAAAAAATGTTAGGGCTAAATTTTTTTGATTAAAACAAAAGAATAAATGAATACCAAAAAAAACTAACTTTTAAATTTTAGTTGAAGGTCGTCTTCTTGGTTTTATTGGAGGCCTAAAAGTCAGCATAATATATGCCGCAATATACAGACTTGATAATTTATTCAAGTGCATTTTATTCCTAAGAGTTTTAGTAAATGACCTCATTGATTTTTTTTTGTATGCGCAAGAGATCGATTATGTAAACAAACTAAAGTCAATAATGTCATGTACTAAAACTCTTAGGACTACAATAAAACGGAGAAAACAGGCTTCGACTAAAATTAAAAAGTTAGTTTTTCTTGGTTTTTCTTCATTTATTCTTTTGTTTTAATCAAAAAAGTTTAGCCTAAAACATTTTTTTATTTATTCTCTTTAATATGAACACAACATGTCTCGGAAGGTTGGGATTCCTATAAGGCGATTTAGAAACTAATTGATTTCTTTTATTTGCAATTAGCATGATTTTATCATTGTATTATGTCCAAACTAGAGCTTTAGATGTTTTATTAAGTTGTTATTAAGTTGTTTTACAAATCATCTGCAGCTTATGAGTATCCTTGCCCTTTTAATTAATTTTGAAGAAAATAAAAGTTTATATGTAGAATCTTTTTTCCTATTAAAAAAAAGTTGTTTTTTTAATGTGTGTTAAGTGCGCAGATTTAGCTAATTACCAAAGCGCAATAATAACTTAAATATTTTAATTGTGATATATATATGTGTATATATATATATATATATATATATATATATATATATATATATATATATATATATATATATATATATATATATATATATATATATATATATATATATATATATATATATATGCAATGAGAATTGCTTTTTTTTATTTTTGCTGATTTTCCTGATGGTACCAGGGCTCGGCAAATGATTCAGCCATTTCAAGCCATTTTGGGTTTTTGCAGATTTAGTAATTGGGCATCTTGTTGTTTATATATGCTGTTTATATATGTTGTTTTTGTTATAGTAGCAATTATATTATTTTATAATTTTTTTATTTTTGTCTTGCTATGAAAATTTTAAAATTCAATCTTTATAGTAGTCACTTTAAATGACCGGGGTTGAAATTTGACCTGGGCTGGGGCCAGATTTGATAAAGTATAGTCGGGGCTGAGTTTGTGATCGGGGATGCATAAACATTTAAACATCCTAAAGTATGATTTTTTTATTTAAAATTCATGTTATATTTTGTATACATATGCATATATAAACATCATTGTGATCAGCATGATCATCTTAATCATCATCATTATCATCATCATCTCCATCATCATAATTATCATCATTATCATCATCATCAACAGCATAAAAGCAGGAAGCTTGACGATTATAAAGACAATTATGATGATAATGATGATGATGATCATCATCATGATAATCATCAAAAGGTTGTTTGAAACAACGTTTTTTCTAATCTGTCTAAGATTATGCCTCCTTTTTATGTCTTGCTCGAGTCACACCACACATCCATTTGATCATCTTCAATTTCGGCAAATACTACACGATATAAATACTAAAGTTGAATGAATTGAACAATGAAAGGATTTGTATGCCAGCATCTAAACAAAAAGCAAACAGATATGTTTATATCCATAATATTGCTTCTGGAATAAAAGTTTGGAAGCTTATATTATTTCTCTTCAGTTTTAAGTCCACTATTAAGTCAGTTTTAAGTCCACTATTAATATTTTATAACCACTATTAAGTAGCCTCCTCGTCTGTAGTTGCCTTCTCGGCCTTCAAGTCAAGCCTCATTCTACTCTACATCTTTCAACATTACTTACTTTTTTCATCTTTTTTAAAAGAACATCTCTCTTAAGAACAAATGTCCTTTTTATTATTGCAATAAGTTAATGCATAAATAAATTCTGATGTAATAAGGGTAAATAAAGGGTAAATAAATAAAGTCTGATGTAAATCTCTGTTATTCTCAGTTTACTAAATCTTGTATCTTATCTCAGATGATAGGTTCTAGGCTTTTGGTTAGTTTTCAACAGTGTCATTACCTAAAGTAGGACTAAAATTTAATATCTAATTCATGGGTCTGATCTTTTTACTTTTCCCCAGAATAAATCAGAGCTATTTACAAAGAAATCTTACTTTAGTTTGACTCTCGAATATAACGGCCATACATTGTTAAACATCGAAATTACTCTGGTTTCCAATACTAAAATTAATTCTCAATTAAACACTTCTGCAGTTTGTGCTTCAGACAAGATTTCCATCATAGTCTTAAAAAAGTGTTCTCTAATTTCTTATAAGTTTCTATGTGAAGGTTTTAAGGTTTTTAAATTATTTCTTTATTACTGCAGTAGTAAAGTTGTTCTTGAAGGCCTATCCTCTTCTTTACTTCAAGTAACTTTAAGGGTACTGCAAGGTTCTACATTTGCTCCTGTATTATTTCTTATCTACAGTAATGATCTTAATGAAGTCTAAAGTGGCTCTATTTGCTGATGACTCAATTTTATACTCTTGTCTTGACAAAAAATCTTCACTATTTAATTGCTTAGAACAAGCAGCTGATTTTAATTTTGATCTTTCTTCTGTAACAGCCTAAGGCTTGCAGGATTTGGATTTAAATTCTGGACTTAAAAGTATTGCAATATTTTTGGCATTCCTATATTGACAAATAACAACCCTCTTACTCTCAGACAAAGTCTAAAAGCACATTGTAAATGTATTTAGACTTGCTTTATTTGCCAAGCTTGAGCCACTTTCCCATTGTTATAAAGTTGTATTTCTTTCTTTTTTCTTTAAATACAATCATAGTCAATGTTCAAACGAGCTATCATCTCTATAACGATAAACCAAAGCTCGTTCTCGCTTGGCTAGTTATTCAACAAGTTGCATCCTTTAACTGTGTTTGTCCCTTCATGCTATAAAATCTTTTTACAGCATGGTAAATAATTCAATTTTTTTCCTTGATCATCTTGATCAAACCTTGATCATCTTGATCAAACCTTGATCATCTTGATCAAGCCTTATAACTCTTACAAAACTTCATGTTTTCCATTTTTATTTAACTTACAACTTTTTATGTCTTTAGCTATACGTTTTCTAGTATTTTAACTAATTCTCTATTTTAAAGTAACTTATTACTTAATAGTGGTTGCTTGCAATCTTTTTGGAAGTAAATTAGATTAAAAAATATATAAATGTATGCCAGTATTTAATAAATAGTAAATGTAAGCATAAAATTATAATATATTAAGCATTATAAATTTTTATCTAGCCCTACCTATCAACCCCTGCTAAATCTTATAATTTTACTGGAACCAGGTTTGCAAAAAGTCCCTTTTTTAGCCGGGCCGGGGCCCCAGTCACTTACTATAAGTCACAGCTTTAACTCGAATTCTCAATATAAATAACTCAATTGGTTCTTCTAACGATTCACTTTCTCTTCTTGACAAGGTCCAAAAACGCATTGTAAATGTTGTTGGACCTGGACTATCTGCTAAGCTTGAACCTCTTTCCCATCGTCGTAAAGTTGCATCTCTTTCTCTTTTCTACAAATACTATCATGGTCACTGCTCAAAGGAGTTATCATCTCTAGTTCCATCAACTAAAATTCATTCTCGTTTTACTCGTCATTCAGCTAAGTCTCATTTGTTTACTGTATCTGTCTCTGCATGCTCTAAAAACTTTTATTCATCTAGTTTTTTTACCCGCACTTCAATCCTTTGGAACTCTCTCCCATCTTCATGTTTTCCTGACTCATACAACCTTCAACTTTTCAAGTCTTCTGTCAACCGTTTCCTTGCTCTATAACTCTGTTCTTTTTTTTCCTAGTAACTCCCAACTTGATAGTGGTTGCTTGCAGCCTTGTTGGGAGTGAATGCAAATAAAAAAAAAAAAAAAGACCATTTATTGAAAAGTTTTTGGTTGTATTATTATTATAATTATTATTAAATATAAATTTTTATTTTTTTAATAAAGGTATTATTTTGTATTAACTTAAGTGATTTATTTTAAAAATAAATGATTTGTTGATTTTTTATTTTTTGTGCATCTTGTAGAAGCGGAAAGTATTGTTATAAACCTATCATGAACAAAACTTGCTGTCCACAATATAGTATCAGGTGTGTTATAAAGTTAAAAAGATAATATATATATATATATATATATATATATATATATATATATATATATATATATATATATATATATATATATATATATATATATATATATATATATATATGCATTAGATAACTAATCCAAATCGCCCAAGTGTCATTTCATGGGAAATAACCTTGTAAACAAAAAAAAAGGATGTATTTTTTCACCAATAGAATCAGAAACTTTCTATAATATTGTTTTTATTTGAATTTATTAACTTACTGTTATGTGTTATTTTTAAAAATAAGCATTTGTATAATTTTTTTATTGTACATAATAGATGCGATGCAACAAATATCAAGTTGACAAAATCCCAAAAAAAAGTTGTTAAACGTTTTCATAAGTTTCTCACCAATGGTTTAAAAAATGAAAAGCAAAGCTTGGTTAACAATATGGAAAATTTTGATGATGAATTACATGAAGTTCATAAAGTCGAAAAGTTAAATTTTGATTTTTGTGAAAACTCTAATGCATTTCAAAGTACTATTAAAAATTGTCCTATGTTAGAAACTGTATCTTCTCAAATGACTTTTTATGTAACTTCTGAAAATACTAATAAAGATCGTCCTTTGTTAGAAACTGTATCTTCTCAAATGACTTCTCAAGCTTCTCAAATCAAACCAGTTAAAGGTATCTCTTTTAGACTTTAAGTTATCTTTTCAAAATGTCTGTTTTTAACTTTTTTTTTTATTTTTTTACTTTATATCTGATAAAAAACCTCCTTCCTATTTTTAAAGATTTTTACCTGTTTAAAAGATATTAAGTTACTGATGAATATTTTGTGATATAGAATATAAGCTTATATGTTAATTATCTTCTTAATGTCATCATCATCATCATCATCATCATCATCATCATCATCATCATCATCATCATCATCATCATCATCATCATCATCATCATCATCATCATCATCATCATCATCATTATCATCATCATCATCATCATCATCATCATCATCATCATCATCATCATCATCATCATCATCATCATTGTCATCATCTTCCCTGGTTCACATACAATTGTATACATTCATTATGACTAATATCTGTCTTTGATTATTGCTTCTTTTCTTATCTTCGAAAATCACACTACACATCCATCTAATCATCGTTTACTCTTCCTTCAAGATGCTGGACAATCTTTATTACCTATATTTCACTGCCATACATCATAACACTTGTGGTGTATAACTTTTCCTCAATCTTTTTTGATGCACCACCTTGATGATAAAAGTAGAGTTAATTCTTAGAATCTGGCCCAGGCATTGAATTGTATCTTCAAGAAAACAAAACTTAGTAAAACTTTATAATTCAACCTCTATTTATTTTGATATTTTTTTGACTTTTCTGTATTCAATAATAGTACATTTTTTACACTTAATCAGCTCTTATAAATAAATTGCTTACAGACTGCACAAGCAATCATTTGCTTCTTCTGTCAATTAATTTTGCATATATCATATAAAGCCTTCCCAGAAAGTGTGTGCATTAGCAGGCTTTGTTTGTCTACATTTAAAGTAACTTTTTCAGACACACTGACCATGACAGTTCGCATTTTTTAACTTTTAAATTGTTTTAATGATTCACAGTAAAAAGCTAAACTGAGAAATCTACTGAGAAAAACGGAAACAAGTTTTTAACAAAATTTCTTATATAAGAAAAATTTAACAAAAAAGTTTAGCAAAAACTTATTTCTAGCGCAAATAATAAAGTATTTCCTTAATATACTGACTGACTAAAGTCGCAAATAATTTGTATATCAAAAAATGTTTTGGTTATATTCTTATTTGCTTTTTTCCTCAACTTATATCAGTTTTGGTTATTGAAAACAACAAACGCTCTATAAAAAAAAAGAAAGAAATCAAAAACAGTAAAATATTTAGGCATATTATTTTTTTGACAAAATATTTCTTTTTTTAATTTTTTTTTAGTTTATTTTATTTAGGTTTTTTATTTTGTATAGTGTTTGTTTCCTTTATATGAATATTGCTGTTTTATTCTCTGTAGTTTTTTTTATAGCTTTATTTTGGAGCATGTTCCTAAAATTCTTACTATGTAAAAACATGGTCAAGTTGTCTAAAAATTTTTTATTTAAAACTGGACAAGCAAGGGGTGTGACCGCGCACACTTGATGGAAAGGCATGATATTATTTTGATTATATATTACATTTTTATTTATGGTGACTGTTGAACCCATGAGTTAAAACTGATCTTTGATTATAATGGCATGGTCAAGTTTTTTTTACAGGTAACCGTATCTTATAAGATCATTTTCACCACCAACATTGTCAATTGTTAAACCATAATCAATAATTATAAAAGATTCTTTGTTTTTAGTTAATTCACTGTAATTAAATATTTGCATACAAATTTTTTCTTGCTAATTGCTAGTATAGTTTTTATAGTTAGCAATCCTTGTGGCCAAATAGCTGTCTTATCATTGCAAGCAAGGATGTGGAGTCACAAAAAGACTCCAGCTTTATATCTCTATTTTTTCCAGGTCTGTAGTGTCCAGAAACTCTAAACATGTTTGTTGACTCATGATCTGTTATAAGAAAAATAGTATACGAGATTAATTTACTTGGAACTTTTTTGTTTTTAAGCCCTGAGTCCTTGCTGCCATTATACCTAAGCACTTCGGGTTCAAAAAACAATTGATCTCCTTACCTAAGTTTTACTCCATAAACTTTTTTATATTTTTAGAGCTCCTGGATACCAGAAACTAGGAAGAAATAATCTTTTTGTGGCTTTCAAATATGTCACACCAGGGATGCAGAGTCCTTTTTGGGACTCTGCATCCCTAGTTGCAAGTTTTTTTTTATTTTTTTTTTATTTATGTAATTCACCTCCTCAAAGCCAAAGATCAAGAGCCTCAAGACCACTACAGTCAAGTGGGCTATTTTATTGTTGTTACAGCCTCTCAACTCTTTAACTTCGAAACATGAACCTTGATAAACAAGGAGACTGCGTGGAGAAACAGGTTGACCACTGTACTACCAGGGACATGGTGGGAATTGAATTCGGAACTTCTCTTTTATGAAGCGATTCTACCACTACACCACTACTACATTAATATTCTCTTGTTGTATATTATCTTTATCTCTTCATAAAATATTTTTTTTTAGAAGTTTTTATTTAGTATTTATTTTGAATTTGATTGTGTTTATTTACTGTTATTCTGTGTTGTGAGTGAGTTTTCTAGTTTTTATTGCCTATTATATATGTGCACTATTCTATAGTTTTTTTTAACAAGTACTCAAAAAATCCTGTTAACAATAAAAATGATAAGTTCTGTAAAAAAAAAATTTTTTTTGTTTTATTTTTACTATAAATTATAAAGATAGAAATTGTTATTTTTTTTTGTTTTTTTAGAAAATATTTTGTTAATTTATTGTTTAATGTGGTTGGTTTAATATTTGTTTAATAATGTGGTTGTTTGTCTTAATTAGATTGTTTGACTAATCTTAAAGCTAAAAATATCAGAAAAGAACGAAAAATTACAAAATTAAAAAAAAAAGCTGAAGAGGTATTACTCTCGTCTTGGTATCTTTCTTTATTGTATGAAGTAAATATTTTCTATTATCAACCAATGGTTTTTTAAATTTTCTTTTTTTGAATTTGATTTCAGTTTAACTTATATTGATTATTGTGATTTAGAATGGATTATTATTTGATGAATCTAGTTTTCAAAAAAAACAAAAGTGTCCCGAAAAATCGATTGAAGACTTATTAGAAGGTTTGCCAAATAATGGAGTTCATAAACTTGAGGTAGATTAATTTTTAAACTTTTTAAAAAAATTTTCTTTATAATGTCTGAAAAATATTTTTAATAATTCTTTATAAATCTGAATGAAAATGTGGTCATTATTGTTTAGTTGTTACCAAGCTTCAGAGCCGGCAGCAAATAATGTATTAAATAAGACTTAAACTTTTTAAATGTTTACTATAGTAAACTAAAAAAATGAACTTTATATGTATATAAATATATTTTATTTCTACACCTGGAGTATTTAGGGGTTTGAGTATTTATAGTATTTTCTATGCAGTATAAACCTTCTGAGAAGAGGGATGCAGCTGCATGCCTCATCTGACCATTTCATATAATGTTTTGTTTTAACATTTTGGCCATCCCTTTTTTTTTAATATTTTGCGTGTTTTGAAAATGCTCTGAAAAAAACACTGAAGAGAAAGTTAAAAATAAACGTACCATAAACTAAAAATAAATAAAAGGTACATCAGAAAAAATAAAAGCATAAAAATAATATATATTTTCAATTTAAAAGCATCTCATCTAATAGTTCAAACCTAATAATTTTTTATGCAATCCAACATCAGCTTAACACTTTAGATAATGTATTGTTCTATATTTGAGGCACGACTGTTGGTTCAGTATTGGTTGCAGGTTCAAATCTTTTAAATGAATAATTTTCTTTTATGTTTTATTCATTTAGTAGACATTAGAAAATATCAAAGCTTCGAATTTTTTTTTTTTTTAAAGTAGTTAACTTCTAAAGTTTGGATTTAATAACTTTGAAACTTCCATCTTTTCCAAAGTATATTAAGTGAAACATTTTTTCTTTAAATTAAAAAAAAGACATCTTATTTTTATAGTTTTATTTTTTCAAATGTATCTTTTATTTATTTTTTCAAATATATCTTTTATTTATTTTTTCATTAGTTAAGGTTTATTTTCTTTATTTTCAGTTTATAATTTTTTTTTTTAATTAATTTTTCTTTAGTTTAGTTTTTTTGGCTTTTTTTAAAATGCAAAAAATGAAAATAGCCTCGGTCAAGTTGTTAAAACAAAATATGTGTAGTCAGATTAAGCATGCCTCTCCTCAAAAGGCTTTCAGTATATTTGTTGTTTTGATTATATTTTTTAAAACTTTGATTTCCACACATTGGTTTATGCTCACTAATTTTTATGAATTGATTAAAAGTTGTTAGTACCAAGCAATTTTCAAAAGAAAATATATTTTCAGTATATTTGTCGTTTTGATTATATTTTTTAAAACTTTGATTTCCACTCATTGGTTTATTCTCACTAATTTTTATGAATTGATTAAAAGTTGTTAGTACCAAGCAGTGAAATAATGCTAACCTTTAAAACAGCAAGTTTATGCAAATCATTACAACAGCAAATTAATAACAAAAAACAATACTTTTATGGATATAGATATTTAAAGTTTTTAAATTTATGTATCATTATTTGTCTGTTAGTAAATGCCAAAAGTGTATCTTTTTAGGTGCTGAAACTGCATCCTACATACAATTATGCTTCTCAGGCCGGCTCTGTTTAGCTTAAATTAGAATTAGGTTTTTTCAGTAAACTGAATGGCTGTATTGTGAATTTTCAGTTAAAGCTTGTTCAATGTTGCCCTCAATCTGAAGAGTACCAGCGCACCTTTCATAAAGAACATCTATTGTTTATTAAGTATCAAATGCTTATTCATAAAGAATCTATTGAAGATTGTTCTGAAGCAAAGGTTATTATTTTTGTAACTATTTTTTAAATGCAAATTCTTTCTTTTGAATTTTGTCTCTACATTTCATTCATTGGTTCATCTGCTTGGTTTGAAACTGCTAACAAATAACAATTATTTATAAATATAACTCTTGTATAAATTTAAGTTATATATAAATATAACTCATGTGTGAATATATATAACAAAATAAATATAAACATATTTGAGTTTTTCTTTAAAATAGATAAATATTTCTTTTTGTTATTATTAATGTTTATTATTAAAAGCAAAAACGTTTATTATAATTAAGCTTTACTCCACTGACTTTACTACCCCTAGTTGCACAAATGAAATACTTACTATTTATTTTTGACAATATAAACATTGTTATTTTAGTTTCTTCGTTTTCTTGTTAAAGGTCCACTTGAGGTTTGTATGTTCCTAATTTCTATATTCACCAAAAAAATTTAGATTATTATTTTTAAAATATTTACCAATTAATATAAGGTATGTATATATATATATATATATATATATATATATATATATATATATATATATATATATATATATATATATACACACACACATCATATGTTTAATATATATATATATTTATATATAGATGTGTATGTATATATATCGTATATATAATATATATATTCAGGCCTCGGCGGAAAGCGAGAGCTTTAGCTCTAGCTCTCGCCCACACTCCCCTAAAATGGTTTATGGGAGCAATTTATGGGTTTGGCAGAAGTATAACTTTTCTCACGAAAGTATAATTATCATTGAAACTAAAATAAAAAACAAAATGTCATTTAAAAAAGAAATTAATTTCATAATATTCTGGAGTGCTTTTTAAAAAGCACAGTTGTTGCAAAAAAAAATTCAAATTAAAAAAGAGCGTCGATTTAAATGAGGAGCAGCTTGCACAGCTCCCCAAATTCGTTTTAAGAGAGCCTCTCTTTTATCTCCGCTCTTGTGCTCATTTATTCCCGCCGAGGCCTGTATATTTATATATGTATATATACCATATATATGTATATATATATACAAGGACTATTCTAGGAAAATTGGCTTCAGGCCGGCACCTGTCGTATGAAAATTTTGAGAAAACATATGTAAGCATTGAAAATTTCTTAAACATATGTAGGCATGAAAATTTTGCGGAAATATAAATACACATTTTTTTTGTTAAAAAAAACACCAATCATCAAAAAAAAAAAAGATAATCAATTTCTGAATTGGGCGGCATCCAAATATATTTGGCGCTGTCGAAAACGGTCAACAATAGCTCCTGATATATATACATATATATATATATATATATATATATATATATATATATATATATATATATATATATATATATATATATATATATATATATATATATATATATATATATATATATATATATATATATATATATATAATATATATCACTCCCTTGCAAGTCAGGCTATTTGTCAGTCGATGTAGCAGCACTCCCTTGCGAGTCAGGCTATTTGTCAGTCGATGTAGCAGCACTCCCTTGCGAGTCAGGCTATTTGTCAGTCGATGTAGCAGCACTCCCTTGCGAGTCAGATTATTTGTCAGTTGATGTAGCAGCACTCCATTGCGAGTCAGGCTATAAGATAGTCCATGTAGCAACACTCCCTTGTAGCAGCAGGATATAAGATAGTCGATGTAGCAACACTTAGGCATGTTTTAAAAATGTTTTTTAATAAAACAAAAACAAAAACACCACTAATTAAAAAAAAACTTTCTAGTCATTATTATTGCGGTTTTTTTTAAAAAAAAAAAAAAATTTAATGTACTTCCGCATTAATTTAATTGCTTTGACATTTTTGACGCTGTCAGAATAGCCCCAATAGTAACCAAATGTTTTCAAAGAAATGCCTTTTATAAAATGATACTACTTTTAATCAATTTTTTATATTTAGATAAAACTAAACCAGGTTAATATAAAATGATATTTAAAAATAATTGCTGTGGCACCACTAAAGCAGTGACTAATCCCTGCTAGCAATGTTTTTTAAAAGGCATGGTTGTTGAGAGAGAAAAAAAATAATTTAAAAAAGCGCAGATTTAAATGCACATGTTTTTGATTAGATTGGACTATTTAATAAATAAAAAATTACTACTCTCTAAGTTATGTTGATAAAATATAAAATTATTTAACTGATAAAAAATGAAATTAATAAACTCTAAATTATTGCATTATAATTTTAATTTTATTTAATGAATTATTTATATATTAATTACTATATTTTTATCAAATATTGGTGTAAATAATTCAGTTTTGTATTTAATAAGAAATAATAATAAAATAACATATGCTTGTAACAAGTGTAAAACCAAATTTTGTATTTGATAAGAAATGATAAACAGATAGGTCATGCAAAAACCAAAAACTCTCGTAAGAAGCTGTTTAGAGGAGCAGCTCACAATGCTCGCCAAGTTTGTTTTTGGAGAGCTTTTTTCTGCTTTTGCACTCATTTACTACCGCTGAAACCTGTATATATAATATTTATAAAATAAAAGATTGAAAGTATAATAGTTATAAATTATTATTTGATTACATTCAAGAATGTAATCAAATAATTTATAACCATGATACTTTTATTTCAGTTATCTTTTATTTTAATACACAACTGTAGCTACTACACAACTGTAGCTACTACACAACTGTAGCTACTACACAACTTTAGCTACTACACAACTGTAGTTCATACAATTGTGGAGTTTTTTACAATCATTATTATGCATTAAATGCATTTATTTAATTCTTAAGGCATCTTCTTTTAACAGATTTTTTTTCTAATAAACAATTGCATAACTTGTTAATTCACCAAAAATTTTGTTTTTTTCAGCCAGAAAGCATTTATGGTGCTTATCATCAACAATATTATTTAGATGGTAAATAAATTGTTTTTGATTTTCTTATGTTTTTAAATTTTATATTATAGTATAATCATAATCAGTGTGGAAAACATAAATAAAAAAGTAAATAATAAAGTGGGAGGTAAATTTAACATAATTTCCAAAATGTGGGTGGTAAATTTAACTGGCTAACACAGCAACCTGATGGTCAAAGTTTTTAGGCTATTTAATAAAAAATATATTTTTTCTTTACATTAAAATTTACCTCAATAAAACTGAAATTTGTATTACTTTAATGATAGTAATTTAAAAAAAGTTTTTTTACCTATTTGAAATTTTAATTTAAAATATATTTTAAATTAAAACTTGTGATTGTAAGCATTTAACATTACGTGAATGAACTCTAATGTGCAGAGTTTTTATTAAGTTAAAAATTAAGCTATGACATCATATTGATTATGAATGTTTTGTACAATTAACTATATTTATAATTTGTTTAAATATTTTTTTTCTTTGCATTGAAATAGACCTCACTAATTTTTAACTGAAATTGGTATTACTTTAATAATAGTAATTTTAAAAAAGTTTTTATTTTAAATTAAAACTTGTGAGTTAAGTTAGTATTTAACATTCTAATTCCTTGCGTGAATGAGCTTAAATTTTTTTTTTTCAATATTAGAAAAATTAGATTAACTTCAAGAAGATCATCTTGTTGCAAAAATCTGCATTAACTCTTCCATAATTATATAAACCGTAACAAACTGCATTTTACAGTTTGTTACTGTTTATATAATGGTAGTTTGTTACTGTTAACAACTCTATTTTTATCCATGAGTAAACCCAAATGTTCTTTCATGTTTTATATAAGTTTCACTAGGTTTACTCATGAATAAAAAATATTTTAATAAACAAAATAAACTTTAAAATTAATTATTTTTTTTTTTTACTAACAGTTTACAAATAAATTCTATATGTTGCGTATCATATGTTTTAGTTTGGTTACATTAACTTTATGTCATTGTGGTGTTTTTGCATTTTAACATTTTTATGCAGTGTCCATTATGTTTTTGTCATGTTTTAAGCTTATTTTATGTTTGTTTTTATTTTTTATTTTTTTACTTTTTTAAATGTAATAGTATTTGCCTCCCCATTCTCCCCAGGGCTGTGAAGTCAGAGTCGGAGTTGCGACATTTTTAGCGGAGTCGGAGTCGCTAAACAAAATCGCAACTCCAACTCCAACAGTAAAACTTCTCGGTATTGCACGTGCATGTATAAAACATTCAATTAACCTTATATTTATACTAAACCCCAAAGAACGTTTTATAAATTTGCCTAAAAACTTTTTTTATTTTATCGCATATTTTTTTAAAGAATTCAAAGAATTTTTTAAAAATTTTGTTTTGGAGTTGAAGTCGGAGTTGCAGTTGTACTCAAAAAATTTTAACAACTGGAGTTGGAGTCAGAGTCATTACTTTTTTTTTTGCGACTCCACACCCCTGATTCTCCCATTATTTATAAATTTTTATTCATATAATTTTTTTAATTTATAAAAAGTTAAATTTCTTGAAATTATTTATAATAATATCTGAATGTTCAAGTCAAAAATTTAGAACAATGCGGGAAATGTCCAGAAAACAAAAGAAGTTTAATGTCCAGAAAACAAAAGAAGTTTTTTTTAATTAATTTTTTCTGGACAAAAAACTATATTAGTAAAAAGTCCAAACTTATAAAAATGTAAATTTTTATATGTAGTTTTTTATCAAAAACTAAAATTTTTTATCTTTATGGTACTGCTTATTTTATAAACTTTTTATTAATTTACTAACATTTAATAATTAAATGATTTTTATGTTTGTTTTTATTATATATTTTTATTATTTATTTTAAATTGATAGTTTATATTGATAATTATTTAGGTAATCTAATTGCAGTGGGTGTATTGGATATACTTCCATTAGCTGTTTCATCAGTTTATTTTTTTTATGATCCTGACTATAGTTTTCTTTCACTTGGCACTTATTCTGCTATAAGGTATTTATTAAATTATTAAATGTCTATTTTTTTTTTTTTTTCAATTTGTATGATTATATAAAACTTTAAAATTTTGGTTTTCTGCCTGTTGGTAAGTAGCATATATAGGTTTTCTGCCTGTTGGTAAGTAGCATCTATGATTCCAGTTTTTTAAAAGTCTGGAGAATGCTTTAATCTCTCCAACTATTGCTTTTCTCCATTATCTCTATTATTTATCTATATCTATTATTATATGACTCTATTATTTATCTTTCATTATTATTATTTGACTCTATTATTAATGAGTTTATCGAGTCTTACTATTTTTAGTATAATATCTTGATTCTAATAACTTACTCACTAATGTAAAAACTTACTTTACTTTTAAATTATTAAGTTTTGACTTCTTGGTCTTAAATTTTAAAATAATAAATTTCTGATGTCCATTTTGAGACCAATATCTTACTCTCAGAAAACGAATCACAGACATTTATCCTTTTATTCTACCGCTGATTTGTTGACTTTTTGCAGTGGCTAAAGAATTTGTTGACCATTCGCAGTGGCTGAAGAATATTTAACCCTTTGCAATGGCTAAAGAAATGTTAATCATTTGCATTAGCTGAGGAATTGTTAACCATTTGCAGTGGTTGAAAAATTTAAACATCCCTCTTATTCAACTGCTGACCTTATAACATTTCTATCATGCATTACATCTCCTTCATTTTAACATTTCTATCATGCATTACATCTCCTTCATTTTAACATTTCTATCATTCATTACATCTCCTTCATTTTAACATTTCTATCATGCATTACATCTCCTTCATTTTAACATTTCTATCATGCATTACATCTCCTTCATTTTAACATTTCTATCATGCATTACATCTCCTTCATTTTAACATTTCTATCATGCATTACATCTCCTTCATTTTAACATTTCTATCATTCATTACATCTCCTTCATTTTAAGTAATTTTTGGGGCACCGCATGGTTGTGTTATTTTTCAACTAATGATTTTCTCAATAATCTCTCTTTTTGATGTTAATTATTGCTATTAATTATTGCTATATCATCAATATTCTTATTTAGATGAATGGTGACAGTTCTTTACTTTGATGTCCTTTTGGATTATCTTTCACTACTGACTATTCATGATAACCATATATCCAATCAATTGGAAAGTTAGCATTTTTTAAGGTTATCTTCTCTTTATTATTGTACTATTTTATTACTTCTGATTCCATTCTTTACATCTATAAATTTCTATAAATACAAAAATTTATTATTTGTCCGTGTATGGTATACTTTGGTCATATTTGGATTGGTTCTTCTCACCTTTTAACCTTTATAACTAGTCTTCTAACCTTTAACCTATATAATAAGTCCAAGTTTGGCAACACTATGACAAAAATGGATTGTAAATGTACTTTAAAATGTTCTAGTTGCCAAACTTGAACCACTGTCTCATCATAATAAGGTTGCTCTCTGAAATAAAGTTCCTCTTTTCTACAAATACTACTATGTTTTGTCAACTCTTCTATTAACCTAAAACGAATCTTGTATGATTTGCAAGTTCATTGAAGTTGCATCTTTTTACTGTTCATTTGTAATCAAATAACTTTCATTTTGTTGGGACCAACTGTTAAAAAAATAAATTTTTTTAAAAGACAGTTTAATTGTTACTATATGTTATTTTCATATTTAATTTTTTATTTTGTTTAATTTAACTTTGTTCTAGTTACTGAAAAGTAAACTAGTAAAATAAAAATATTTTATTATATTATGTAAAAAATTAAAATTATTAAAATATTTAATCTTAAAGGGATTCCCAGCTGCCGAGACAAGTTGTGTTCATATAAAAAAAAATGTTTAAAAAAAAGACATTTGGGCTAAATTTTTTTATTGAAACTAAATGAATGCATACCAACAAAATTAAAGTTCAAGTTTTAGTAGAAGCTCGTTGTCTCCATTTTTTTTTTTTGGTTCTTGGAGTCTGTATAATGTTAGCCGCTATCTGCAGACTTGATAATTTATTTAATGCGTGTTTAATTCATAACAGTTTCGGTATATGACGTCATCATATACATTTTTTCTTTCAAGATATCGTTTTATTTTTTTGCCGCAATCACCAAAACATGTTAATTGAATATAACTTTTTACTAAATCTCAAAAAAAAATTGTGATGCATTTAAAAATTAAATTTATAAAAATTATAGAAATAAAAATTTAATATACAATGAATATTTACAGTAAAACGCACTGGTTTAAACTAAATATAAACTAGATACTAAAAGAATAATTTTACTAAGACGTTTAAATTTATTTAAACTGAATAAAAAATGAGCGATTTGAATAAAGCATATAAACTGAACTAAATAGAAAATAAATATTAAACAAATTATTTTACTAATAAACTTACAAATCAAACTAAATTAAAGTTAAAAAAAATATTTGTATAATTATAGTATAATAGTTATTATATAAATATAAAAACAAAGAATCGCATTAACTTGTTCGCTACCAGCGAAACAAAAATCTTTCTGTATCAACCTCACATTTTTTTGAATAAAATTTGAATGACATAATATTGACAATTAATTAAAATTCGATAATAATAAAGTTTTTAACACACATCATTAAACAATAAGAAATGCATAGTGCTTAAAACTATTGTTTTTATAAGTAGTAACTAAAACATTAAGTCTGAAACAAACCTCATTTAATGAATAAAAAGTATATTTTTCTTCAAAATACTTTGATAATTACTTAACTGAATACTTAACACTTCTACAAGTTAAGTTTTACAACAGTGTTAACGCTGTTTTATTTTATAACTAAATTTGAAGAAGTTTTTTTTATGAAGGTTTATTCAAACTTTTTTAACTTTGCGATAACTTTTTTATAATTACACAATATAGCTCTTTTTTTTGATTATGTAGAGAATTAATTGAATCTTTAGAACAAACAAATTATGTGTCTAGAAGGGAAATTTATGTACAAAACAAGATAAATTGTAAAGCACACTCGAAAGTCGTTACCAGTGGCTTGCGGTAGTGAGTTAAACCATAACTAAATGTAAATTAAACATAAAACGAACAGCTCTATTAAACCATATGGACTAAATACAAAACGAAAAACCGCATCATACTGCCTTTATTTTTTCTCTGCCTGCAAATCTAATAATCACAAAATATGTATAATTGTGTCATTATTTCAGCTGTCTTCTAAAATAAAGTAATAATAAAACAAGTAAAAATAAAATTTTTAATATAAAGATATATATATATATATATATACATATATGCAGTGGCGGCGCCAGCATTTTTTGGTCTTTGAGATAGCTAACTTCCAGACATGAAGCCAACTCCAAACATTGATAAGTTTATACTTATGTAAAATAAGGATGCTTCGCAAAAAATTATGATGATTAGAGCTTGGGAACAAAAAAACCCAAAATATTTGGCCGACACTGCCCCAAACATGAAAGCAACAAGTTGATTAAATAATTTGTGTACTATCTTTAAATTTTAAGTTTCGCACTATTATCTCTCAGCGTTCAAAAATTATAACCATATGAAGTTTATGGGGTTGCAAATTTTATATGGTCATAATTTTTGAGCGCTGAGAGATAATACTATGAAACTTAAAATTCATAGATAAATATAAGTCTAGTTAAAAATAGTACAAAAACTATTTCATCAACTTGTTTGCTCTCACGTTTGGGGCAGTGTCGGTTAAATTTTATGGGTTTTTTTCGTTCCCAAGCTCCAATCATCGTAAATTTTTGCAAAGCATCCTTCTTTTACATAAGTATGAACTTATAAATGTTTGGAGTTTGTTCCATGTCTGGAAGTTAGCCACTGCATTAATGCGCATCATTTTTTACTAAATCACAAATATTTTTTGTGATTTAGTAAAAAGTTATACAAATATTTGATTTTCTGATAGTAGTAGAAAAAATACTTATATCTTTAAAACAAAAAAAAAAGAAAAAAAAAAGCTGTCTTAAAAAGATATTGCGATGATGTCATATACCAAAACTGTTATGAATTAAACACGCATGGAATAAATTATCAAGTCTGCAGACAACATTATACAGACTCCGAGAACCAAAAAAAAAATAGAGAAGACAAGCTTAGACTAAAACAATAATTTTCATTTTGTTGGTATACATTCATTATTTAGTTTCAATCAAAAAAATTTAGCTCAAATGTTTTTTTTAAACGTTTTCTTTAACACAACTTGTCTCGGCAGTTGGGGATCCCTTTAAGCAAATAATTGAAACATAACATTTTACTGTTTAGAGAAATTTATCTGGTCCGTGAATTACAGAAGCAGCACCATGATCTTAAATATTATTACATGGGTTTCTATATTCATTCCTGTTCGAAAATGAGATACAAGGTATTTGTCTTTTAGTTTGCTAATTATTAAAAGATTGCTAAATATCTATTTTTAGATTTTTTTATAGTGCTTTTGTAGCTTTTTTTAATTTTTTAGTAATAAACAACTGTTAATTGATTTTTTTTTTTTTTTTTGAATTTATGTAGCCATTGCAATTCTTAAGCTTACATTAGCTTCATAGATTGAAAATGGATAAAACATAAAATTAAATTAAACTTGATAAATAATGTTAGCATACCAAATAAAAAGCTTCTTTTTTGCTTTTAATCTAATGTTTTAATAAATTTCCTACTTTATATTAAAAATCTTGTTAACTGGTATTTTACTTATTTTTATTTTTAGTTTAAATATGATAGTTTTCTCTTTGATTATTTAACACGTGGCTAAATATACAATTCATTCTCCTATACAGTTCTATATATATATATATATATATATATTATATATATATATATATATATATATATATATATATATGTGTGTGTGTTTAGATAAGCTCAGCTTCAGTACATGCATTCACTATCTTATTGTCTGCCGCCACAAAGGATCAGGCTAAAAAATGGTCATATAACATTTACAACAATAAGCATATAAATGATTTTCATCATTTATGTATGTTATGTTTTCATCATTAGTATGCTATTATGAAGTACTGTTAAAAAAATTTTTTAAAAGTTTAAACTCTTTTTAAAAAGGTTTTTTTTTTAATAAATTCTTTTTCAAAGTAAAAAAATCACTAAAATAAGTAAATTGGTTTTAAAACAGATAAGACAAATATTTTCAGTGTTTACAATCCATTAATGTCTGTTTTATAAAAAAATAAGTCTTGTGTGCAACAGTTAATTAGTTTTCACATTAATTGTATTGTTAGACAATTTAAATTTAAAATCTCTTCATTTTCATTTGAATTTGAAAAAAAAAATGTTTTACTTTGTATATAACTCCTCCCCTTTAGTCATTAGTTAAAAGTATCAAGCTTTTAGAACTGAAATTTTTACTGAATCACACAAACTTATTTTTTGATAGCCAATTGAAGTTTGCATGGATTGATATTTATCTATGTGAATTATTGAAATGCAAAATCACTTAAGAAGTGTTAAGATTTGTTCTATAAATGTGCTTTGTCTTGTTTTATCGGAATAGCAATCAAGTAAGAACTATATCGGAATAGTACCAAGCGAGAACAAGCAAAATATATTAATTTTTGTAACACTACTTTAAAACTTAGCATATGAACTGAGACAAAAAATAAGTTACTTCTTACAAAAAATATGATCTACAAAATAATTAGGAATAAATATATTGCTCAAAGGAGGAGCATTGCTCAAATGGTGAAAGAGGTTTCATTTTCAGAGAATGTAAAAGTTGAAAATTTTTACATTCTATGAAGATTTTTTTTTGTTATGCTTGTTCTGTGAAAACTTCACAGAACAAGCATATCAATTTATTTGTATATATAGGTGTTTATAGTAAAAAAAAAAAATTTTTTTTTTTTCAGAAACAATATTATCCATCTTTTTTGTTATGTCCAGAAACTTACTCATGGATATCAATAGAAAAAGCACTACCAAAGTTGGATATTAGTAAATATAGTCGTCTTAGTGATGGCATCATCAAAGGTGTGGTTAAATTTTTTTTTTTCTCAATGTTCTAATAACATGAATAGACAAAAAAAAAACTAATTAGCAACCATTCCATTTGGCAAATGACCTGTTTCAGGTGTCTAAAAAACCTATTATAACTTAAAAAACTTTAAGACGTCTAAAACAATTCTTGCGTTATTTTTGGGATTGCTGAGGTTGGGAGTACAATCAAAAAAAGTCAGTGTTTAAGAATGGTTAATACAAGAAGTTTAAAATGAACATTATAAATGGTAATAATAAAATTAGAGAAATAAATACTTATAGAATAAAAAGTAATTCATTTTCAAATTAAATTTTACAAAAAAGACTAAAATTTCTTAAAGTGCAAAATATTGTGCAAAATATCTTTTCTTGTTAATAATTTTTACAACATTTTATGTATTAGAACAACAATTGGCTACTGATCATGTTATGGTGTTACACAGGAATAAAGTTGTGCAATTTAATGTAAGCTTTTTCTTTTTTATCTACTGATTAATTGATTTATTTATAATTGAAATATTGATAAAATTATGTATTAAAATTTTGTAAATTAATGTTTTTAATATATATATGTATATATATATATATATATATATATATATATATATATATATATATATATATATATATATATATATATATACATATATATATATATATATATATATATATATATATATATATATATATATATATATATATATATATACTCACACACACACACACACACACACACACACACACACACACACACACACACACACACACACACACACACACACACACACACACACACACACACACACACACACATATATATATACCGTATGCTTGCAATCAATTCAAAATATTTTAGAAATTATGACCTAAACATAACTATTAAACTGTAACTATAGGTAAATATAGAGTTCGGACTGTTGTAGTTGTCGAAATTTAATACAATAACACATTACAATACAATAATATTGTATTGTAGTAACAGAGATGTAATTAAAACATTTATTGTTATTGTATTGCTGTGAATAAAAACAGTTACAATAACTATTGTATTGTTTTTGTTCTAACAATACATTGAAGTTCTTAAACTATTTTATTGTATTACTGTGATGTAAAACAATTACAATAATTTTTGTATTGTTTTGCTGGGATAAAAAACAGTTACAATAATTATTGTGGTGTATTGTATTACTATTTCAAAGTCCAATAGCTATTGTATTTTAAAGTATTTAGATTCTTTTCCCACGCATTTATTTGGGCACTAGAAAGTTCAGTGGTGCCCGTGACACTCGTTTTTAGCAGTCACTTGTATATATATATATAAATTTTATTTATTTTGAGAAGTGAAGTGAAGCCAGGAAAATCAAAGAAGTATGCATATATTACATATACTTAATAAATATTAAGTTCAGATTTGCTCGTGGCACCCGTTTCTAGTAACCATTTACATATAAAAACTTTATTTATTTTGAATTCAAAATAAATAAATGTTTAAAGAATAAATTATTTAGAATTAACATTAATAATATTCATTCATCATCATACAAATATATAACTTATTATATGTTTTTATTTTTATAACTATTTACTATGTTAAGTAAAATTTTTGAATTTTTTTGTCTAAACTGATATTAAAATGTTTCAGCGGCAGATGACGTTTTCACTTACTGATTAACTGCATAAAGCACGTAAAAATTACTTTTTTTTATCATTAAAATTTACTGCTAATGAGTAATAAATTACAACATTATGGAATCAGGGAACAATTGACCTGGGTAATTATGCATTAAGCTGTCTTAATATGTGAACTACTTTTATTTTGCAACATTTTTTTCTACATTTTCAGATTACTAATCGCCTATCAGACCATACTGTTGAATTTTGTAGATTTTGAAAAATGAGGCAGTTTAGAATACCAAACAAATATTATTGATTTATGTAACATTTATGCAACTAGACCCAAAACTACAGTTACTTTATGGAACACATCCATAAAAGTCTCAGGGAAACAAAAAGACAAAGTTATATTAAAGTAAGTGTTAATTGAGAAAGTATCGAAAAAAATGGGTTGGTGTCTATTGTAATAGTAAAATAGAAATAGAATCATCAATTTTATATTAGATGAACCCTATTTCAAGGTCATATATCTTGGAGACTAGATTGTTAGAACATTAAATAAATTTTGACATAACATTTTTCTTTTATTACAATAATAAATTGTTATTGTATTATAAAGATGAATTACAATGCAATATTTATTGTTTTTTTAGTGGGTCATTACAATACCTTTTTTTTCAGATATTGTCATTGTATTATAAAGATGAATTACAATACAATATTTATTGTTATTGTATTACAGTATTAAAATAGTTGTAGATTACAAGTATTGTTATTGTTTCTCAAAAAGTTAATACAATAACAATAGTTATTGTTTCTATTGTTTTCATTACAATTACAACAGTCTGAACTCTAGGTGAATATAACTATTGAAATGCCTTTTTCATCACTTGATGAGTTTTTCCTTTCACCCAACATTATAACATTAATAACATATAACATTAAAATATAATTTCATATAACAATATAACATTAAAAACATGATTTGGAATTAAAGAATAGTGGAAATTTAATTCTGCAAGTCAATTGAAGAAGTTGATAAATGATATTCTATTTGCAAGCTTATAATAGTTGATTCTTAAAGTTTAAAACTTTTTTAAAACTGCTTTGATTTTTTGTATACAATAGATGAAGAATAAAGCAAGACAGCTGATAAAATGTTTAATTTAAAAAAGAATTTTAAATGCTAGCTAAATTGTTTTAAAAAAAAAGTGGTTCATTAAGTACAATGTTAATTTAAAAATTAATCAAAAGTAATATTTGTCTGACCAGATTATATGGTATCAACATCATTTTGAAACAAAATTAAGCCTTTCTGCAATAAACCTTTTTACCCAGGAATATAGAAATTAGTAACTGTAATTGTTTCAAATAATATACTTTCAAGAGTGCTAAGTGGCTTTGGCCCATTGCTATTTGCGATTGTTTAATTCACCCTTTATATCTATTGATAATGATAGTTTAAGCAAATGTGGAATAAATATTGTAAATAGATATACTATAATGATTGTTTTTTATCATTTAGACATATCTTCAACGAATTACAGACCGCCATGAAAAAGAAAAACAAATAAAGGAAGTTGAAGAATATTTAACTTTGACTGGTTTATCAGCTTTAAATATGATTCTTTACAGAAGTTAAATGTTTCTTATATATACTTAAATAGTTATTTTATTTTTAAAATTTTATGTATTATAAAGTTTATGTATAATAAATTTGCATTACAAATATTTTTTCAAGTTTTTACAAATTCTATGCCATCTAAAAAAGAATACATTATTTTTAGGCTTTATAAAACACAATTTTATTTTTTAAATATAGTTATTTGACTATTCATTACTTAAAATTTTATTACTTATTTAGGTTATTTTAGATGTTATTTTTTATTTTTTATTTTAGAAGTTCAAGTTTGTACTTGCTGTTATAAAAAATTTTTCTTTGATTTTAATTGTATTTTTAAACATTATAATTTTATTTAAATTATTATGTAATTACAGATAAGTTTTAATTACTAGGTGTGAAAAGATAAATGTTATTCATTTGTTTTTTAAATATTGTGAAATGTTTGGTTTTTAAATGTAGATTACAAAATATAGAATATTATTTTTAACAGAAAAACTTGTATTTTTCTTTTGTTTTTTTAAGCAATAAACAACTTTATCTACACTACAGTTAAATTAACAATTTTAAAATGTGGCAAGAAGCAAGAAAACAAGAAAAAAAGTTACGAGGAATTATGATTGATTACAAGAAAAGAGCAGAACGAAGACAAGCATATTATACAAAAATGGTTTTCACAAATTCTATTTTCACAAAGATTTAAAAAAATGCTGTTGTAAATTGTATAAAATAAATATTTAAAAAAATGTTTTAAATAATATTTATAATAGCTGTATAAAAAATTTGTAAAATAATTTTTTTTTAACAAAATTTTTAAATAAATTTTTACTAGTTATCTAAACCACTATACAAAAGTCTCTTGATACATTTTATAAAACTCCATATAGCAAATTATGTTTTTTTAAAAAAAAAAAGAAAAATGTTTAAAGAAAGTTTACCATTTGAACTATAAGTTTAAAGAAAATTTACAATCTAAACTATAATAAGCTATAATTAAACTATAAGTGCTTGATTTATAAAAAAGTATGAAAACACAAAAGTTATTTTTATCAATGAGCATTTATTTTTAGAAAATGGATCCGCATCAGTTGATTCGTGTCTATGGTCAGAAATGCAAGTTTCATATGCTTAATGATAGCTCTGTTGCAATTGCAGATGGGCAACTGTAGGATTAATTTTTTTTCATATATTCTATTAAATACAATAAAGTTAGAATTAAAAATGTTGTATTATCATGTTGTATGTTACTAAAATGAAAAGTAAAACCTAATTATTAAGTAATGTTTTAATTATATTTTAGGATGCCTTGGCAAGGAGATAATGAAATATTAATAGACAGGTAGTTAGAAATTTTAAAATTGAATGAAGACATTTATATATATATATATATATATATATATATATATATATATATATATATATATATATATATATATATATATATATATATATATATATATATATACATATATATATATATACATATATACATATATACATAATTTAGTAACATATTTTGTGACATAACCAGGCAACAGAAAATATTTAAATCATTAGATTTTATAAGTAGTAAAGAAAAGGACAAAAGAAAGTGAAATATAAAAGCAGAGAAGATAGACTTAAGGTAAGAATCTGCCAAGAAATGATAAAGGTATCATTTCTTGGCAGATTCTGTGTCGTTTTAGATTTTAAGTTTTACCCATTTATAAAATTTTTAATTGACAATTTTCAAAAGTATCTCTGTTTTTATATTTTAATTTCTTCTCTCCTTTTCTTTACAAATTTTTTATTTGACCCTGGTATAACATTTTGAAGAAATGTGCACTTACATATGTTTACATAATTAACACATTATATGCTTAGGAAATCGTTCTGCACATTTATTTTTTTGTAAGTTAAATTGTAAGATTGTTTTTATTTAAACTTCTATCGATGCATAAATGCACCATGTTTTGTGATTCACAAGCTTCACACAAAATTACACTGTTGTACGGCTCTTTAGTTTTTTCTGCACAATCTTTTGGACAATCTTAAAGTGTATTTGGAAGTACCAGGCCTTGTTTTAAGCGTAGAGCTTTTTTTTTTAATCTTCTTTTCTCAACCTCTTTTTGAAGTTGAAAAAGCAATTTTTTTTTTCTTTAATATAATAAAAATAAATAAATAAAAAATTGCTCAACTGAAACTGCTTACTGCTTAATATCTCTTAACATGTTCGTAAATAGATCTACGCTTAACGCTTAAAACAAGGCCTGAAGTACCTTAAACATATTTTTATTACGTTCAAAAAATAAAATTTCATTTTCAGTATAGACATTAAGAAATTAATGGACATAGTTTACATAAATCATCAGTTTGGAAAACCGTTATGTTATAAAACAGACTAAAACTTTAGTTATGTTATATATAGTTGCATTTATTTTATTTATTTTATATTTTCATGTTATACATTAGTTCTTTATTTAATTAAAATTTTTTTTTTTTTTTAGGTTTGATGTAAGAGCACACTTGGATTTTATTCCTGAACCTGTTGATTGTACTGAAGAAACGTTAGTTTTTTAGATAATGTTGATATAATAAAGTATATGCAAGTAATTAAAAGAAGTTCAATTTTTTATAAATTATTATATACTGTCTTTTTTTTTTTTGTTTCAAAATATTTTGATGTCGTTGTTGACCATTTTAACTAGAAAAAGTAAATAAAAAAGACTTTAGTCATTTTTTACATTTATTAGAAAATAACAATTTAAAAGAAAAATTGTATAAACAGCAAAATCGTATTCAAGATAAAAGTTATTAAAAATAAATTAAACATTTACAAATAAACTAACACATTATTTTTGTTTTGAGAAATAAATTGCATTATGGGAAATATCACATTAAATAGAAAGTTAGATACATTGTTAATGCTGCAGAAAAAGGCTATAAAAATGTCGACAACTGAAAACTTAATTTTATCAGGTTGTACAAATCTCTACAAACATTGAGCATGAAGTATCTTATTCTGGTTTAGTATTTTCAAAATCTTTTTACAATTTTACTATTTTTCAGTTTAATGTGAACTTGGCTTGTATCATTGGTATGAGAGGAGGCATAAAGTTCTTAGTTAAATGCTCTTCCTTATTTGAAGAAAATCTTTTCATTAAAAAAAACTTTTAAAAAAAGTACAGCTATATTATCGACATAAAACATTCAGTACAAGGAAAGATAAATAAATTTAAGTTCTTTAGAAGAAGAATAAATTTAAAAGATATATTGAACAGATGTTCTTAACAAAATAATAACTATAGTACAAGCATGCAATAAAATGTATTAAGTGGCATAAAATGTTCAGTATATTATAAAAGAAAAAATTTTATATAAATAATGTGTTTGTTTTTAATAATTTTTTATGTTGAATACAAATCAAAACAGTATTTTGGAACAGAGGAATAATACTTATAACAATAAATAAAATGAAAACATCTCGTAATATTTTTTGTGTGAGTTCTTTTTTACTACTTGTTGAGTGTTTTTTGATATTTTTTAGTTTCACTAAAGTGTAATAAATATATATTTAAATTATAAATGTACATTAATAATTTCTAAAATTGATTAATTTTTAAAATTTTTTTCTTAGTGATGAAGACAAGTTGATATGGAAATGTAATTATGAAAGCTATCGCACACTTGTTCAGATTGATGCAACTGGTGGTATGTAAATATTTTAATCTTAATTTATACTGTTATTTCATTTAAAGTTTTTCTTCAATGCAATTGCATGAAAAAAGTTAAGCTTTTTTTTTGTAGCATAACAAAGTTATTTAAAGTTAAACTCTGCTCTTTTTTTTTTACATGTTCAGTGTCTCTCTTTAGAAATGTTCAGTGTCTCTCTTTAGACATGTTCAGTGTCTTTCTTTAGACATGTTCAGTGTCTCTCTTTAGACATGTTCAGTGTCTCTCTTTAGGCCTTTTGTGCTATAAAGTTTGAGTGAAACTTTTATTAAAACCAGAAAAGGCATATGTTTTCTTAAAAATGACCTTTATGCATTTTCTTACAATAATATTTTTAAGATTAATAGAGATTAATTGTAAGATTATTATTAATAATACTAATAATAATATTATAGTAATACTTTTTACAATAATATTCTATTTAATAATTATTTGTTACTAACAAACTAGTTTTTTTAAAGTTGTTATTGTTTCATCTGTCAATTTTTTTTTTTGTACAATAGTTTATTGTTTTTTTTTAGCATCAGAAGAACAATACCTCAAGCAGTTGGAAATAGAAGAAGCTTATGGTAAAAAGCAAGCAGAGCAAAAACTTAATGTGGAGAAAGAGAAGTCAGTATGTTTGTTGTTTCTTTGATGCTTTTTTATGCAAATCTGAAGTAACATTTTCTTTATGGTTTAATTTATGCAAATCTGAAGTAATTTATGCAAATCTGAAGTAACATTTTCTATATGGTTAATTTATGCAAATCTGAAGTAATTTATGCAAATCTGAAGTAACATTTTCTATATAATGTTTGGAAAATTAGAACAGTATGGTTCTAATAAATTTATGTTGTTTTAGTTGAAACTTACAATTAAAATTGTATTGGTAGAGATCCTAAATTTAGTAGGTTTTAATGTAGAAAAATGGTCTCATGTAGAAAAACGGTCTTATGTAGAAAATGTCTTATTTTTTTTTTAGGTTTTTATAAAAACGAATTAAAAGTGAAAGAATGAAATAAAGGAATCTTTTTTATTAGTAATTGTTTTTTTATGTAGAGCTCAAAGTAAAGCGAATGCAAAAATCCATTATAAATATGAAGGATGTGCTGTTTACTCAAATGATGAAGATTCAACTAGTGAGGAGAGTGAAAGTGATCTTAGTGATATAGGTTGAGTTTTTTTTAAAGTAAATTTAATAATGTTTTAATTGAATGTGCAATCTTACATAACTGTAAAAGTCAAAACTAGTTACAGAAACTAACAAGGTAAAAGTATACAAGATACACTTATGCAAGGTACGCACATATGCAAGTAGTAAGTTTACAAGATATAAATCTAATTAAAAATGAGCACAAATGAATCTGTTTATGCTAAAATAGAACTTTATAGAAAAAAAGGGGTTTACTTTGGATAATCTTGTTTTTGAAGAAAAAAAAACTTAAAAAAAAAACAAAAACTGTACAACTTATGAATAAAAAGGTTTTTTTTAAAAATCTTTTTTTTTATAAATTTTAGTATTATTTTATTACATAGAACACATTTAGAGGGTGAGAGCAGATATAAAGATATATATCCCAAGGACCACCCTAATATATATATATATATATATATATATATATATATATATATATATATATATATATATATATATATATATATATATATATTCTATATATATATATATATATATATATATATATATATATATATATATGTTCCTAATTTTACATGTCTTAAAAACGAAATGAACTATACTACCACAGCAAACAGTTCCGGAGTCTGGAGTCATAGCACGCCATGACATGAGCAATCAGTTGACAGGTGACAGCACACAGGCAGAATTTCGTCGACAAGTGCCGTTTTGCAGCGGACAAAACAAGTTTTTTGATTTGTTTCATTTTCTTAAGTCTGGTCCGTGTCAACGTCACAGAAGTTTTTTCTTGATGCCCTGCAAAGAAACCGCTGATTTCACTAAAGAACCAGAAGAAAAGACTCCTGTTTGCTACATCTCATATTGACTGGAATGTGCAGAAATGGTGAACTGTCCTGTTCAGTGATAAGTTGAAGTTCAACATCATTGGGAGCAATGGCATTTGCATGTACATCGACATGGTGGAGGCAGTGTAGAAGCATGGTGGAGGCAATGTAATGGTCTGGGGGTGTTTTTCTGCTAACGGTCTAGATCCAATACATTGAATCGATGGAATAATGGACTGTTTCATGTATAAAAACATCCTTAAAGATGTCATGTTACCCCATGCTGAATGGAATATGCCAATAAAATGGGTTTTTCAGCAAGACAACAATTCGAAACACACTGCAAAAGTAGTCAAATTGTAGTTTCAAGACAACCACCTATCAGCGATGGGTTGGCTGCCTCAATCTCCATATCTCAACCCTATCGAGAACCTGTGGGAGATCGTCAACTGCAGAATTAATCTAAAGGTGTTCTTAATAAGGATCAACTGTTTGAACAAATCCAAAAGGCCGGGGCAGCGGTTCCACAAAGTTTCATTGATCACCTGATCGAATCTATGCCTCTAAGATGCAATGTTATGATCAACAACGAAGAATTCGCCACGAAATATTGATAGCAAAATACAGCTTGGGCAACATTTTGTGGAGTTGCAGTTGTTTTGTCCAGAAGGAAATCAACTTTTTTTAATACTTTTGATTAATTTATTAATTTTTATGTACAAATAATGAACTTTGTGATGAATAAAACTTGAAGAACGTTGTCTCTAAACAGTTACATGGTTATTTCTCTAAATTGAAAAAATGCAGCACTTTTATATAAAGAAACTAAATTAGCATTATTTAGTTGCACTTGCTTTGTCTGATACTGTATATAAATTAGTAAAAACATCTCATATTTCTTCGACAGGTTGTATCTCCTTCTGACAGAAAATTGTAATTGTTATAATTATATAGTTTTATAATATAATATTATATATAATTTTTTAATCAATTATATCAAATAGAGAGCACTCTTATTGTAGAATACATAATTTACATATATATCAGGGTGTTAGCCACGAATATGTTTTTTACCACGGCAACATTTCCGTGCCGCCCCAAATCAGAAATTGAGGGTTTTTGTTTTGTTTTTAGGCAAAAAAATGCCTATGCATGACAATGTTTTCACCAAATTTCCTTACGGCAGGCGCCAGCATGATAGGTACCACCGCCCAAATTATTTTCCTAAAATAGCCTCTGATCTAATAAGTATTTTTAAATGTTCTTAGATTACAGTTGCTTTACTAAAATTCCATCAGTTACAAATATTCGCAAATATTCAAGTGTTTGTAAACATAATTTATTTTCATTAATAAAACTTTTGTCAAAAAAACTTTTTGCTGATATCGAATTATAAATTATGTTTTTTACAATAATTAATTGACATTGTTTTCTAAATAAGGGATACTTAAACTACATCAAAAGACAATCTAAATAATACAATTGATAAGAGTTTTGGCGTAATGTAAATGACTTAATGCGTATGTAAAATTGACATCTCATACATAAATTGTGTACAATGTAATGCATTTTAACAAGGTCTGTATAAGTATTTATATTTACTAGCTGTTCGGACCCGTATAATACAGGTCATAGTAAGTTTATTTTTCCGACCACTTCTATACTTATTCTTTATGTGGTCTCTTTGTTTCAATGTTTTTTGGTAAATGGTAGAAAAATTATTTAAAAATCTATATTTTGGGCCAATAAAAGTTTCTTTAAAACTTCTTATAAGAGATGCAGAGAGAAGAAGCACATTTTTTTATTTTACTTTTTTTTGCGCACTTAGAGCTATATAGAAACCTGACCGTGTTTATTTATTTCTAAATAAGTAAATAAATAAAAATAAAAATCTTCCTACTTTAGGAAAGAAAATTATCTCATTATCTTAGATGTGCAAATTAATTAATAATTGATTAAGTAAAAATGTTATAAACATAAATCCTAATTTTTCTAACATGAATGACAGTTGCGTGACATTTCTCCCAGTGATTTCGGAAATTTATAGTTATAATGAAATTTAGACCCTTCCAATAACAACCCCTTCCCTTTGTGTTAATTCCGCAGGTGAATTATTTTAATTAAGGGTATTCAAGATTTTAAATCAAGCAGAGCTTTTACCAAAATAATAAAATGATTTTACCAAAAATGATAAAAGTGTATATTTATTTACTCATATAAAAATATATTATTGACAATTAGCAAAATATCAATTATTAGGAAAAAGGAACAAACTAGATGACTTTTTGACAATTAAAAAAAGCATTAGTTTTTAAGAAAAAGGAACAAAATATATCTTTTCAACAAATTTTATTTACAAACAAAACAATACAAATCCTTATTTATAAAAAAGAACAAAAAATATTTTTTCAAAACATTAAAAAAACAAACAAATTTTATTACTTACAATTACTATATATATATACAAATAACAAAACAAAATATAAAAAGAAAAATCTATATTTACAAACTACATCTACAATTAGTAGATAAAAATACTAATTATAGATGTACTGTTAAGGTTTCCTACCACCTCCTCCCCTCATATTTCCTTTTCTAAGAGCCACTTTCCCAATAATAGTAGGGGGGAGAATTTACTACAATATTTACCCACACCCTTTGCGCTTTATAGGATGTGAGCCCTCTATTCATTTTGCAATATGCTGAAAAAGAATTGCCTAATTAAAAATAAATCTAAAACAAGAAAACTTAAATTGTTAAAAAATGTAACGCAGTTTATATTTAAAAAAACATCATCACTAATAGACAATAAGTACATCGTTTATAGACAATAAGTATATCATTTATAGACAATAAGTACATCATTTATAGACAATAAGTATATCATTTATAGACAATAAGTACATCATTTATAGACAATAAGTACATCACTGATAGATGATAAGTACCATTTTTGCTATAGTTAAAACTTTTTTTTTTAAACATCTTCACTCCCAACAAGGCTGTAAGTAACACTATTAAAGTTGGAAGTTATTGGAAGTGAAAAAATGAAGTTTATAGAGCAAGATAACAATTCACAGACAAATTAAAAGAAAATTATAGGAATCAGGAAAACAATAAAAAGGGAGGAAATTCCAAAGAACTGATGTTGGAGGAAAAAAACTAGATGAATAAGAATTTTTGGAGCACTTAGGAACAGTCACAGTAAAAAAATGAAACTTTATTGAATGACAAGTAACACGAGAATGAATTTTATTAGGGCACTTTAGAGCAGCGTTCATTATAGTATTTATAGAAAAGAGAAACAGAAGCAATATTACGATAATGTGAAAATGGTTGAAGGTTAGCTACAAGTGCAGGTCCAAATATGTTTATTATGGGTTTTTGCACCTTTTCTAAAAGATAAAAGGAATCATTTGAAGATCCGCTCCAGATATGGCAACAGTATTCCATACAAGGACGGATTAGATATTTATATAGTTAAAGAATAGAATCCAGATTATGAAAGCGCTAAGCAGGATTAAGAGATGAAACCTTAACAGATGCTTATTTTGCAATGGATTTTATATATGGTTTCCAAGAAAGATCGGAAGTGAGAGTTAAATTTAGAAGATGAAGGGCAGATGACTCATTAAGTACATTACTGTTCATAAATATAGGAAGATCTAGATTATTGCAATAACATTTGGTTGAAAAAATTTTAGTTTATCTAAAGTAAATTTCACTGAAAGTCCCATGCTGCAGCAGAAGTGTATTGGAGAAGAACTTTTCAATTGGAGAAGAACTTTTCAAGCTCAAATGCTCCCTTCAAGCAATCAGAAAGTGTTGGCTTCTTATCAAGACAAGAACAAATGGTAGTGTCATCAGCGTACAATGCCACCACAGATGCAAGAATTTCTGGGAGATTGTTAATGTAAATTAAAAAAGTAAAGGGCCTTAGAATATAGAACCTTGAGGAACCCCTGAAGTTACAGAAAATGAAGAAGAGTGCTATTCATTGAGGACAACTTTTAAACTAAAATTGGTAAGGAAGAATTCAATAATCTTCAAGATAATACCTGCTATACCATAAGAAGAGAACTTATGGAGAAGACCAGAATACCAAACTTTATCAAAGGCTCTAGAAATGTCGAGAGTGGTAGCCCTAACTTATTGGTTATTACCATTAACAAATCAGAAGTAAAATGAGAAGATTGAAATCTATATTGATGATCAATAGATGCTGCTTTCCAGTAGGCTGGAAAACAAGACTCTGATAGGCTATTGTTAAATAGTTTTGAATGTATAGACAAAAGCTCCAGAGAAATCATTTTATAATGATTTCTAGCAATAGTAAACAGACATCTGTTTGATATGGAAGTAATTGTTACTATTGGAAATTGCAGTAGCACAATGAGAAGAAGACCATTGGGGCTTGAATTGAAATTGTTGATAGGTAATAAAAGATTTCATGCCAGCCAGAATCCAAAAGAAGTTGAAAGATTTCTACCCCAGAGTCATCACTAAGAAATGTCCTAGTCAGCTTTAAAAGTGTTGTTGTAAGAGGTACAATGATAAGAGAATTCTGATGATGAAGTAGAATGAGATAATATTTTTAGAGAGATCAAACTGTGATTATAAACATCTAATTAAATTTGGAGAAACTGAGCACTTACTATGGTCAGAAACAAAACATAATTCATGTAGAGAAGGTAAATAATTTTGATTGTCTGGAAAGCGAGTTGGAAAGGCTATTTGTGTTAGAGATTGAGAAAACAAATGTTGCGGGTCTTAACACCTGCATAGTCACTAAAACCAATCCATTCAATGTGATGAGCATTGAAGTCACCAACAAGAAGGACCTTAGCTGAAGCATAAAAAGAAAGGGGTCGGTCAATTTGATCAGAAATAACATTTAAAAGAGTGCAGTCTTGAGATAATGGAGAGTGATATAGAACAATGAGAAAATTGATAAAGTGAAGTGGTGCTAAACGAAAGCACATAAAAGAATAGTTGCTGGATTTAAACCTAGTTTTCTGACAAATAGGTGAATTCTTACAAATGTAAATGCAATTTACATTGGTAAGTATTAATACTCTAATTAGCCTAATATAATTTACTAAAACAGTACAACATTAATATCATTTTAATAATAGGCAAGGTTTTGCAAATTTTTATAAAAATAGAATAACACAATCATTATTATGACCAATCATTATTATGACCTATCACACATATATAACTACCTATCACACATATATAACTACCTATCACACATATATAACTACCTATCACACATATATAACTACCTATCACACATATATAACTACCTATCACACATATATAACTACCTATCACACATATATAACTACCTATCACACATATATAACTACCTATCACACATATATAACAACCTATCACACATTTATAACTACCTATCACACATATATAACTACCTATTACACAAATTAGCAAAAACATAACTAGCTGTACAAACTTTGAATTGTGAACTTAATTTAATAAATTTTACTTTGATAGTTAATCAACTATCAAAGTAAAGTTTATAAAATTAAGTAAATAATAATTATTGATGAAATATGAGATATTTGCGAGAAATTTATAAGGCTAAGTATACTATTAAGAAAAATTTTATAGTTAATGTCATTCATTTAAATTTACAAAAAATTTATAGTTAAGATTTATTAGTCACTTGAGATTTAATTTAAAAAAAAACGCATTTAAGAAGTGAGCTGTTGCTTCACTTATTATAAGCATATTTCATTCATCCCCACAATTCTTTTTTTCTGTTTTTTACTCATAACTTTTTTTCCTAAATAGTAAATTTAATTTTGAAAAAATATTCTTGATCAGCGTAAAAAGTTAGACAAGAAAATATTTTAAGTTCAATGATATCAAATTTAACTTCCAACGGCTTACTGATGACAAGTAAACAGTTGGTAAATATCTGGCAGATTTTATTTTAGATGAAAAAAAAATATTTAAAATTGTTTGATGATCAACTGAAAGTAGTTGAAACATTTAGTAAAAAAATTTTATTTTAGCTAAAAGCCTGGAACCAATTGTTTTAAGTTTTAAAATGATTTGTAAAAAGAAATTTTTTTCACTTTTTTAAAAAAATTTTAAGGAAATTTACTCCTTTCTATTTAAAATTTACTGGTAAATTTTACCATTAAATTTTGAATCAAATTTTACCGGAAAATTTACATCACTAATACATACAAACAATTTTTTGTTTTTTTTTTGTTTTTATTTTGTTGTTGTAGAAAAGGTAAATAGTTTTCTATAAAAATGTCTGTCTAATGTCTGATCTATACAACAAACCATTTCATTAAAAGCTAGTGTTCCAATTATATATATATATATATATATATATATATATATATATATATATATATATATATATATATATATATATATATATATATATATATATATATATATATATATATATATATATATATATATATATATATATATATATATATATATATTATGTGTATATCCATATACACATACATACATATACATATGTGTGTAAAATATGTATCTAATATATTTTAGATATCAATGTCAACGTTTTGGAATTAGAAGAAGAACAGGTTGTTCAAAATATTTATTTTTATATCTACTATAGAGTGTTTAGATTGTTTAGTACTAGCTTTGCTTATCTTTATAGTATAGCATTATAAAAAAAGAAGAAAAAAATTAAGAATGATGAAAGTAAAGATTGCTACCCCATGCCAAACCCTAGTGGCACTCCTTTGCAGCAGCTAGCTATAAGATAGTATATAATAAAGCCCCTGGCAGCAGGCTGTTTTAGTGTGATGTCGAAGTGCTTATCTAAACAGACATTTATAGTTGTGCAATTTTACAATTTTTTTATTTTTTTGTAACAAATGGGTAAAAACGTATTAAGAAAATTCATATGTACCAGGGTAATAAAGAAGTTATACAAATGAGTTTTAAAGCAGGGTTATAAAGAAGTTAAACATTCTTTATACTAGGACTATCAAGGGGTTTAAACCCTTCTACATGTATATTAGCCTATTTTTTAACCATTCTTAATTTATATTTAGGTGCCTATATTGCGACTTAAATTATATAGATTACATTTAATATTAAATAAATTAATGTTAGATAACATACATTACATTTATTATTTTTATTAATATTTTGGTTTTTATAGTTTTTATTTTTAATTGATTTTAAATTTATTAGCAAAACCATTTGGATGCATTAGCAACTCAATACGGAATTGGTTATGGGCAGTATTGCAAGTAATATTGCAATTTTTTTTTTATTGTTTCTTGTACTTTTTGTATTTCAAATTTAAAGTAAATTTCTTCTATATTTAATTTGAATGGCTTTTTGTTTTTAGACAACTTTTGTTTGAAAAAAAAGAATTTGAATATGTAAAAAAGCTTGAGGAGGAAGAAGAGCAACGTTCAAAGATGCCAGTATGAAACTTTTAAATTATAAAGTTTGATTAAAATTATCATAGCGAATATCACCATAGCGAACTAAAAAGTCGAAAACAAAAAATAATTAAAAAAACTGATGAAATTTTTTGAATTTTTTATAAAGTCATTGTTTGATTTTGCTTCCCTAAACTTCTTACATAATTTGTCTTTAATAATTCCCCAATAATTCTCAATTGGCATTAATAAAATTGCTGTTGTAAATGTTTGCTGTTGTAAAAGTTTGCTGTGGATTTGAAATAATCACAAAATATTAGGTCAGGCTAAAAGTACTGTTAAAGCATTTGATGAATTTTATCTATTTCTCCTTTTGATCACTATTTATTTATTTTGATGAATTTCACTATTTATTAAAGAAAAAGTGTTAAAATATTGTGATTTCAGACCACATTGACACATTGACTCCCATATAAAAATAGTGCTTGTATCTTGTATTGTTTTGAGATTTAATTTCACATAGGTTGGGTCATCTGTAATTATCCATGTTGTTTTTTTAACTCAATAGTTTGCATAATTTTCCTGCACAACCATTTGCCACAAAATCTTCTTTGGTATTGTGATCTGGAACTTTACATCTTAATGGACTTGATTTTATGAATTTTTTTTAATATTTCTTGTCTTTTGTCTGGTAGTTTTGCATAATAGAAACAAACCTTGCTCAGAATTGTTTAGATTAGCATTAACTTTTTTCAAAGTTTTCCTCGGCCACTTTCAGTATTTCTATTTATTGTATTAAATATTAAATTCTCAAATGTTCTAATAACAGTACTATTAGAAAATCTAACACTTTTTACAATTGAATTTATTCCACCTAAGCCTGTAAAATTTCATCATGTACTTGTTGCTTTTTTGTTGTCACTTTTAAAAAAATTATTGTTATTAAACATTTCCATATTAGTTATCTTAGAAAATTTTTTAATTGAATTATTATTTACAATTAGGTTTTTCTGGATAAAAACATGTTGTTTTTATAACAAACATGTTTTAATAAAATAAAATTTACTTAAGTGAACTTTTATTTTTTTAAAAGGTTTTTTAATAAATTTAAATAAATTATAGGGAAGAAAAGGAAAATCTGCACGTAGAAGCCTTCGTATGAAACAAAAGACAATGAGAGGCTCGCCATTAAGGTATTTTTACTTTTAAAAACATTATTTTTGTAAGTATAAATATATACTGTTTTATTGACAGCTTTTGTAACTTATTATTTTGTTAACTTTAGTTTTGCACTTCAAGAAAAAGAAATCGAAAATGATCCTGATGGGTTTGTCTTTAAATAATTCTACTTAAAAGCATACGTACATGCATATATATATATATATATATATATATATATATATATATATATATATATATATATATATATATATATATATATATATATATATATATATATATATATACACTTACTAAAGCGTGTTTTGATAAGCATTTGCTCACTTTTTCTGCTTACATTAAGCTATATCGTTATTTTTGAAGAAGAAGAAAAAACGAAGAATGATGAATAAAACGATTACTTCCCCATCCCAAACCCTCAGTCGATGTAGCAGCACTCCACTGTGAGTCAGGCTATTTGTTAGTCGATGTATGTACTGAAGCCCCCAGCAGCAGGCTATTTCAGTATGACGTCAGATTGCTTACCTTAGTACGCAATACTATTTGTATATATATGTATAACTTAATTTCTCCGCGCAGCGGTCTTGCTCGTCAAGGTTCATGTTTCGGAGTCAAAGAGTTGAGAAAGGGTTGTACCACGATTTACAACAAAAAATGAGTAGCCTTCCCAGCTGTAGTGGCCCCTCGGGCCTTGGGGAGGTGAATAATTAAATATATATATATATATATATATATATATATATATATATATATATATATATATATATATATATATATATATATATATATATATATATATATATATATATATATATATATATATATATATATATATATATATATACACACACACTTTTTTTAAATGTATGTATATTTACATAAAAAAGTTCATAGAAAAAAAAAAAGATTATGATAATTATGTTTCAGTTTTCTTAGTTACATTTATATATAAAAGTTTCATAGTTATATATAATAAATAAATATATAAAAGTTTCTTAGTTATGCTGTAATGATTTTTATTATAAATACATCAGAAAATTGTCAGCAATGGTTGTTTTTTTGTATTATAAATACATCAGAAAATTGCCAGCAATGGTTGTTTTTTTTTATCATAAATACATCAGAAAATTGTCAGCAATAGTTGTTTTTTTTTATATTTATTTAAGCATAATTACATTTTCTATATATAATGGTACAGTTCAAATATTATTATATGATTTTAATATTTTTATTATAATATTCTTTAATTAAATATTTTATATTAATTAAATATTTTAAAATAAGTTTTATTAAATTATTCAATAATATTATTTAAAACAGTCAATAAGGAACTCACAAACTATCCTTAAATATAAGTACAACCAAATACACTCTTTCTCATAGACTCCATGAAAAAAAAATTATTCCATTAAAACTTCAGTATTGATAATTCTAATATAAAAAAAGAGCACACATTCTTAGGAGTATTTCTAGACGAAAATCTTTCATGGCGTGAATACATAAGTATAATAAAAAACCAAACATCAAAAAATAAATAAACTTTAAAAACTAAATATACTCAATGTTTATCAATTTAACATTTATCAGATACTTTTATGTACAAAATTGATAATAAAATGACACCTCTAATATTTAATAACTTTTTTAACAAAATAAATCATGCTTACTATACTAGATTTTCAAATTAAAGCTATATTCAACCCAAAACCTATTATACGGCTACCAAATTCTCTATTGCAAATGGAGGCCTAAATTAAGGAATTCTAATTTTAATAATGACATCAAAACTACTGCTTTTCACAAATTTAAAATAAAACTTAAAAACTTCTTACTATTGACAACGAATTAAGTTATTTTTATTTTTATTTTTTTATCTTTATTTTTATCTTCTTTTTTATTATTTTCTATTTTTTATCGTTTTATTTATCTTTTTAATTTCCTTTTTGCGAACAACCCACCTGGTTTGCTTTTGCGAACAACCCACCTGGTTTGCTTTTTTCTGTTCTTGTTATTATTCTCTTAAACAATGTAAAAAATAACTCAATAATTAATTATTGATTAACAATCAATACAATTACTTTAACAAATAGTTCTTTTTATAACTATATTTCAAATCAGCTCTTATATTTAATTTTGTTTTGTTTTGTTTTTTGTACACCTTGAGGTTTTTATTGTCTTTTATTAAATTGTGTCATTTTTTTATTATTTTTTTTTTTTTGTTTTTTGGCTTTTGTTAGTTAAATAAAAAATATTTTAATTAATTTGTAACGGTTTTATAAAATATTTATCTTATAAAACAACTGCTTATAATGATGTAAACTACAGGGCTTAGTGATAAGACTAATTTTGTCTTCTTTTTGCCCCGGCCATGTAAATATTTATTTATACAATTTGGTATTGTAGCATTATTTATCACTCTTATGATTTTTTAGAGACGCTTGTGATCGTTCTTCATCATCACGATCGCCATCTCCACATACAGAAGAAAAAATTGAATATATTACAGAATTTGGAGGTGCCACAACAAACACAAATAAAGAAACCAGGTAGTTTTATTTTTTATAAAAATACTAAGGGATTCCCATGTGTTAAAATTACTAAGGGATTCCCGTCTGTTAAAATTGCTAAGGGATTCCCATGTGTTAAAATTACTAAGGGATTCCCATGTGTTAAAATTACTAAGGGATTCCCATGTGTTAAAATTACTAAGGGATTCCCATGTGTTAAAATTACTAAGGGATTTCTATATGTTAAAATTTCTAAGGAATTTCCATGTGTTATAATTACTAAGGGATTCCCATGTGTTAAAATTGCTAAGGGATTCCCATGTGTTAAAATTACTAAGGGATTCCCATGTGTTAAAATTACTAAGGGATTTCTATGTGTAAAAATTTCTAAGGGATTTCCATGTGTTAAAATTACTAAGGGATTCCCATGTGTTAAAATTGCTAAGGGATTCCATGTGTCAAGACATGTTATGTTTATTTTTATAAAAATTACTTTATAGTTATAAAATTTACCAAAACAAATTATTTATTTAGATAATAACAAAAGCATTTGTTGTTTTGCCATTATTCTTCTGGTTGAGAGGTCAATCTTAATATGAATCTGCATTTTTTTTTTTCATTATAAAATTTCTAGTTTAAATAATAAATTTATACTCTTAGCACAGAGTTTTTTTAACGATTTTGTTAAATTGGGTTTCCCTTGTCAGTTAGATTGAGTTTTTTCCCTTTAAAAAAAAACTTTTATCCTACATTAACCATTTTAGTTCAATTGTAGGTTTTTGACAAAATAAAAAATGTAATTAAACAAAGATTAGTGTTTTTATACTTTGTTTAATGTTATTGCTGTTGAAGATTAACTGCAAAAGGGAAAACTTGAATATAACATAACATTTATAATTCAATTTTTTTTGAAGAAGCTTCACTACTGATGGAACTTCAGAAATCACAATTCTTTTGATGCAAGTAAAGAAATTCTTGATTTCTACAGAAAATTACTTATGAGAAAAAATAAGAGAAATAAGTATAGAGTAACAAATAAACAAAGGGTGTAGATTGGTACTTTTGGAGAAGCCCCTCTTTCAAAAATAGTGTAGGGGAAACCTGGAGCTAACCAGTAACTCTATTCTATAAAAATCTACAAGGTGAAGTAAAAACTATTGTTTCTTGTTTTTGGTTGTATGTGGTGATCAATCGTATGCCTTTTTCTGCGCAGTCATTTTTATTTGAGGAACTTTTTCTTGCTTCTTTGCTTCTTTTTTTTTTTTTTTGCTTTCTTACTAAGAAAACCGGATCAGTTTTCACTCTGATGGATCATGATTAACAAAAGACTTTATTTTATTTCTACATTCTTAGCTCTTTATTAATTAGGATAGATCAAATAGTTCTGTAAAATGCTCATGTAATGTAGTATTAAGGTCAAACACAGCCAGTTCATAATATTAGGTATTGCCTTCTTGAAATCATCATCAATATGTGGATCAAAGAAAGACCAAGAAGATGTTCTTGTATCAAGAGATACAAAATATGTCTTCTTTTGAAAACCCTTCTTTTAGAGGGGTTTTATGAATTTAAAATTTGGTATTTACGTTACAATTAGGTATTTGAACAAAGGCAAGGTTGAAGAGCAAGAAATCAAGCACTTTTTTTTCCATGCAAGTTTTCGACCACCTTAATTATAGCATAAAATCTTAAGCACTTAGCAAATAGTTGGAACTGGATGAGGAGAGCTGGATGAGCTTACAGATTCCTCTGTATTATTTATATTACTCACTTCCTCTCAGCTTCTATTGACTGTGATGCTGTCATTAATAATCTGTACTTGTTTAAGAAGCTGCTTAACTATAGGATCATAGATACTCTACTGAAGCTTAAGTTTATTGTACTGAAAAGACATAGTTGTTATTACACTAGTGTTCTTGTGATCTACACCAGTGTTCTATTTGTTTTCTGCCAAGTTTATCATTGATGAAAAACCTACAATAGCCAGCCATCTTTTTTCTTACAAACCTAATATTCCTAACTAACAAATATAGTCCTAACCTAAATTCAACAAGTTTATGTTAGCTGTATTACTGGTTATTTTGAAAAAAATTATTTGCTTGATCTGATTTCTCCTCACTCATTTATACTCTTCACCAACTAAAAATGGTTTGAAAAATGGTATTTGAAAATTATTTATTTATTTATTTAAAACTTTATTTTCAGTTGATTGTTTACAATAGTTTTATAATCAACAAAAACTAATTAAAATCAACACACTAAACTGTATAAGACAATACAAACAAACATATCGTGAATAAAAAATAAATAAAATAAAATAAAAATAGCTTACATAGTAAATAATATAAATGTCAATAAATACAACAAGTTGGTTATTTTCGACGTAAAAATAAAAAATAAAAAAAGGTATTTTTGACAGATTTTACAAAAACAAGATTTTCTGTTCCATTTTAAAATACTTTTTTTGAACATCTTTAGACAATTTATTGACATAGTTTCATTGTCTAGGGAGTTCCATAGTGAGGTTGCTCTATATAAGGTACTTTTTATGAACTTATGTTTAGAGACTATGGGTGGGAGTACTAATTTTTTACTACATCGAAGACTTAACGGCAGGAATTTTTTGATAAAAAGATCTAACATAAAATCTGGATTTAAACCATTTATAGATTCAAAAACTTCAGTTAACAAAAACCTTAAATTTCTAAGGTGAATACTTGGGATGTTTTCTATTTTTTGAATTTCTTCTAATGGGAGATCAAATCTTTTCTAGACAATGCGAAGTCCTTTTTGATGAATTTCATTAATTAGGTTATTATTATACTTCGAACAAAACATCCAAATCAAAGGACAATAGAAAAAATTTGACAGTATAAAAGCATTGAATAAAACAGTAGCTTGTTTTACTGATAAGAAGCTCTTTATTCGTGCAAGAGCGAAGCATTTACCATTCGCTTTTCCACAGACTTTTAATATGATCATCAAATTTCAAATTCTTATCAATTGTAACCCCGAGAAGTTTAACCTTAGAAGAAACCACAATTTTTACATTTCCAACCATTAAAAATTAATCTTTACAATTTTAGCTAAAAAAAATTGAAATTTGTCCGGATTTGCAACCGTTTTATTTAAAGTAAACCATGAAATCGCGTTTGATGTTTCTATTTGAAGACGAGCAATAACACTCTCTAGGTTTTTGTCACAAACAGAAAGAGTGTTGTCATCAGCATAGTTGCAGATTTCAGAGTCTGTTATAAATAAGAAAAAATCGTTGATAAAAATATTAAAGAAAATTGGTCCCAAAATTGAGCCTTGAGGTACGCCAGATTCCATATCTAAATATTCAGAAAATGACAATCTTAGTCTTACTCTCTGTTTGCGAGCAGTAAGGTAAGATAATAAGAGTTTGAAACTATCGTAAGAAAACCCATAACCTTCCAACTTAGCTATAAGCAAATCATGTGCAGTTAAATCGTATGCCTTTGATAAATCCATAAGCATAGCGCCAACTATACCTCCTTTATCCAAGCATTCTTGCCACTTATTAACTAAATTAAAAAGTGCATGCTGTGCACTATACCCTCTCCTAAATCCACACAGCAATTTATTAAAGCTTGGCTCTATAAAAACCCGTATTTGCTCATAAATAACGATTTCAAACACTTTTGAAAGAACTGGCAGAATACTTATTGGGCGGAAGTTACACTTATCAGTTGGGTCATTTATTTTAAAACATGGTATGACATCGGCCATTTTTAAGAAGGGCGGGAAATCGCCTTGGGATATGCAATTATTTATACAAGAAGTGAGGCTTTCTCTCAAATCCGTGACATAAGTTTTTAACATAAATGTTGGAATATCTCCACTAGTCTTCTTTTTACTATTTAAAGAACAAATAATTTTTGTTATATCATCAGGAGTAATTTGATGAAATTTAAAATTTTGAGGATATAATTTGGATTTGTTTTTAATGTTTATAATACTGGGATGGTTTGCATATCTTATAATAGCAGATTCAACAGACACATGTACATTGCAAGGAGAAGGACGATAACTCATCTCACTATTTATAGGAGACGACACAACGTTAGTGAAATATAAGTTGAAAATGTTTGAAATTTTAAAGTTGTTTGAAATAGTGTCCTCATGTTCAATCAACTATATGCGATCGCTCGAATTACCAGATTTATTAGAAAGAAAAGGCTTGCATATCTTCCATAGAGATGTAGTGGATGACTTGAATAAATTTATCTCATGAAAATATATTTTCTTTGCTTTTTTATTCAAGTTCACTACGTAGTTTCTTTTTTCTTCCTATAAAGAGACAAAGAAATATCTGATTTTTCGATCTGGAATTTTTTTTTTAATTTTGAGCGAAGCATAATTGCTTTTCTAAAATTCTTAGTCATAAATGGCTTATCGTTACTTCTTAAGATTTTAGTTTTCAATGGAGCATATAGATTTAAATTGTTGTTAAAGATAGCGTTAAACTCATTAATGTCATTACAAAATCTCAACTCATTTTTTATTTTTTCAGAAAATATAACACTTGAAAATTTTTTAAAAGACCTGTAAATTAATTTTTTTGGAGGTAACTTGCAGAAAGTAGCCCTGAGCATTGTAAAAATAAGATCGTGATGGTCACTAGCACTCATACAGATAGTCTTAGAGTGTTGGAAACATGTTTTTCTATTTGTTAGGATGCGATCAACTGAATAATTTTGTTTAATATTAAAATATTATTCATGTTTTTATTATTTATGTTTAATAACATTTTTGTATTTCTTTTGTAAATAAAGTGTATTAGATTATAATATTCTGGTAATAATTTTTTGCTTCAATTCAATACCCGCTAAATTAAGTGAATTGGTAATTATGAACCAATTTTCATTTTTCGAATGACTATACTGTAGTAACAGGGCAAATATTTATAAAAATGCTATAAATCGGGCAAATATGAGGGAATTTTTGAAACGTTCATTTGAATTAACTTTTTAAGGTTAAATAAAAAGTCAGGAACTTAGTTATTGAGAAAAAAATAAATAAAAATGCTTAGTAAAACATAGTAATTAGGAAGAAAAAAAAAAGTAAAAAGACATCCTTTTACTTTTTTTTTCTTCCTAATTATTAAGTTATCTTAGTCGCTAAGATAAAAAATGTAGCATAAGGGGATGTGGTAAGATTAAAAATGCAGCATAAGTAAATGCAATTAATCAAGTGAATAATGATAAAATAACAGTGGTCGGCAATTTTGCCTAGGGTGATGTTGTTTAGACTGATGTTGTTTAGGCAGCTGGTTAAATGATTATTACTGTTATTATTATTATTAGTTTATTATTGAATTTTGTTAAAATATTTACGAGATAGATAGTTGTAAATATGATGTAACTCATTTAAAATAAATTTTATAATTATTATTATATCTGTTTTATTTAGAAAGGAAAATGAACAAGAATGTAATTCCAAAATTAACAAACAGAAACATAACAACATTGAAGATAGAGATAGACATAGATCTAGATCATATGATAAAAAAAAATCAAGATCACGTGATAGGCGTAGTTCAAGATCACGTGATAGGCGCAGGTCAAGATCTCGAAACAGATATCGATCTCCATCTCATGAAAAATATCAATCAAGATCTCAAGGACGTCACCGCTCAAAATCTAATGAACGTTATAGCAATAAAAGTCGTCAATCAAGTCATAAATCTCGAAGTCGCAGTCGTTCACGAAGTTATTCAAAGCGTTCAAATCAAAAGCGAAGTAGATCAAGGAGTAATGAGCGAAAATATGATGATCGTCTTCGAAGAACAAAGTCAAAGAGCAAATCACCATTAAGAAGAGACAATATTATTGACCGGGGTCTAAGAAAAATTTCTCCAAAACATTTGGAAACTTCACACTCCATATCGCCTCAAAGAATTTGTGGTTTAGTTCCTAAACAACCAATGTGAGTTAATAAATTATTGTAATTTAAAGTTAATATCAGGTTTCGCACTTGAGTTGCATAAATGTGTTATTTTTTTTCTTCATAGGGTATCTCAAGCTAAAACTAATATTGATAAGGTAGTTTACATTTTTTTTTATCTTTTTTATTATTTTTTTGTATCGTAAAGCTATAATTTAGTACTTTGATAATGTTATATTACATTTTTTAAACATAATTTACATAACTTTTATTAATCATTTTTTTCTTACTTCATTGATTGTGTCGTTTGATTTGTTATTTTTAATATTGGATTTTTCGTTATGACCATCACAGTTACAACCATCACGACAAAAAACTACTCAGAGTTAATTTTTGAAAAAAGTTCAAGACTTTAATGCTGTAACTTTTTGCATACTTTTTGCAAATATAATAATAAATTATATGATAGTGTTTCACATTTCTGGAAAATTCAAGTCATTTCCATATTCGGTTCATTTTTAATAGCTTAAAGAGTGTCAAATGTTGCGACCGCCACTCTCGTGGAATTGCCCATATATATATATATATATATATATATATATATATATATATATATATATATATATATATATATATATATATATATATATATATATATATATATATATATATATATATATATATATATATATATATATATATATATATATTATATATATATATATATATATATATATATATACATACATACATACATACATACATACATATACATGCATATACATACATATACATACATATACATATATATATATATATATATATATATATATATATATATATATATATATATATATACACGTACTAAAGCGTATTTTTATAAACATTAAAACAGCATCTGGGTTTTTATAAACATTAAAAAAGCCGTATGGGTTAAGTTAAACAACTTAACCCATACGGCTTTTTTAAAAAAAGAAGAAACCAAAAATTATGAATGAAAAAAAAAACGAAGAATGATGAATGAAATGATTGCTGCCCCATCCCAAACCCTCAGTCGATGTAGCAGCATTCCACTGCAAGTCAGGCTATTTGTCAGTCGATGTATGTACTGAAGCCCCCAGCAGCAGGCTATTTCAGTATGATGTCAGATTGCTTACCTTAGTATGCAATACTATTTGTATATATACATATATATACATATACACGCAGTATTTAAGACATTTATGACTTCTTGTAGTTTAATTTTTATTAAAATAAATTGAGGTTTATTAATTTGATCATTCATTTCTGTTAAGTATTTATTGATGAAACACTGTAAAATGAAAACAATTTGATGAGGGAATTTTTTTTTTTTTTTAATATATTTTTAAAGAAGGATTTTTATTTTTATTTTCATGCATGCATTTAGAAATCAATTTTGATTTTTTATTTAATAAACATTCTTGGTTCACATGTGTAATTATTTCAAATTTTTCTTGCAGACATAATATGTAATTTTTTGGAAATATTATTTTATGCAGATGCTGTTTTAAAGATGGACCAATTCAATATAAAATTTAGTCAAAATAAATGGAAATTGAAAGATAAATTTTTTTTGTTTTTTAATTAAATAAAAAATAAATTTTTTTATCTTTTAATTTCCATATGTAGTTTGTCTGTATGGTGTCTTATTAATACTTTATATTTTTAATAATTTATTTATAGCAAAACGTTTTTCCCATTTACCCTTTGTTAAACTAATATATTGTTTATTAGGTACAAAAGGTACATTCTTAGAAGAAACATCACATTTATATACTACAATTTTGATAAACATTTTCCATTTATTAATTGGTTATTTGTTTACAATTACAGTTTTATGTAATTTTTTTCATTTTCTAACAATTGTTTTGTCATAATTTCAATAGGATATAATATGCTGATATAGGTGTTAGACTATGGTGAGAAATAAACCAAAAGGTAATTTTCCACAAATCAAATTTACTAGGCTGGCGATTTTTAAAGCCTGTTCACACAAGATTTAGTTTGTATCAGTGACTGAAAGAATTATTTTCTAATTTTTAAGGCCGATTTTTACTGATTTTCTGTTTTTTTTAGTTTTAAGATAAAAATAAAGCTTTTGTTAATGACAAGTAAAAATTAATAAATGGGGGGGGAGGGAGGGGGGAATTTTCCAAAAATTATTATGGGGGGGGGGGGGGAATTTTCCAAAAATTAATAATCCCTTCCCCCCCCCCCCCTCTTTTTTTTTTTCCTACTTTTTTATTAAGGACGAGAGTATAGGCTATTGAGTTCAAGGTCAAGGCAACAGTCTCAGAGACCCTTTTTTCAAAACACGGTTGATATTTGAAACACTCTGACCCCTCTGCCTACCCAAACTAGCTAAGTTTTTCAATCTTTATTTAACAAGCAATTTCTTGAGTGTCTAATAACTCTATGACAATTGATACAAATTTTGGTTATAAACTGTTTTCTATGGCAATTGTCTAATAACTCTTTGACAAGTGTCTAATAACGCTATGACAAGTGTCTAATAACTCTTTGACAAGTGTCTAATAACTCTATGACAAGTGTCTAATGACTCTATGAGAAGTGTCTAATAACTCTATGAGAATTGATACAAATTTTGGTTATAAACTGTTTTCTAAATATGAGACTTTTTTACTAACCCATAATAATAAGATTTAACAGTTGATGATAGCCAGAGCTAGCATATATTTACTACTTATTAAATACTGGCATATAATATCGACATAATTACATACTCTTATAGCAGAAAGGTTGTATTGAGTATTAGGTGGAAGCATTAAGGCAACTGATATTTGATATATTATAGGCTTATGATAAAGTCTTCTCCATAACCTCGCTTTATTTGTTGTATTTCAAAAAAAATTTAAAAATTATTAAATCATTGTTTTCTAATTGCAGTACTATAGTTGTCCTTGATGGACAGCACTCTTAATTTCCAGTAAACATTTACAATGTGCCTAAAAACACAAAAAGTAATGTAATATTACTGTAATTGTACCAACATGCTCAAAATAGTTTTATTCATCAAGTTTTTTTCAGCAAGCTTTGATAATTTAAAATTCTCTCATGTTTATGTTTCAAATATTTTTTTATGTTTTCCTGACACATACAATTTACATTTTTTTAGGTTATTTTATCAGTTTTTTAGGTTTATTGATTCTTACTCTTTTTTATATTTTATGTTAACTTCTAACACAATGGCAGCCTTTTTAATGGTTGCTTGCAGCTTTCTTCACTGTATATTTATTATAATATCATATGGATATATATATATATATATATATATATATATATATATATATATATATATATATATATATTTGCTGTTTATATGCTGGCATACAATATTCCTACATAATTATGCAAACTTTAGAAGTGGAGAATTATCAAAATTGGAACACCTAAGGAAGTTTTTTACCATAATTTGACTGAATTGATTGCACTGTTATTGGAAATAAATTTGGTTTAGTCAAAGCAACAGGTTTCCTAAATTGAAATACCTCGATCCATTGCCAGGAAACACTTTGATTCCTAAATGGAACATCTTACTTTATTTTAAAAAATACCAGTAAAATCAACAAAAATCAAGTAGTTCCGTTCATTTTGGACTATTTTGTTATATCACTGCAGTATTATGCTTGCTGGGATTGATAAGATAAGTTTATGTTATTGCTTGCATTTTAAACTCAAAAAATCACCCGCAAAGTATAGTTTACCTGAATATAGTGTGAAAAACAAATTAGATTACCTAAAAAATTTATGCAAAAAAGCTATAAATTGATGGTGTACATGGATTTTATGAGGGATAACTTTCAAAATGTCTTAAAACATAGAAAGTAAAACATTTTACTAGAAAAATGAAAAATAAAACTATAAGACATTTTATTTCCAAACAAATGCAATTTCTCCAAATGAAGCGCTGTTTGGAAACTCTCCTCTATTTATATGGTTTAGCATTTGTCAAGAGAGATGTTAATCATATGGTTGTGTGGTGTTACTCAAACAAGACAAGAAAAGAAGACCTTAGACAGAGATAGTGAGTGTATCAAACAAGTTTAACCAGAAAAGATTAAGATGGTTTAGGTATGTTGAGCAATGAGGATGCAGAAGATTAGGGTATAAGCATGTAGAGGATGCAAATGGATGAGGATGCAGAAGATTAGGGTATCAGCATGTAGAGAGATAGAAGTATGAAAACATGGAGAGAGTAAGTTATGTATGGTATGAACAAGGAAAGAAGATGCTTCAGATTGTTTATAATAGAGAAACAACATAAATTGGGAAGACTAAATAAATAAAACTGGGAAACTAAAACTAGGATAATGATGATAATGATGATGATGATGATGATGATGATGATGATGATTATGATGATGATTATGATGATGATGATGATGATGATGATGATGATGATGATGATGATGAACGGCAAAAGTTGTTTTATCAAAATATTCTAAAATTAGTTTAAATTATTTGCGTTTTAAGCTATTTTTCTAAATCTAAATAAATACATTTTCAGATCGAACTTCCCAAAAAGTTTTAAAACAGAAAATTAAATTATCCAATAAAAGTTCATAGGAAAAAACTCGATATTTTATTTCAACGTTTAAGGAAATATAAACGTATACACATATTAAAGCTTTTGTTATTGTATAACTAAGACTGAACAAAACTTTAGTAATACATTTACAACAAAACATTTACTACAAAACATTTACAAAATTGAAATATGTTTTACTACAAAAAAAAAAAAGAAAAAAAAAAAGCATAGTGTATTTCTATATTTAGAGCAAGTTGACACCAAGGGAAAAAATGAAACTTCGTATGCAAAAACTCTTAAGCAAGCAAAGTATGATTTTTTAAATTATTTTTTCATTGTTTAATTTGTAATAATAAAGCTATACTATACACATATAAAATCTTTTAATATTTGATTTTTATTGATTTTCAGTAAAAAATGATAAGAAAGTTGAATTAAAAAAACAGGCGCAAAAGGAAATGCTTATTGAGGTAAGTTATTATGTGATAATTATTGAGCAAATGTTGATTCCTCCTTTTTCTGTTTGTACTTGTAAAGTATATTTGCCAATCGGAAACAAGCCAACATATTTTACTGTGAGGCCAAGTGGTATTTCACCACTCTGTATTTTCAATGTTTTTGTTACATTTTCATTTGAAACTTTAACCAAGGAACTGCAGTTAGCAAAATCAAATCTATAAGCTATGTAAAGTTTGGTATCGCGAAATTCGCTTTTGTTTTCAATGTTAAACCTAATTTCTAATGTTTCGTTTTTAACTTTAGATACATAACCTCCTGTGTAGTCTACTCTCTTTTCGGGAATGTTGTTCCATGCTTTAGTAACTTTCGTAAAACCTTTAGTCATTTTAGCAGGAAGATCGAATAAAGAATGTTTTAATTTTACTGAGTTGAAATCTGGGTTGACACCTGTCCAGCATATTGAGTTGTTCTCGAAATCGTTCATTAAATCCTTAGCATTCATTTTTATGTTTGTGCTAAATGAACCCTGTTGAGTTATTATTTTTTCTATAGCATTCAACATAACTATTGTGTAATATTTAATTATCAAAAGACTCATCTGAGCATGTGCCAATATCGAAGGATGTTTCCCTGTTATAAGTTCTTTTTCACCTACATCCTGTGATTTTTCTGCATATTGCTCAATGTTTAAGCTGGTTAGACTATACTTAATTGCCATGTCTAAAATCACTGTTTCTGATATTTTGTGCTTTGTAGTGATATTTTTTTCAAAAAGTGATCGATCGTAAAATACTATAAAGATGAGGTCTACACGATTGTGCATTCGATATAGTTTGAATATTAATTTTTGTAATGTTTTTTCCAAAATTTCTTTTTTCAAAGCTCCGTCATTAATATTGAATTCCCACAGTATCATATCAAATGTGTCGTTGCTTGTAACGTATTCTTGTAAACACTTTTCGAAATACATTGATGAGACTCCGCCTACAGCAATTACTCGGCGCACCATTTGACTGCCTGTTTAAAACGAAAAATTTCTTTAGTTTATGTAATTTTGTAAAATATTATTTGCTACAGGAGTTGACTATGTAATAATATTCCGTATGTTTTTTAGGTTACCGATTGTGTAATCCTTTTGTTTTTATTTCTTTTAAATTTTGGTCAATCGTTTTATGGCCGAATCCAATTAAGTTGGTTAAACGTAAATTTATTGACTTTATTTAGTTTCATCACTAGAAATGCGCCGAGCACATAAAAAGTTAATTTTTGTTTTTTCTACATATCTACAATCTACATCACTTTTTTTCTTGTTAATTATCATTGCTGGTGAAATCTATCTTTTCGTTTTGAAAATAATTTAAAAGATTGAAAATACCTGTCGTAACACCGATTGTATTATTCCACCAATTTGCCAAAGCATTATGAAATACATATTTTTGGTTTTCTTCGCCAAGTTCACTTCCCACGCTTACTGATTCTCCTATCACGTACAACATAACGTTAATACCTTTTGCTGCTTTTTCAAGTTGACTTTCTATCGCTTGTTTTGATAATATACCTTCGTTTTCAATACCTTTATTTATTAACTCTTCACTTAGATATAGATCTTTTAATGTTTTATATTTGGTATATGACCATGCCTCTGATGGAGGTTTTAGTAATATTTTTTTCAGTTTTAAAAAAGTTTTTATTTGATCCTCTTCACTTTGGATTAAATTTATTGCTGAAAAATAAAAAAGTAGTAGAAACATCTTTATCACGTTTTATCATACTGAAAATCATAAACCAACTTGCTTACTTTCGGTACAGTTATTTTGATTATTTATGTAAACTTTTCAGAATAACTAAACATTTTGAAAAACGGCTATTTATATATAAATTATTTTTAATATCATTTTTGTAAACTTGTATTCTAATATTTTCAAATGTTATTTCTCATAGGAACGAGAAATGGAAATATTTCAAATGAGTCGAATGATGAAGTTAAAGTATGTTTTATTACCTAATTAATAGAAATGAAGAAATTAAGTTCCTTAAAATTTTATTTATGATGCTTCATTTTACTTGTTGTTTAATTTAAAAAAAAAAATTATCTTTTTATTTTATTTGAATTACTAACTATGTTGTAAATATGTAACTGTGTGATTTAGAGAACGCGAACGACGACAGAGACGCTCTGTTTCGCCTAGAGGTTTTTAAATTTCTGTATTTCAAATATTTTTTTGTACTAAAACAGTTTTATAGCACATAGTATTTCAATAAAACCTCATATTGTTTTATATATTTTACAATTTTATTTATATATTGAATGTTAAATATATTATATAACATAAATATTAAATATGTGAGTTTAGGTAGAACTGTAGAGAATCATCAAGATCGTTCGTCAAGTCGAAGTGAATCTGTAAGCTGTTATTTATTAAATAATTTTTATTCTTGGTTCCAATTAAGCACAACTTTAAAAAGTTCAATTAAAAAACGCTCTTGAACAAATTTTTTGAAAAGACACCTCTTTTCTTTAATACTGCCACCGATATTTGAAAGTCTTTTCCGACCCACCTGATAGATACATTTAAAAAAAGTAAAACAAAACACAACAGATTAACAACCGATGCTAATTTACATGTATGTTTTCATTCAAATGCTTGTTCGACAACATTTTTCACAGGATCGAGATACTCCTTTTCCCCTTGTTTTTAAATCTTGTTTCCCAAATTTTTTGAAAGTTTTAGTTTATTTTATTTCTTACTTTTAGCCTGAATAATAGCGGTTCAAAGAGTATTTTTTAAAAGATAAATGTACGAATGAAGTATGCATGTTCGCTAATGACGATTGCGATGAACGAAGAGACTCATTCGTCTCTTTGTTATATATTCATTTTTTATTATGAAAAAGAAAATGAACGCCACCATAACGCATGATGCAGTGTAGACTAATTTGGTATGAATAAAAATTTCGAATTATCTTGACTAGTATTAAATTTCTATAATAAATTGTAGTTAAATTTATATTAGTATAATTGGCTCTAGTCTTTATCTGTATTTTTGCATAAGCTTTATTATTTTTATAGCATTTTAATTCCATTTAAATTTATAACAATCGACTTGTCCTTGTGTATACTTATTTTGAATCTGACTTAATTGTTATTTATTTTTAAAGAGTTTCCCTGTTTTTCTTCATTATATTGTAATAATAAAGCAGAAAAAAAAAAAGAAATTAAAGTAACGGGACTAGAACTCAGTTAGGGACATTTTATTTTTGCTCTAACAATTTTAACAGGATAATATTTAAAAGTTTAATGAGCAGCATACCTTCTCGGGGTGTTTTCTAATGAATATTTATTACTCCATTTACGGTGTAGAATACATTTACAACAAAGTGGAATTGTCAATTTATTTAAGAATTTCAAATTCAAAATGAATTGAAATATTTTTTACAAAAAAAGTATTACAAACAACTTTAAGTAACAACTTAAAACTATTTTTTTTTAAACTTAACTTTTTGTAATTTATTACAAAAATTAAAAGCTACTGCGATCTTAATGCCCACTCTATACGATTCACACAAAATAAATTTGTTTTATTTGTAAAAATACTTAAGGTGGTTCCTATATAACTGTGGCTGGATAACTCTGTGGTTAAACCATCTTAGTGCTTGCGTAGTACTTTGTTCGCTAAAATGTTGGTCAATAACGGACGCCGCTTTGAATTATATTACGCAAATATGGATTTTATATATTCTTAACTAATTTTAAACTCTTGCATGAGACTATGTATGTATATGTATATATAAATGAACTAGTAATAAGTGAACTAGGGCACCTTAGTAAGATTAAATTAGACAAAACTAATAACATTATTCGGAAAAAATTAAATTAAAAAAAATAAAAATTTATTCTAATATATAAAAATATAACTTGGTTTATTGAGAAAGATAAAAAACACTAAATGGTTAACACATTTTATCTGTAAAATTTAATCTCCGAGATTTAAGTGCAAACATTAGAGCAATATTGCTCAATCTCTCAGATGACGTAGTACTTCGTGTGTAATTTTTTAATCGCCTCATATCTAAAACCTAATTTTCTAGTCAATCTTTTTAGAGACCATTTTGTCTAGAATAATAACAAAGCCATCGTAAGCTACTAAAGCATCATCAGTAAATCTGAAATTTCACTTAGGAGGTGATCAATAAGTGGGATAGATAATTTTTTTGAAATAATCTGAAGTTGAACAAAAAGCAACGTTATTTCTATTTGTTTGACGACTTGAATATCTTGATTTAGCTTCTGCAACATCAACTTTACAAGAAAGACAAAGAATAGAAGCATACCACTTTATGTTACAATCATCTATTAAATTTCTAAGAGTCAAGAATAATTTTTTAAAGCTAAAATAGAACCTAAACTATCACAAATATCAAAAATTTTACCCTGTAACATTTGTGTAACAGGAACTGTGTAATCAAGAACTGTCCGAGTTATCACTAAGGATACAATAAAGTCAAAACTTGTTACAAGTTTTAAAAAACAAGAAGTTTCTTTTGTACATTTTGATTCTAGGTTCAATCTCATTCCTTCAAGACAAAAAACAATAGGTACAAACAAATTTTCAAAATAATCTAATCCTTTTATGCGTTCAACCCATCTTGTACGACAAACAACAATTAATTTTTTTTTCGTTGCAAGAAAAAAAAATTAATTGTTAATTTATTCTGTGACGAATCAGAAATATAAGATGCATTCTATGCACAGCTGTTAAGATAATGTTCAAGAACTTTATCCCCACCTCTGATTCTGTAGTTTAAAAGTTCAATAAAATTACCTAATCCACCCACTAAAGAATATTTACCAATAGTAGGATTTTGGGAATTATCACAATGACTTTTGAAAGCTATATTAGGTCGGCCTAAGAAAAAGTCAACAATTTTCTCATAATTTATAGCAACTTCCTTTTCATATTCTTTATTAATTAAAATATCTACATTTTAAATATTTTCATTCATAGTATTTAAAAAAATGCGGAAAATACGGTCCAGGTATTACAATGTAGATTTTGTACAGCTGAGTGATGTTCATAAATATTTCCTTTTTTCCAACGATAATGTCTATTAAAAGTGCTCGCAGCATCTGACCAGTATTTAAATAGCTGAGAATACAAATTTTTACATCTAGAAGCTTTTGAAGGGTATTTATATTCAAACAAAACACAACACTAACAAAATGCTCTATATTCAGAAGGTGTATAACTAAGCCATGAAAATTGTTTTAACCATTTAAGTTTGAAAGATCGCCCGTTTGTTTTTGGAAAAGAATAAGTTTCATCAGGAACAAAAACATTTCGAATCAAATTTTTTATTTGTAAATCTTTCAAAGTACTTCTATTTTGAAGCCTTCAAACGAAAACATGCAATTTCATATTCCCTACAGGGTTCACTTGACAATTTCTTTAAGCTAGACTCTAAATTTTCAGTGGATAAGATGCTTTTGTCTTTAATTTTAGAACTATCTTCATTTGAAGATAATGTATTATTTGGATAAAATGATTTTGAATCAATAAAAAAATTGCAAACAATTTTTTTATTGAGAGGAAGACACTTTTCGTTGACAAGTGTACATGAAACAGTTTTATCATTAATGGTAGATATAGATGATACTTCATTCATAATATATTTTTCTGCAAACATATGAATTGTTGATTGATTGGTAAAATTAACTTTTTTACAGATTTTACGTTTCAAACATTTCCTATCTGGAATGAAAACGAGAGGCACATAATGATTGTGTTTATGTGGACATAGAGGATTTATTCCCTCAAAACAAAACAACAAATTAACAATATCTGATGATGAACTTAGAATACGAGGTTCAATTTTAAGATTAAATATAATTTTATATTTTAGGAGAGAACTAATTGTTCTATAGAGTGTTCTACAAGAGTTCTATACACTTAACTCTTGCAGAACACATAGTTGAAAGAGCGTGAACACAAAGAAACCCTGACCATACAAAATCTTGACACATGTGAAATGCTTTTTCCTTAACAAGTTCATCTTTTAATTTTTCTGAGTCTATAGAATGTGTGGATACAGACACTGCAACAATCAATAGTTATCAATTGATGAAAACTTGATGAAAATCCAGCAAAAAATGAGGTAGGGAGAATTATCAAAATCATTTTATCTAAAATTAACAAAGACCTAAAAACTAAGCTCTTTTTAAACCAATTGCAAAGCAACATGAATGTCATCGACTGGTTTATAAAAATTGAAGACAAACATTTGTATAAATCTTTTATTTTTGACATTAGGGTAGAGTGGGGCATATCGGGACAACGGAACATAACGGGACAGTTATGTGAAGCATATATCTGAAGCCTTATATCTCAGCCGAAAATAATTTTTTTTTTAAATTTTTCTTTGATAAATCATTTAAATTATTGTGCTTTATTATTGTAAACAAAATTTAATTTTAGAAATACCAAAATGCATTAAAAGTACCAAAATGCATCAGTAAGTTTGCGAAAAACAAAACTTGCGTATTTTCTTAAGCGATACAGCGACAAAAGATTTATCTAAAAAAGGTTTATTTAAAAAAGATTTATTTGCTTTATTTATAAAAAGTTTATATTTTTCAGACAGTATTTTTTATTCTCTTTTAGAATCTGATTTAAAAAAAATGTTTGGAATTGAACTTTTTGAATAGTATTATTTTCAGTAAACTGACTTTTGTGGGGCATCTCGGGACAACACTAGTATTTATATAATTGAGTATAGTACTACCATTTCGCAATGCTGTTTACAGTTCGATAATTTTATTTTTAATTAAAAGTATTGTTTTTTTTTTTTATTTATTTAGAATCAATTTTAGCAATTAATTCAAAAAATTTCTTATTTTTATAACTTAATTTCGATGATTAATAGTGTTTAATGTAAACACAGAAGGTAAGAAATTATATAAGAAAGATCAATCATCCAAAACGGGATGAAATTCAATTTTAGTGTGAGTAAACAGAAACTTAGAACTAGAAAAGCTGCTGATACTAATGGCGTATTTAAGTTTGCTCTACATTGGCATATTGCTAATAAGCCAGCTCATCAAAAATGTTGCTGAACAGTTTCAGCATATTTTTTGTGTGATTTATGTGATTCATAAAAAAAAATTAATTTCAAATTTAGTTAAATTTACCGATTTAATAATATATAGGTTATAGGTTAGAGTAGAGCGGAGGTATTTTATAACAAAACACACAAAAAAATATTTTATTTTATTTCTTTTTTGTTGTGTATGGGTTGTTTCTTTTTTGTGGTGTATGGGTGTATGGGCGTTTAGTTTCTATAGATATGTTACTTTTTTGAGAGTTTAATGGCTAAACATATTTACGCAATAGATAGCTTTCATTTTTCATCATTTTTAAAGCTTTACAATTGACGAATAACTGATGCTTTTTAACTGTCCCGTTTTGCCCTACCTATTTGCAAAATGTAAAAGTTTTGCTAGTCAAGAGTTTCGTTACTTTGGTTGTCATAACTTACTTTTAGAAATTTATTTTTTGTTTTTTTATTTTCTTATATCAATGAATTTTAGGGAATTTATAAAAAACAATGTTAGTTTATCTGCAACTAGCATTTGTTTCTTAAGTGTCCCGCTCTATCCTAATAATTTTTACCCTTCGATAAGTGAAAAAACTCTAAACAACGCAACTTTGCCGAACAGCATATTTTAATAACTACTGAGCATAAAAAATTATTAAAACATTCAATGAAATCTTTACTTTTTAACAATGAGAAAGCGTGGGTCAAGAAATATGGCGGTCAATTTGATGTTACCATGGGGGCTTATGACGGTGCTGAAGTTTGCGAGTTAGTAGGAATTGTTTTATTATTTCAAATTTCGCTACATTACAAAAAAGAAAATGTTAGTTTGTATCGTGACGACGGTCTAGCAATATTTAAGGTGGCAGTATAGTGGAAAAAAAAGTTGAACTTTATAATAAAGTTTTTTTTTTTCCAAACAATATTTTAACTATAGATGCAACTTCAGCCAGTGGAGACCAGAGAAATTTTCGTGAAATTTATTTTAGAAAACAAGCCGTTGAAAAATTCATGATGTTGTCCTCATTTTTTCATTTTTTGTTGTAGATTGTATTGAGCTGGTCAGATTTTTGAAATTTAATTTCTTTGAATAAATTTAGCAAAAAAGAATATTTCTTCCAATTTTACCTCCTGATTTTAAAATTTTAAAATATTGTTTCGCTCAATACGATCTTCACACAAATTCTTATTGATGTAGTATTTTTTAAGTGAAACCTGATAAAGTTAACTAATTAAACTCTTGCCAATAGATTATTCAGTCACCTGCTAAATATGCTTCTAGTTACCACCCGGTTTAAAAAATATATATATTATGCAAATTATTGCAGTCTCTTCTTTATTGCATGTTTATGCAAACTTTTAAAGTTTCATATAATAATAAACATAAATTATGCTAAAAAAAATAAATTATATTAAAAAAAATAAAAATTCTTTTTCCCACTATACTACCACCTTAAGAACACTAATGGCCAGCAGATGGAAAAAATCAAGAAACACTTTGTAAAAATATTTAAAAGTAATAATTTTCTTATATCCATCCAATGCAATATAAAAATTGTAAATTATCTTGATGTGACGCTCGTTTCGGCATTACTCTAAACCCGATAATGAACTGATCTATGTCCAATGTGATTCTAACTAATCGCCTTGTGTTATCAAAAGACTCAAACGCACTGTTGAAATAAGATTATATATATATATATATATATATATATATATATATATATATATATATATATATATATATATATATATATATATATATATATATATATATATATATATATATATATATATATATATATATATATATTTTTTTTTTTTTTTTTTTTTTTTTAATTTTTTTTTAATTTTTGTTCTTTATTACATTTTAAACAACATTCCGTTATAAATATACAAATTAAAAAATAAAATATAGAAGTTACAAGAAAATAACAAAAAAGAAAAATCGTAAATAAGAAATAAAAGAACGCGGGGACTCGTAGAAGACCGTAAGGTCTTGTCGTCGAGAACCGCTAAAATGAACGTGATACAAACAAATTAAAAATATTCAGAAAATCCGTTATAAATATAAAGATCAGTTATATAAATACTATATAAGTTAATAAACATATAAATTGTCGTATATATTGATACATATTCTTGGTAAATATATAAATTATAAAATAATAATAGTTCTTTGATAAGTGGAGGTAAAATGGGAAAACTATTAAAAATTATTAAAAGTAAATTGATAGATCGTCAATTGTAAAAATTAATTCTTTTAACTTTCGTTTAAAAGAGTTGTAGTTACATTGTTAGATAAAATCTTGAGAAAAGTTTTTTAAGACAATTTTGTTCCATAAGAATGGTCCGCGAGAAGTAATGCAGAATTTGCTCAAGTTAGTTTGAAAAAATGGCTGCTTAATAAAATTGTTATTGCGTAAAAAGTATTTATTTTTATCTTTTAACATATACAAATCATGGAAAGAAACTGGTGAAGAATTAGTTTTACATTTGAACATAAAACAAAGAGTATTATAAACATTGAGTTGATATACATTTAAGGCGTTCATTTTTTTTAATAGAGGCTTTGCATGAGTAAGACGTTCACTAAAATGTATCAAACGTGCTGCATGCTTCTGATGACGATAAAGAGGTTCAAGTTTGCTTTTATTGGTGCAAGCCTATGCAATGTTTGCATAATTTATATGGCTATGAATAAAAGAGAAATATAATTGAGTTAAAATTTTTTTATTTAAAAAGTTTCTTGCTTTATATAAAATTCCTAAACTTTTTGAAGTTTTGTTATATAAATTTTCAATATGATTTTTCCACGAAAGATTATCATCAATATAAACACCTAAGAATTTTGTAACGTTTACTCTAATTATTTCGATGTTATCAATAAAAAGGGATGGCATTTCATAAGGCAGTAGTTTTTTCTTAGAGGGCGGGTGAAAGAGAGTCCAGTTTGTTTTTTGAATATTAAGCGATAATTTATTTAATTTAAACCAGTAAGAAATCTTGTTTAATTCTACATTCATAAGTTGAAACAGAGTAGTGATGTTAGTATGAGATAAGAATAAGTTTGTATCGTCTGCAAACATGATTGTTTTAATCTGGATACTTTATAGAGATCGTTAATATATATAAGAAAAAGAAGTGGTCCGAGAATAGATCCTTGAGGAACACCACAAGTAATTTCTAACAAACTTATTGGAGAAGAAGCGTCAATGATTACAAATTGTTTGCGATTACTTAAATAACTTTTTATCCACTTTAAAACATTTCCAGTTATTCCGTAATTTTTGAGTTTTTTAAAAAGAATTTTATGATCTATTGTATCAAAGGCTTTCGATAGGTCGATGAAGATGCCTAAATATATATATATATATATATATATATATATATATATATATATATATATATATATATATATATATATATATATATATATATATATATATATATATATAATTATTATTTTACTGCTTACTTAAAAATAAATAATAAAAGTAATGAATATGTATAAAAATGGTCGGTATGGAATAGACTTGCCCCTTTTTAGCTCCATGCACAAATATTTTTTATTTTTTATTTATTTTTTTTTTTTTTATCATTTACCGTTTCATATATTTACAATAAAGACATATTACATTTATAAAAAATGGCCGGAGCAAGAAGAAGATAATGACTGTCTTATCACCGAGCCCCGTTTACAAAACGTCCGTGTTTATAAACAAATATGAATAAATTATACAAAAAAACGTTAAAGAGTACATAACTTTTGTCAAATAATAAAATGACAATTATATTAAAAATTTAAAAATAAAGAAAGTTTTGTATACTAATACAAATATATTTGATACATATAACAAAATATATTTAGTGCTGATGCGAATATCAATATAATATTGAAATAAAAATGTTGGTAGCACTTTAAAAACAGAACTTCTAAAGAGCTACCAACAATTTCATTACAAATTTTTTTAAATCATCTACCGAATTTTTATTTCGATATTATATTAATATTTGTGCATGGAGCTAAAAAGCCGCATCAACCGCAGATTGGCAACCCCTGGCATAAACGTTTAAGTAATATAGAACAGACTAAATACTTACATAAATCTTTTCTATTTGCATAACAGATTAACCAACAACAACTTTGAAAAAATAATAGTGTTAGGAGTAAACTTTTCGTGTGTGCTTATTTAGTTCTATACTTATATAGTGTTGGGTCTTTTTAAAATAAACACGGTTTTTAAAAAGTAGGAATATAAATAGTTTTATTAAAATACCAAAGGTTTAGCGAGTATGTAGCACAAGACTGCAAACGCTTCCTAATTTTCTTTTTTTTAAGTAACTTTTTTAACAGTTACTTTTTTTAAAAGTTTTTTAAAAAAAGTAACATTGTTGACGTCAACTTGTTTTGACCTCCCTCCTCCCTCCTGTCAACAAATGTCAAAAAAAAATTCAAACTCCCTCCCTCCTATTTTGTTGATGTAATTTATGGACAGCGCCAAATTGTTAAGGGTTAAAAGTCATTAAGAGACAAAATAATTTCTTTAAAGCTTTTTCTTAAAATTAAGATTTCATTCAAGAGAGAAATTAAAATGTTTTTAAGCTATTTTGTTTTAAAAAAAAGTTTCACAAAATAAAATGCTTGATTTTCCAAAATAAATTGTAAAAAATGGTTGCAAAATTAAACTATCGTTTCTTAAGTTGTATTTATTTCTATCTTATTATTACTACCTTATATTTTTAAATTTGAGCATAAAACATTGAGTTATTATTTATTTAAAAACATTGAGTTAATATATATAGTTTTCATTTTAAATAAAAAAGGCTATAATCTGAGACTACATTTCTAGCTTTATACTATATTATACTTTTGGCAACTTTATTACACAAGAATTATATCTGGTATTTCCAAATAAAGTTTGATCAACAAAACCCAAAAGTTTGTACTAATTACTTTTTTTATTTGAGTTTTATCAAAACTAAAGGTCACATCACAAGGTATATCACAAGGTAGTAGTATTGTTTTAAAAGTTGGAGAGAGAGAGACCATTTTGTTTTTTCAAAATTTAGTGAAAGCTTATTCATTTTAAACCAATGTTGAGTAGTATTTTTTGAATCCGTATTGATTGACATATATGTCATAAATGTCTATTTAGTATTTTTTGGCTCCGTATTGATTGAGATATATGACATATATACTGTATATAGTATATTATTTAAATTAAGGTAAATAAAGAATATTATTTAAAGTAAGACAAAACAGAGATTGGACAAAATACAACAAGAAACCTTTCTAGAATGTCAAACAATTTTAAAAGTCACAAAAAGTTTTAAAGTAGGCAATACAAGTTGTATTATTTTTTGAATCCGTATTGATTGACTTATATGTCATAAATGTCTATTTAGTATTTTTTGGCTCTGTATTGATTGAGATATATAACATATATACTGTATATAGTATATTATTTAAATTAAGGTAAACAAAGAATATTATTTAAAGTAAGACAAAACAGAGATTGGTCAAAATACAACAGGAAACCTTTCTAGAATGTCAAACAATTTTAAAAGTCACAAAAAGTTTTAAAGTAGGCAATACAGGTTGTATTGCCTACTTTAAAAATTGTTGTGACTTTTAAAATTGTTTGATGTCTGGAAAGATTTCTTGTTTTATTGAAAAATGTTACACTTTTCATATATTTTTTAGATATCCGGTTTAGCTTAAAACTTCCCAAAAATGACTTAGACGACAGAGACGTTATCGCGGCGATAAAGTCTTGTTTCTAATAGAAGTTATGTTGTTATGTTTAGAAGTTATTATGCTTTAAAGCAAATATATTAATATATATATATATATATATATATATATATATATATATATATATATATATATATATATACATATATATATATATATATATATATATATATATATATATATATATATATATATATATATATATATATATATATATATATATATATATATATATATATATATATATATATATATATATATTTATATATACAGTGACGTTATCGTGAAGATAAAGTCTTGTCTAAATATATTTGCTTTAAAGCATAATAACTTTTAAACATAACAACATAACTTCTATTAGAAACAAAACTTTATCGTCACGATGACGTCACTGTCGTCTATGTCATTTTTAGGAAGTTTTATATATATTTTATATACATATTTTATATAATATATATATATATATATATATATATATATATATATATATATATATATATATATATATATATATATATATATATATATATTTATATGTATTATTATATATATAAATTTATTATTTTATATATTCTTTATAATTTATATATTTTTTATATAAAATTTATATACATTTTTTATATAAAACATATATATATATATATATATATATATATATATATATATATATATATATATATATATATATATATATATATTTAAACTCTACAAATATATGTAACAAAAATATTCATAGAATAAAGTTTTATTTGAAAGGGAACTTAATATATTTGGTGAATAAACCCTAAATATTTTAAGCAGTTATCATGAATAGTTTGAAAAATATTTTTTTGTGCTACAATTTTTTTTTTTAAATGATAAGTTTTTAAAAGTATATATATATATATATATATATATATATATATATATATATATATATATATATATATATATATATATATATATATATATATATATATATATATATATATATATATATATATTGATTACAAATGCAATAACAGTTTAATTTTTATTTAATATAACATACATGTATATGTTCTTGTATTTTTAATTTGCATATAAAACATTTAGCTTTAAAAACTTTTATCAAAAATAAACATAATTAAATTAATCATTTAATTTTTTTAAAATTAAAAAAATTGCTTTAAATATATTGTTGTTTATTTAAGTTGTAAAAAATCTAAGTTATACATAGTAAAAAATAAAAAAGTATGTCCGGAAAAATTCTGGTGTCAACCCGTACAACCCCACACGGCACCCAATCAACCCACCCACCCACCCAACCCACACAACCCAACCCGTACAACCCCACACGGCATCCGCATTACAATGATGGCTGGGGATATATTTAGTTTTTTAGCTTTACTAATAACGTATAGTTTGTACCATGATAATGTAGTTTGTAGACAAATTGATGTCGCTCATCAGAATTTTTGTTTACTATTCTTATTCACTTTTTTTTTCATTTATTCATTAATATTATTATTTTTTTTTTCTGTTGTTACAACCCTTTCTCAACTCTTTAACTACGAAACACGAATCTTAATGAAAAAGGCCGGTGTGCAGAGAAACTGTTTGCAATTGTATGATATTATTTTATTTTACAATAATAACGCAATATGTAAATGCAATATTTATTAAATCTCACGCAATTTGTAGATAAAATATAAAACAGATTTATTTGATTTTGCATGTGTATATGAACGGACATATACTTGTGTGTACGTGTGCGTATATGTTCGTGTGTGTATGTGTGTGCGTGCGTGTATGATAAAAATCAAAGTAGAATAAAATAGAGAATTTTTATGTTGTAAAAACATTGTAAAAGATTATTTTTTAACGACGAAATTTAAATAAAAAAAAAATAATAATGATAAAAATTTTTTGTGAAATAAAAAGCTTTGCAAAATTAGCTTGCTGTGTTATCAAAGTTATTTTTAATGGCAGACTCAAAAAAAGTTTTTAAAAATAAACAATACAATATAACTTTATTGGTGTAATATGATATTCACTATCTGGGCAAATTTGAGTTTTTAACAATACTTAAATCTCAGGATTGAGTACTTTGTCCCGGAACTTTAAGCCTAAAATAAAAATTGTTCCGTGTTTTTTTATATTCTTTTAAAAATCATCTTTTATTAAATATTTTTAAGTTTATGGGTTTATAACATGATGGTTTAGCACGCTGCGTCATAAATTGAAGATTCAGAATTCAAACCAAGGTCACGAGGAAGGTCAGCAAAGGTCGTGCGTTTTTTTATTTTTATTTTTAAATGATCCGTACTATCATTAATTATTATTTTTTTTACTAACTTTTTATCTACTTATTTTATTGTTATACGATAATTTTAGTCACGCGTTCCATTATTACTCCAGCGGATTTATATAGACTTACAAACTCATAGGCCATTGTTTTATCATTAGCTAAGAATGACTAGAGCGTGAGTCATGGTCACCCTTCCCCCTGAGTTGTGAAATTTTATTCCTGATTTTTACCCAATGACATCATATATAATCTGATTCTATTATCACATCTATTAGGTCTACGTAACTAGATGGCTCCATTAGCGATCATTGTGTCGCATTAAAAATTATAATAATAAGACTAGAAAAATTTATCTGTGTAGCAGATAAACTCTTGAAACCTCGCTGTAGTAGTCTGTTGCTTGCCTAATTTTGGTAATGAATTTGCTTGCTCTTCGTCTAATTTTTCGATGTATTTAATGTCTTTTTTTATGTACGGGTTACATACTGGAGCGCAGTATTCAAGCTGTGGTTTTATGTTTGATAAAAGATTCTTTATTCCAGTAACTACCCAGTGGGCACCCGACGTCAATCCGACGTCGGATTTACGTACGATTTTCATCAGCGATGTCAAAAGACCTATTCCGACGTTGTTCCGATGTCAGTAAAATGACGTCGGGCGATGTCTTTATCTCAACATCCCCTGACGTCGTTTCGATGTATTTTGACGTTGTTCCGACATCTTATAAAAGACGTCCAAAAGACGTCGGGCAACGTCATAATATTAACGTACTCCGATGTCTTTTGACGTCTTCCGACGTCAATCCAACGTCCTTAAAACGACGTCGGAACAACGTCGTAAGACATCGCTGATGAAAATTTAATCCAAACCCAACAATATGTGCGCAATTGCGCTCTTCAATAAATATGTGAACTAAGCGTGTTTTTTATTAATGGAAAGAAGTTTGAATAATGGTTGATAAAACATCATGAGGTTTTGTATGATGCACTAGCATAGTTTTTTAACTATTAACATTTTCGAGTATACATTTTTTATAATATATAACTATTCATTTTAATATTTACATAATATTTAAACAAAATTATTTCTTATCAAAGTAATAATTCCCAAATAGCTACAAGTATAAATTACTAAATAAACGTATTATGTAATATGTCGCTGTGGTGTAGTGGTAAGCGCGTAGGATTTAGTTTCTAATAGAGCGAGGTTCGTTACCTGCCAAAGGCAACGTTTTTTAGTTTTCAAAAAACACGTTGGATTTACATCGGAATGCCGACGTCGCGCGATGTCAGTTTATCCGACGTCAAATAACATTTCCATTTCCAACGTAAACCCAACGTCGATCCGACGTCGAGATCCGACGTCGCTCGACGTTCGTTCGACGTCGAAATGCCCACTGGCAAAAATAATATTATGGTTTTTCCACAGACGTTTTTCCTTTGAACATTGTGAGGACACCAGACCTTTTATATTGACCTTTGGGGGAGGGGAGGGGGAAAGAGGGTCTTAATAAGCTTGGGGTGGGGAAGAGGGTCTTAGTAAGCTTGGGGTGGGTGGGAAAATTGTCCAAAAATTAATAAACGCCCTCCCCCCCTTTTATTAGGGACCTGAGAGTACATAACTCATTTTCACAAAAAGCTAGACAACCGACCTTTGTCTTCTGAGGTACAGAATTAAAAGAATTTAACAGTTAACTGCAATTTTAATACATTTAAATACAAAACAAACAAAAAAAAGATTTAATTCATCCTAGGAATTAAAAAATAAATATATTTTAAATAAATTTGAGTATTGCAATTTCTTTTAATTCTTTTTTATTTGCGTTAAACTGCAATCAAATTTTTTTTTTTCCAGATTTGTTTTTAAATATTGCAATCACATTCTTTAAACTTTTTTTTTACAAAATTTATCTTGAATTGGCGTTATTTGTTTGTGACTTATTATAGTCACAAAAAAAAAATAACGCTATATATAACACTATAATAATAAAAACTATATTTAAATAAAACTGCTGGTTATTTAAACATTAAAACAGCATGGAATATGACAACAAAAAATAATCCTGTGTGAAAATAAGAATAGGATCATGCGATATGTTTTTATAGCAAAAGATTAAAAATTGCAGGTGGTTCAACAAAAGGTTTTTTCCGATAATTGATACACCCATAAAAATAACGTCACGTCAACTACTACTTTCGCATTTACAATAGATGAATCACCATCACCACCAACAACAAAAAAGTCAATTATAGAGCTTAAGTTTGATTTTTATAAAATGATCAGTTTTAGTGATTGAACCGGTATCGAACTGAATGTTTTAACAGGTATCAAACTGTAATATTTTATTTTTATCAAAACCTTATTATAGATATGTTTTCTTATTTATTTTTATCAAAACCTTATTATAGATATGTTTTCTTATTTATTTTTATCAAAACCTTATTATAGATATGTTTTCTTATTTATTTTTATCAAAACCTTATTATAGATATGTTTTCTTATTTATTTTTATCAAAACCTTATTATAGATATGTTTTCTTATTTATTTTTATCAAAACCTTATTATAGATATGTTTTCTTATTTATTTTTATCAAAACTTTATTATAGAAAATGTTTTCTTATTTAAAAAATATTTTATTTTTATCAAAACTTTATTATAGATATGTTTTCTTATTTATTTTTATCAAAACCTTATTATAGATATGTTTTCTTATTTATTTTTATCAAAACCTTATTATAGAAAATGTTTTCTTATTTATTTTTATCAAAACTTTATTATAGAAAATGTTTTCTTATTTAAAAAATATTTTATTTTTATCAAAACTTTATTATAGATATGTTTTCTTATTTATTTTTACGGACATATACTTGTGTGTACGTGTGCGTATATGTTCGTGTGTGTATGTGTGTGCGTGCGTGTATGATAAAAATCAAAGTAGAATAAAATAGAGAATTTTTATGTTGTAAAAACATTGTAAAAGATTATTTTTTAACGACGAAATTTAAATAAAAAAAAAATAATAATGATAAAAATTTTTTGTGAAATAAAAAGCTTTGCAAAATTAGCTTGCTGTGTTATCAAAGTTATTTTTAATGGCAGACTCAAAAAAAGTTTTTAAAAATAAACAATACAATATAACTTTATTGGTGTAATATGATATTCACTATCTGGGCAAATTTGAGTTTTTAACAATACTTAAATCTCAGGATTGAGTACTTTGTCCCGGAACTTTAAGCCTAAAATAAAAATTGTTCCGTGTTTTTTTATATTCTTTTAAAAATCATCTTTTATTAAATATTTTTAAGTTTATGGGTTTATAACATGATGGTTTAGCACGCTGCGTCATAAATTGAAGATTCAGAATTCAAACCAAGGTCACGAGGAAGGTCAGCAAAGGTCGTGCGTTTTTTTATTTTTATTTTTAAATGATCCGTACTATCATTAATTATTATTTTTTTTACTAACTTTTTATCTACTTATTTTATTGTTATACGATAATTTTAGTCACGCGTTCCATTATTACTCCAGCGGATTTATATAGACTTACAAACTCATAGGCCATTGTTTTATCATTAGCTAAGAATGACTAGAGCGTGAGTCATGGTCACCCTTCCCCCTGAGTTGTGAAATTTTATTCCTGATTTTTACCCAATGACATCATATATAATCTGATTCTATTATCACATCTATTAGGTCTACGTAACTAGATGGCTCCATTAGCGATCATTGTGTCGCATTAAAAATTATAATAATAAGACTAGAAAAATTTATCTGTGTAGCAGATAAACTCTTGAAACCTCGCTGTAGTAGTCTGTTGCTTGCCTAATTTTGGTAATGAATTTGCTTGCTCTTCGTCTAATTTTTCGATGTATTTAATGTCTTTTTTTATGTACGGGTTACATACTGGAGCGCAGTATTCAAGCTGTGGTTTTATGTTTGATAAAAGATTCTTTATTCCAGTAACTACCCAGTGGGCACCCGACGTCAATCCGACGTCGGATTTACGTACGATTTTCATCAGCGATGTCAAAAGACCTATTCCGACGTTGTTCCGATGTCAGTAAAATGACGTCGGGCGATGTCTTTATCTCAACATCCCCTGACGTCGTTTCGATGTATTTTGACGTTGTTCCGACATCTTATAAAAGACGTCCAAAAGACGTCGGGCAACGTCATAATATTAACGTACTCCGATGTCTTTTGACGTCTTCCGACGTCAATCCAACGTCCTTAAAACGACGTCGGAACAACGTCGTAAGACATCGCTGATGAAAATTTAATCCAAACCCAACAATATGTGCGCAATTGCGCTCTTCAATAAATATGTGAACTAAGCGTGTTTTTTATTAATGGAAAGAAGTTTGAATAATGGTTGATAAAACATCATGAGGTTTTGTATGATGCACTAGCATAGTTTTTTAACTATTAACATTTTCGAGTATACATTTTTTATAATATATAACTATTCATTTTAATATTTACATAATATTTAAACAAAATTATTTCTTATCAAAGTAATAATTCCCAAATAGCTACAAGTATAAATTACTAAATAAACGTATTATGTAATATGTCGCTGTGGTGTAGTGGTAAGCGCGTAGGATTTAGTTTCTAATAGAGCGAGGTTCGTTACCTGCCAAAGGCAACGTTTTTTAGTTTTCAAAAAACACGTTGGATTTACATCGGAATGCCGACGTCGCGCGATGTCAGTTTATCCGACGTCAAATAACATTTCCATTTCCAACGTAAACCCAACGTCGATCCGACGTCGAGATCCGACGTCGCTCGACGTTCGTTCGACGTCGAAATGCCCACTGGGTATAGGTTCTTTTTAGTGCACTCAGAAGAATATAAGCCTTGATTGTTATTGTTTGGATGTGATTTGATTTTTTTTGCTTTGGTATTTTCAAATATTTTTTCCTTCGGTATTTTTCAACATAAATTTCTTGCAGTTTTTTATTAGATTTTTGATTTTTTCAATTTTTTTCTGCATGAGTTTGCATTTTTTTGTCATAACTTTGCATTTTTTTACAATTAAAGCTCGTCTTTTTGACCATTTTATTGTCGTCGGTAAAAAATTTGCAGACGACATTGAAAAAATAATCTGGTTAAAGCTAGATCAGGTATATTATTTAGATAGATTGTGAAGAGTAAAGGTTTACCGCTTTGCACCTCGAGCCAACTTGATTTATTTTCACCCAATACTACGCGTTGTTTCCTATTTGATATGAAGTTTTTGTACCTTTCAAAAATCTTATTTTTTTATTTATTTATTTATTCATTTTAGGTGCTCCAAGAAGTCCTAAGAATCTTATCACAGAGCACCGCGGAAGAACATTTGAAGAGACGTTTAAACCTCTTTCCTTACCAATGTTACAAAATTTGCCGAGAAGTGGCATTGAACAACGGATATCTAGCTATTGAGGATATCTAACTATTGCGCTACGGCTGCTACATCTTCTCATCAAAGCCATATTTTCTAATTTTTGGAGCAGTAGTCAGCGGTCTACACAATCTAATACACTTGGATTCAGCGGTCTACACAATCTAATACACTTGGATTCAACTCTTTGAAATTATTATTGCATAAAATCCTTTTTTTTTAAAGCTTCACTTATCAAGTTAATTGTCTCTGGTAGGTTTATGACCCAAGGTTTTAGTTTGATAAAATCCTTGTTACTGTTCGGCAACTATTATAAGCAAGTAAATACTTCAGCGTGTCATATTAAGTTCTTTCAGTTATTTTTGATATCAATGACGATGATGATATTAGACGGTAATTAGAAGGAATGGCTTTTTTTACCTTTTTTGGGATCGGGGTTTTATTGTTGAATTTACATATTTGCGTTTTGCGAGTTGTTTTTTATAGATTAGACATAGCATAGAAAATCTAGACTTTGACGGCATTTATTTAAGACATAAGGAGAGAAGTTATCTAAGGATACTGGTTTATTTTTATCCAAAGAAATTAGTGAAATGGCAGTTGCTGAAATTAGTTTATATTTGGTTAAAGAGTTGTTTGATCGAGTCGGTTCTTGTTGGAAAACCGGGTGTATAAGATTGTCAATATGACGGTTTAATAAAAGCTTCAAAAAACTCATTGTTTTAACAATTTGCTATATAAATTTGTTCAAGTGAGTTTACCAATTTGTTTAACAAGAAAGGAATGCGAGTTTTGCTGGAACGTTGCTCGTTTATGTATTTATATATTATTTTTTAAACTTCCTTTTGTTAAATAAAAATTTAGTAATTTGTTTGTTGTTTTGAAAATTTTTTGTTTAAACTGCTTTGACCAAATCCAAGGTGTTTTGGCCAAAACTTTGCTCTTAGACTTTTTGTGTTAGAAAAACTAAATTTAACTGGCCTTAGAACTTATTTACTTGTGGTTGGCCATTTCCTTTGTATTGACCCCGTTAAGAGTTTAATTTGATTTCATGAAAATTTAAGTTCGTAAGTGGTTTGAGTAGTGATTAAAATTAATTTTGTTTTTCGACACTGCAATTAGCCTATCGTCAATAAGATGTTTGCCTTGATAAGATCAGCCTCGTGTGCGTTGATAAGATCAGCCTCGTTTACGTTGATAAGATCAAGAATAGTAGCATCAAGTTGAAAAGCTCTAAGTTTTAAATCATGTACGCTAACAATTACCATATATTAAGGTATTTAATAGGGTTACTGTTGCTGTTTGTCGGATTTTTGGTTATTGCTCAAAAAAACAAAAACAACTAATATAATTCTGTACCTCAGAAGTCGAAGGTCGGTTGTCACATTTTAGAAATTGTTAAGGAGAGAGGAAATAGTAAAACAATTAGTCTTTATTGACTTATTCTTGATGGTTAGATTTATGTAATTTGTTTCGTGTTTTATTTAATTTGTCTTAAGGCACATGAAATATAATTTTGATAAAAAAAAAATAATATTATGGTTTTTCCACAGACGTTTTTCCTTTGAACATTGTGAGGACACCAGACCTTTTATATTGACCTTTGGGGGAGGGGAGGGGGAAAGAGGGTCTTAATAAGCTTGGGGTGGGGAAGAGGGTCTTAGTAAGCTTGGGGTGGGTGGGAAAATTGTCCAAAAATTAATAAACGCCCTCCCCCCCTTTTATTAGGGACCTGAGAGTACATAACTCATTTTCACAAAAAGCTAGACAACCGACCTTTGTCTTCTGAGGTACAGAATTAAAAGAATTTAACAGTTAACTGCAATTTTAATACATTTAAATACAAAACAAACAAAAAAAAGATTTAATTCATCCTAGGAATTAAAAAATAAATATATTTTAAATAAATTTGAGTATTGCAATTTCTTTTAATTCTTTTTTATTTGCGTTAAACTGCAATCAAATTTTTTTTTTTCCAGATTTGTTTTTAAATATTGCAATCACATTCTTTAAACTTTTTTTTTACAAAATTTATCTTGAATTGGCGTTATTTGTTTGTGACTTATTATAGTCACAAAAAAAAAATAACGCTATATATAACACTATAATAATAAAAACTATATTTAAATAAAACTGCTGGTTATTTAAACATTAAAACAGCATGGAATATGACAACAAAAAATAATCCTGTGTGAAAATAAGAATAGGATCATGCGATATGTTTTTATAGCAAAAGATTAAAAATTGCAGGTGGTTCAACAAAAGGTTTTTTCCGATAATTGATACACCCATAAAAATAACGTCACGTCAACTACTACTTTCGCATTTACAATAGATGAATCACCATCACCACCAACAACAAAAAAGTCAATTATAGAGCTTAAGTTTGATTTTTATAAAATGATCAGTTTTAGTGATTGAACCGGTATCGAACTGAATGTTTTAACAGGTATCAAACTGTAATATTTTATTTTTATCAAAACCTTATTATAGATATGTTTTCTTATTTATTTTTATCAAAACCTTATTATAGATATGTTTTCTTATTTATTTTTATCAAAACCTTATTATAGATATGTTTTCTTATTTATTTTTATCAAAACCTTATTATAGATATGTTTTCTTATTTATTTTTATCAAAACCTTATTATAGATATGTTTTCTTATTTATTTTTATCAAAACCTTATTATAGATATGTTTTCTTATTTATTTTTATCAAAACCTTATTATAAATATGTTTTCTTATTTATTTTTATCAAAACTTTATTATAGAAAATGTTTTCTTATTTATTTTTATCAAAACCTTATTATAGATATGTTTTCTTATTTATTTTTATCAAAACCTTATTATAGATATGTTTTCTTATTTATTTTTATCAAAACCTTATTATAGATATGTTTTCTTATTTATTTTTATCAAAACCTTATTATAGATATGTTTTCTTATTTATTTTTATCAAAACCTTATTATAGATATGTTTTCTTATTTATTTTTATCAAAACCTTATTATAGATATGTTTTCTTATTTATTTTTATCAAAACCTTATTATAGATATGTTTTCTTATTTATTTTTATCAAAACCTTATTATAGATATGTTTTCTTATTTATTTTTATCAAAACCTTATTATAGAAAATGTTTTCTTATTTATTTTTATCAAAACCTTATTATAGAAAATGTTTTCTTATTTATTTTTATCAAAACCTTATTATAGAAAATGTTTTCTTATTTAAAAAATATTTAGCAAAGGTAAAATTTTTATTCAGAAAAATTTTTATTCAGAAAAATTTTTATTCAGAAAAACATTTTCTATACATTTTAAAAAATATAAATTAAATTTCTATTTGTTTAAAAAAGTTAATAACTTAAATATTAAATACAAACTATTATAAATATATAAAATAAAAAATAAAACTAGGTTGATAATATATAACTAACTGCGTCTCCGACTTTCCATTTCATTCTTCTAAGTATGTCTAAGCAGTAGACTTCACTTCTGCCTGTAACTTCTGCAACTCTTGAAACTTTAGCCATTTCTTCAGCTTTTTTTACGTCGTCGTTGCAACTTTCCAGTATATGCAAGGATTGATTTTTCTCAACACCAAACAAACTACACTGTTTTAAAAATATTTCTTTTAAGGCTACTTTTACATTCCAATTGTTCTTTTTTAGTATCTCTAAAGCGATGCTTTGATTGACACCATTAAACCTTTCTGCAACGTATTGCACTGTCAATGAGCAACGCGCTGAATGAAAATCAAAATTATTTAGTTGATACACTTGTTCACAGTAGCTGAATGTATATCCGAAATTAAGTTGCGTAAGTTTGTACGTTTGTATGTAGTTGATGGCTTTGTCAGTATCTTGATTGGAGTAACGAAGGCCATCTAAACATTCACCAACGCTTGCATTGGGTATCAGTTCACGAATTTTTCGAAACTTTTCACTTACGCTTTCTGTACCAACTACTGAAACTATTTTGTGCTCTGATTTACTTTTAGGTAGTTTGTCGACATTTATTGGGTTTGAATTAGTAAAATTATTGGTTAAATTACATTTAGAAACAAGATTACTGTTGCTATTTAAACCACTTGCAGTTTCTAAAACGAAACATTTATTTTCCGAAGGCCTCTCTTCAATAGAATTTAACGCTTTTAAAATATAATCCGAGTTTAAAACACGTTGTTCTGTGTTTAAAACACGTTGTTCTCCGTGAGACATTAAAATACTTTGCTTATTTAAGGAAGGGTTTTTATTGGAGGAAGGGTATTTATTAAAGGAAGGGTTTTTATTGATGGAAGGGTTTTTATCGGAGGAAGGGTTTTTATTGAAAGAAAAGTTTTTATCATTTATAATTGAATCGAAGGTCGGATTTAGAGACGCAGATTCAGTGGAATCCAATAAAGCATTCATATTGCTTTTGATTCTGTCATTAACAAATTCCTGAACCAAAGGCTTTGTATCTTTAAAGTTCTTTAGGTAATTTTCTTTTTTTGTTAGATTTTTTAATTGAGAAGCGTTAGAAGCTAATGAAGAATGTTGGTCTAATAAAGAATGTTGGTCTAATGAAGAATGTTGGTCTACAATAGACAATGTTGATGTCAGCACTTCATTTTGATCATGACGTTCTTGTGTCTGCTTTTTTTCATATGTTTCTAAATAAAAAACAAAATGACTACAATATATATAAAAACATATACAAACTTAAGCACAATACAACCTAGAAACATAAAAATATTAAATTAATAGCATGTTTTTGTAATTTTGTTTTTGTAATTATTAGAAAACTTATCCTTATTCTTTGCCTTATATACAGTATCGGACAAAACAAGTGCAACCAAATAATGCTAGTTTAGTTTCTTTATATAAAAGTGCTGCATTTTTTCAATTTAGAGAAATAACTATGCTACTGTTTAGAGACAACGTTCTTCGTGTTTTATTCATCACAAAGTTCATTATTTGTACACGAAAATTAATAAATTAATCAAAAGTATTAAAAAAAATTTCCTTCTGGACAAAACAAGTGCAACTCCACAAAATGTTGACCAAGCTGTATTTCGCTATCAATATTTCGTGGCGAATTCTTTGTTGTTGATCATAACCTTGCATCTTCGAGGCATAGATTCGATCAGGTGATCAATGAAACTTTGTGGAATCGCTGCCCAGACCTTTTAAATTTGTTCAAATAGTTGATCCTTATTACGAACACCTTCACGACTAACTCTTCGGTTGACGATCTCCCACAGGTTCTCAATAGGGTTGAGGTCCGGGGATTGAGGAGGCCAATCCATCACCGATAAGTGGTTGTCTTGAAACCACTGCTTGACTACTTTTGCAGTGTGTTTCGGATCGTTGTCTTGCTGAAAAACCCATTTTATTGGCATATTCCATTCAGCATGAGGTAACATAACATCTTTCAGGATATTTTTATACATGAAACGGTCCATTATTCCATCGATTCGATTATTGGACCTAGACCGTTAGCAGAAAAACACCTCCAGACCATTACATTGACTCCACCATGCTTCACGGTCTTATGGCAGTAACGTAAATCGAGGTGTTTTCCGGTCGGTCGACGTACACGGCAAATGCCATCGCTCCCAAAGATGTTGAACTTCGATTTATCACTGAACAGGACAGTTCACCATTTCTGCACATTCCAGTCAATGTGAGATGAGCAAACAGGAGTCTTTTCTTCTGGTTCTTTAGTGAAATCAGCGGTTTCTTTGCAGGGCATCGAGAAAACAATCCGGCTTCCACACACGTCGTCTGATTGATCGGTCCGATACGGGCAGCTCTAATTGCTTTTGTATCTCGACTGATAATATCCAGAGATCCTTCTTGACGGATCTGACGATCATAGAATCCTCTCTAGAAGTGGTGGAACGCGGTTTTCCACCTTTGTTATCTGCTGCCAACTTCCCCGTAGAACGATATTTGGAACATAGTCTTGATATGGTCCATTTTTTTTCACGCGATATTTATCACAAATACATTTTGTGACATTCCACCTACGTAATCGCCAATAATTTCGTTTCTTAGTTCCAATCCAAGACTGTCGGGAGCCATTTTTGCACTTGAAGTCATAAAAATAATAAAAATAAATAATCACGCTTCTCAAGGCTTACCGTGTTACATTTACCTTGTGATGATACTTTAATGCTCTGTGGAACACAACGTCTTAGTTGGATGTGGACTGTATTGATGTAATGAAACACTCTTTGTATTTCACTTCTTGTATTGATGTTCTTCGATAAAACACTTTAATAAAACTCACTTCGATAAACTGTCTTGATAATACTGACTGATTGACTTCCATATACTGATTGAATTACATGTCGGTTTACATGTCTCTTATATAGTAAAATAAACCTGTGTGAAATTGCTCTGGAAGATTCTAGATGCTTCTTTTCGATGCTTCTGGAAACTTCTGGGTGCGTCTGGATGCTTCTGAATGTTTCTGGATGCTTCCAGATGCTTCTCCTGGAAACATCTGGAAGCTTCTGCAACTTCTGGATACTTTTAATTATTAAAAAACTTCCGTGACGTTGACACGGAAAATTCAACACGAAGTAAATTTAATTTTAATCAAAATGGCTAATTAAAAAAATAAATTTTAGTACTATTCTGGTTGAATAAATGTTAAAGGGTGTTTACAAAAACGTCTTTTATCTCTCATTAAATCACAAAATCAAAACCAAAGCTATCCTTATTACGAAAGCTGAGTACCACCAAGGCAAAAATTCAAAGTTTTATCGGATGGCCACAAAAACAAACTAATTTCTTCAAAATATTTTATTTTCTTATACTAATGCGTTGAAATTATAACTTATTTAAAAATAAAAATTGACGTGTACTTTTATTTAGTAGATTTAATACTTTCACATTTATTTCGCGTACATGCTTCAATAATGGATTTAACAAAAAACTTCAGTGAAATAGCTGTAAACATTATTTTCACTTGTGAATCAATTAGGGATGTACCGAAGCTAAAATTTTGCCGAAGCCGAAGCTTCGGCCGAAGCCACTTTGCCGAAGCCGAAGCTTCGGCCGAAGCCGAAGCTTCGGCACTATATATGCTTAAAATTTAAACAGCATTCAGATCAGCAGGGGTGTAAAACAAAAAAGGTTCCAAAACTAAGATCCTTGACTAATAGTATATAAAAATGAGGACACAAGTCAGGGTTGCTGCCTCAGGCAGGGCAAAAGTTCTCAGCGCCCCTGTTTGAAAGTTTCTCATTATGTCGTTTCTGATACTTCACCGCACCTAGTGTTTTTTTTTAAAACTTAAGCTTTTTTGAAACATTCTCCCCAAATTTTCCTACTTCTAGTTCTACTTTTTCTGTGTGCAAACTATATTAATGTTATATAGTGCACAATATCAGTAACTCACATATATTTCCAACTATTCCCAATATTCTTCTAAGACTATTGCTATTTTTTTGATCTTTTATAGCCACACTGTTCTTCTATGTAAACATCGTTTCTCTTTAATCCTCTATCTAATCATCTAATTTTTAATCCTCTATTTAATCATCTTGTTTGCTCTATCTAATTATCGTGTGCTAGCTGAACATCCTCAAATTTTATTCCCCATAAATTACTGTTACGCATCTTTTCATGTGCTGTATATTTTATTTTTATTTTTAATGCACCTTTTGTTAAGAGTGGATAAAAATCTCTGAATATTACTCAAGTAAGTTTATCTTTTACACTTGAACCTTCTTTCTCTAAATAAACACTCTTAGCTGATCTTGTTGTATTTACAACATAAAAAGTCTTACAAACACAAATTATCTTTTTATTGCTATTTATTTCAATATTTTTTTTTTACTTCTCTCTATTCATTAAACGAACAATTTCTAAACTAAAAAAAAACCCAAGTTAAGACCATTTTGTATTCCACTACAACTGTTGTGAACCTGCTGCTAAAAAAAGTACAATTGATAGATTTCTCTCTAACTTCTTTTTTACACACTTTTAAGTTGTTGTTGTTGTTTTTTTATTATTTTTAATTTTACACTACATAACATTTTCTTAAGCTTCTATTAATCTTTTACACTCTGAAATTATAGTATTCATTCTTCTTCTTTTTCTGTAATGGATAAATCTGCATCAGTATCTGAAATCAAATATTAACTATCAGCAAGGATAATTATTATCATTGTTTTTCTTTTTCTTTTAATTTATATAGTTTTGGTTGACTTTTTTTTTCTTTTTTTAATCTCCTCATTTATATTTCATTTGCTTTTCTTTCTTTTTTATTGTTGAGAACTTTATGTTTTTTATGTGTAACTCCATCGACTAGTTTGTAACTATATAAGTGACACCTAACCAATTTCTGTAATCTTACGATGAAAATTTGTAAATTTTTATTATTATGGTTAAATAAAATTAAAAAAAAATTAAACATACACAGAATTTAAATAGTAGCAACGTATCTTTAATCTTCTTTAAAGTGAGATTACTAAGGTTTATAGGTCAAATGTTCAAACGAATTTTTGTTCTATTTGCGGTAATTCCACACAAAAATTAATATAAATTCGTTACATAATACAAATTAAGGTTTATTTTCCATTTTATTTTTAAAAAGTTTCAATTTGTTTTAAATTATAAGGTTTTTATTCTGCATAAAAATGCTGATTCAGTTCATCTAAAGTCACACTTGAAAGCCTTCAAAGCGTATGAGGACCTTCCTTAATTTTATTATTATATTCAAAAATTTCTACTTATTTATTATCATCCCCTTCATAACAAGACATTTGGGAGTAAATAATACTAAGTATATGGTATAGAATCCAACTTTAACTCTGTAGTCCTGAATTTACAACTTAATTAGACACTGGCAATTAGCATATTTTTATAACTTGTAAAACAGTAGCTTATAACTTTAATTACTTAAATTTTTTTGCCGAAGCCAAAGATTCGGCAAAAAATTGACCTGGCTTCGGCCGAACCGAAGCTTCGGCAAAATTGCCGAAGCTTCGGCATGCCGAAGCCGAAGCCGAAGCTTCGGTACATCCCTAGAATCAATGTTAGAAGCTTTTTTAAACTAAACTAATGTTTGGAAATGTCTGTTATGTATTATTTAATAATTGAACCTGTCATTTCGAAAAGGGCACAAAGTCCATTTATTAAAACTTTTCAAATCAACAAAAACATGATTTTTATTAAAATAATGTCTACGATGGTAAAGAAACTAAACATAGAAGTAGATAAATAAAGAACGTATATAACTTATGTAACTTTTATTTTTTTATAAAAAAAACGTAAATCATACAGAAATTTTTAATTTAAATTTATAAACTAACTGTTAAAAATTTTGGACTTGTGTCCTTTTCGAGCTGACAGGTTCAATTAACTTTTAATATAAATTTTTTTTTTTTTTTTTTTTTTTTTTTAGTTTTGCATCGGTTGTTGATTGAGCTCCAATACTTATTTGTTGTATGAATAAACTGTTATGCTATTCTTTCTATTTCTTTTACTTCTTCTACTCATTATTGGCTACAATGACAATTTACAGTATTTTAAAATAATTTTTACAACATTTCAAATTACAATAACAAAAAAAAAAAAAAAATAGTTTTATTGTTTTAGTTTTGATTTTCGTTTTAATTGAAATTTATTTGAGTTTCTTAATCTTTTATTGTGTTATCCTCTTGTAAGTCCCCCCCCCCCCCTCTTCTCTTCTCTTCTATGATTTTAAGAAACTTCTTGATTTGTTTATGCTTTTCTAATCAATTTCATGTTATATTATATTCTAGCTATCTGAATAATGTGGAACATACCCTTTCAAAAGTGAATGAAATAAACCAGATTTTATCTTGTTTAGAAAAGGGAACCCTTGTAATAAGGTTTGGTAATTTTAAAATAATTGTTCTGTAGGTATTTTTATGCACTTAGTTAATTACTGTTGACGCATAAAACTTTGAAGATAAAAATAAACCAAAAACCAGCCAAAAAAGTGAAAATGATAAGTAAAAATAAATCAATTGTACTGTCTACACTGTGATTGAACATTTTTAAGTGACTGGTTGTGCTAAGAGGAAGATAAGTTCGAACTCCTCAACTGTTCAAGGCTGTCAAAGGCTGAAATTTTTAGAATCCCGTAAGGTCAATGAGAAAAATGGCTAAAGAGCTCTCATTGAGTGAGCATACTAACAAAAATCTGTTAAGAAAATATCAAAGTCAAGAGTCAGAATTTTTTTATTCTGACTTTTGACTTTGTCTTGAGAAACACTTGGTTTTCCCAAGTGTCTAAGAATAAAGCTTTGAAAGACCAAAGCAACTTCTGAGCCTCCTGAAGAAGAGACCAACGACCATCCTCTTCTCAGATGAGAAATTGTTTACTGTTGACTCTGTGTCAACAGCAGAACCAATTGTTTTATTAGTCATCAACCAGTCTGAGTCCATGTTATGTTCAAACATCTTAAGACCACACATCTGATTTCAGTTATGATTTTTGGCCTGGTTTCTTCTGATGGTCTCAAAATGCCTCTGCTATTCATTAAATCTGGTCAGAAAGTCAACCAGATTTGATGTTTTGACCAGTTTATGTTTCAATAAGTACATTTGAATCCTGGAGAATCTTTTAAAGCTTTGTATTAATGCCCACTACTCTCTAGAATCAATGTGGTATTCCTATCCATAGGATGTGGTGTACCCAGATGTGGTGTTCCAACCCATAAGACCTATACCTGGCATAAAACCCAGAGGTGGCTCCAGGAGAAACCGCTAAAACACTGATCAAAAAAGTTATGGCCACCTAGATCTCCAGATTTGTCACCTCTTGACTAATCTGCGTGTAGAGTTAAATCTAAGTTTCCACATCAGTGTCAATTCCCTGAAGGTTGCCATCAAGAAGGAATGAAACAAAACGCCCAAGGACTATATGCAGACCACTTGTTCCAGGTTCAAAAGTTAACTTGAAGCTGTGATTGATGCCAAAGGAAAACATATTGAACAAAAATGTGGTAAATGACTTTCTGAACGCATATTTACAAATTTTTTTTGCTTTAAGCTTTCATTCTATATTAATGTTGGTCGCATACAGTAATACTGTTCATCATTGTTCAAAATCAATACAATTCATTTCAATCAAATTTTCAAATTTTATAATCCCGAATCTTCAAATTTTAACAAACTTCTTCTTAAATATTTCCAAAAGTCTTGAATCTCTCAAGACTAGTGAATTTTTTACGTAAACAAAACTCAATTTACTACAAGCAAAAGTTGTTGGTATTCCTATATTGATGAATAGTAACACTCTTACTAAGTATTTTACATCTTCTTGGATTACCCTTCATATACATTTCATTTACTTTGCAGCATTATATAAGTTAAAAGCATTTAGTCAAATTTAGCATGTTTTTTTCAAAAATATATAAGCAGTGCTCTTGAATGGAAGAATTCTTTAAAATGCAAAGTAAATGAAATTATTGAATGCAAAATCGGTGATGTCATTGTAAAAATCAGAAGAGGCTGTGCACAAGTCCCATGTAAAAGCAGTTAAAGACTGTAAAATACCATGTAAAAGCAGTTAAAGTCATCATTTTGATTTACAAAAACAGTTTAAAGTTCATCGCAAAAAAAAATTAAAAATTTTATGCAACCAAAAGATATTATTTCCACTATACTAACAGATTTCATCCGATTGATGGACTTTCATTTAACACTTTTAGTAAGAGATGACAGGAATCAGCTTTAGCCAAAAGTCAAAAAATACCTTCCAGTTTTTTAAAAAATGCAAAAACTTTTTTCAATTGCGTCACTTTTAAGTAAAATAATAAAAGAAAAAAAATTTTCCAATTTTTATTAAAGTATTTTACTGGCTTACGCTAAAGATATTAAAACTTAACTAAGAGAAAAATTAAGACATAAAAATATTAGACGTCGTTATGTTAATTTGCATTTCAAAAACGTTTATAATCTTCGAGTTAAATAAGTCTTTGAGAGTGTGCCATCTGAAAATGCTGTTAAAATAATAAGTATTAGGTGAATCTAAACTGGAATTTAAAAATGTTGCTACAACTACAGACAGTGGATGATTTTACTGTTAAATTTGGCTATTTAATTAAACCAATAAACTAAATCTGCTATGCCCATGTAACCTATTTAGCAGTACTTGATGTACTTTATGTGAAACCAATTGAACTTTAGACCAAAACAATAATGTTGATAATGATAGTGCAGATAATTAGTGTAGCAGGTAATAGTGAAGAGTTTAATTAAAGTAAAGAGCTAGGCAACATTAAATTTAAAAATAATTCAGAAAAACCTGCTATTTGTAAACTATTTTTCAATAAAAAAAAAAATGTTAACATAATCACCTGCTAAAAAAATAATATTTTGCAAAAGCATGTAAAATCAGAATTTGTAAATGAACTTAAAATTATTCTGGACTACAAAACACATTGGAATTCATTATTTGATATGGTTGAACATTTTGTCAAGTTAAGCAAATGCTTTAAAAAGGCTCTTAGCAAAGTGTAGTCTTCAATAACAATATCAGATTCCGAGCTGCAAATTTTTAAAGATTTAGTTAGGCTTAAGAGCCTGTAAAATATGGAGCGATATAACTTTTTTGATCAAGACTCAAACTTTGTTGTCGAAACTTAAACTTTGATGTAGAAACTTAAATTTGTTTACAAAAGAAAAAAAATTTAGTTTAGTTTTAAGTAGACTGCAATCTTATGAATCTGACATAAGCAAAGACTTATATCAAGCTTTAAAAATGAAGAATTTAAAGCATAAGAAACCCTGATTTACCTTATAGAATATTTAAATAAGTCTAATTTTTTATTATCTGGTACTTTAGATGCTTTTGAAAAGAAGGCAAAAAACCAGAAAATGTTGGCTAAAGACTTTATACTGAGACTTTTACTTTAAACAACTAAAAATACAGAAGATAAGTACAGAAGATAGGTACAGAAGATAGGTACATAAGATAGGTACATAAGATAGGTACAGAAGATAGGTAAAGAAGATAGTGAAAACTTTTCACTGTTCCTATTTGAACAGTAACTCTTGATTAGAACTTTGACATTATATTTTGTTATGGCATTACATTAGAACACTAAATAATACAAAAAATGATATCACACAAGAAATTTATAATGGTTTATGTTGAAGATTAATAATTTTAAGGTTTGCATGGAACAAAAATGTGGATAAGATGAGTGGACCTGATGAGACAATGATGACAACTACAGACAATGTAGAGATGTCTGTTGTTGCTAGATATAAAATGTTTTTGTGTCTTGTGCAAGTCACATCAATAAATAAAGTTTATTTATTTATAAAATAGGACAAATTTCTTAGTATCAGGCATAAAAACTAGGCACAAAAGGGAAACATAAATAGCAAAATAACAAAAATAACAAAAATAGTTGATAGTTATTATAGTTATTACACTAACTTAGATGGATGTCCAGAGGAAATTATTAATTATAAAGTCAAAAGAGTTAGTGTAGATTATTAATTTGAAATACTTTATGAAATATAACTTTCATCCAAATTACTTGATTGAAGTTTCAAAAATAAATTAGATAATACTATATAAAACCATGATAAATATTTCATAAAAAGATATTCTAGTTTAATAAGTATACACACAATGGATTAAATATTGATTAAATTAAATAAGGATATCCACAGTGAACTATGGATTGACTGAAGATTTTGGCTTGGGCAGACAGTCTATTTCAATATTTCAAGAATGTTTAATAACTATACACACAATGGATTGTGCACCCATTGACTGACTTAAATACAGATAAGCACAGTGGAATATGCATACATTTTAAAAAAAATTTTGGCTCGAATAGCCAATCTAATTGAATAAAAAATCTCTTTAGAAAGTTATGAAAACCTACTTAGATAGGACATGTATTAATAGCTTTTTTTATGTAATAACCTCACTATAAAGTTTGCAACAAAAACAAGTAACAGTGAACATATTTATCTATAAACGCTTGAGACAAATGAAGTGAATGATCTATATTAGAGAAAGTATAAAAAAGTTATATATGTAAAACAGATGTTCAGAAGAAAGTTAGCACAGCTAGTTAAAAGGAAGTGAACTACATAATCTATGGGGTGATAAAAAGATTAGGGTAAATTGAAATAGTCATAATTTTAAAAGGATATAGATCCAATTTTGAATATTTGCAACTAGAACAACAATCTTTAATTACTTATATAGAAAACATGATGGAATATGGAAAATATGGTTTAGTTTGTTTTTAATTTAATTAAATTTAAATAGTTTAGAACAAATAACCATTTTATATTTAAATTAATTTATTTTTTTTTAATATTATTTCACCTCCCCAAGGCTGAGAAGCTACTACAGTCGAGGAGGCTGCTTTAATTGTGGTTACAACTCTCTCTCAACTCAATAACTCCAAAACACAAACTTTGTCAAACAAGACTGCGCAAAGAAACAAGTTGCTATTAAATACTGATAAATTTATACAGCTTATTATAATTATTTGTTTTATACTTGGTTTAATTTAAATTATACAGTAGAATTATTTGTTTTATATTAAGCTTATATTAATTTTAATTTATTTGATCTATTGTAGATCTATTTCTTCATTTTATATTTAGATTATATTTAGTTCAATTCAATTTACACAGTTTAGTGGAATGATTCGTTATATTTTTTGCTTATATTTAGCTTAATTTAACTTATACGATTTAGCACAAATATTCTTTCTATATTTAATTTAATTTATACAGTTTAGTAGAGTTATTCAATTTATTTTTAGTTTATATTTAATTTTGATTAACTTTAATTGTTTACGCGGAATTATTTGATTAATTTTTCAATTTTATAGTTTAAAGTTAGTTTAAATTTAATTTTAATTAAAATTATACGATTTAGTAATTATTTTGTTTTATATTTAGTTTGTATTTATTTTAACTTAATTGATATGGTTTAGTTCAGTTATTCACTTTATAATATCATTTCGTCTTGTAAAAATTTTATAAAGGTCTATTTACCACATCTTCAAATGAAGTTCAAAACTGAATGTCAGGATGAATTTTGTTGTGTGACAGAGCGCACCATTCTGTGTAAAAACAAAATATCCTTACTCTTAAAGTTGTCAAGGGAGCATATAGAACTTGAGAACTTGATCTTAATAATTTTTTGCACCTATTATGAAGCCTATTTGTAATAAAAAAGAATGATATGACAACTGAGGCTGTTGGAAGCTACCACGTCAAACATCATGACTAGGGTACTTAGCCTGACTTACTGTTTTGATTATTTCAGGGACATATGAACACACAGGGTTGAAGGAGACTTAAATGTTTAAAGATATGTAAAATATTTTTCATCTGAAAACAGAATGATTGGTTTTTTCTTCAAAATTCAAAAAAACTTTCTTAATTCTTCCCAGACTCTTAACCTTCATTTTACAGAAATGTTTTTGTTCTGGCACAAGATTTAGCCCCTATGTTGCATTTAATATTCTGAAATGGTGAGGTTGGAGGCCATGGCTCTGATTAACTTCTGTGTATTTCTCTTGATTTGAACTTTTTTTCTACCAGGCTGTTATTAATAATTTTATTCTGTCCACCAGATCACTTTTTTCTTCTAATATTACCTCAATTGAAAAAATGTTTTTAACAGCAAAACTGTTGAGCATGCAACTCATGCCTCTTCCATAATCTCTCGAACACTCTTATTCACATGAAAAGCTCTTAGAATTGATTCTTTATTTTGGTCCTGCATTCTTGTGTTTTTGAAATATTTGGAATATTTTTGTCTACTTTTAGGTAGATATTGTTGCTAGATTAACCCTGAAAATCTTGGAAACTTATTATTTTTGCCACCAAACCTATGATTTTTTAAAGTTCAGACTAAATTTTGCTGTCATTTATGTTAGCATAACTTGCATACATGTATTTTAAAATATTTTATTATACCCTTAAATAAAGTCAGAGAAAAAAGATGCAAATGTATGAATAAACTTTACAAACTGCATTGTGTATTGAGCTATCATATAAGCTATCATATCACCAAATAAACCAGATTGTAAATTTTACAAACATCATTGTTTAATGAGTTATCAATTAAACTTTACAATAAGCATTGTGTAATGAGCATGTTATCAATTAAACCAGATTTTATAGAAAAGAGAAATAAATAATGAGAAAGATAAAGAAAAATTATGTAGAATTTATAAGGAGGATAAATTATAAGGGAGATAAATTATGAGAGAGTTAAATGAAATTCTTTATATATACTAATCATTAATGACTTTGTATTTTAAGGCTGATGATTGCCAATAAAGATAAAACTTCCAAAGATAAAAGATCCAAATTTTAGATTTAGTTTAAGAACAGCAAGATATTAAGTATGATTGGTTAACTAGTACTTTATTAAGTATGATTGGTTAACTACTTTATTATGCTAATTATGCTTACTATGTTAGCTAATTATAATTACTTATTTTAACTACATAGTTAATATCAATTAACTTGAGCTAATTGAAAACAATCCAAATGAACTTATTTTATGTCTTACAATAATTTATAAAATATCTAAAAATAGTATTGCAAAAAAGTTATTAAAAACATATACCTTCTTTTAATAAAAACATATACCTTCTTTTGGAGAATTTTTCACAATCAAGTCATTACAGCTGACACTTTTCTGAGTTGAAAAATTTAATTTCTTTTCTTGATTAAACTCATAATCTAAACTATTGCATAAACTTCTGTTAAAATTACCAAAAAGTCGAGAAACTTCATGTTGCCCAAGCCACTGATTTGTATCTTCGATGCTGAATAAAATAAAATTTGATAACTTTATTTATAAGTTAATAGTTTCAACAAACAAATTTTGATATACACCTAATACAAATTTGTTATCAACACAACTAAAATTTAAAAAAAAAAAAATACTAGTGTAACTATGACAATTATTATTAGAAAAAATAAAAAGCTTAGCAGTAGTCCACAAATTACATCATACTATTTAAATAATATATTTATCAAAAATTAAATATATCTTTGGAGGTTATTTGATTGCTTAGTCACTGTTAATTTATACAGCTTTATATTGAACGTTAGGGGATTGGGGAGGGGGGGGGAAGAGACACTTTTTGTTTTTGTTGTGCCTCTAATTAAATATATTTTTAAACAATTTTAAAATATTTATAAAAACTTTGTTTTTTAAATATGTAAAGAAAATTTTTTTATTTAAAGCAATTTAATATAAATATTATTTAGGTTTTATTTATTTTCAAACTTTTTTTTATTTTCTAGATTAAAAAGAGGTTTGTTATAATTTTAGTAACGTTATATAACAATGATTTCTATGATTTGCATAAGTGATATGTCTTTAAAACAGATATTGTCTGGCACAGAAGAGAAGCATCTTTTTAGAAGGGAAGCATCTTAAACAACTAAAGGAAAGATTGAAAAGTTTAGATAAAAACCACACTATTACTTCTTTCTATACAAGAGCTGTTGCCTCATCAACTTGTCTTAGCACTGTCTCTACTGTTAAGAATACATCTTTTACTAGGTATTTTTTTTAGATACTACTTCAACTTCTAGTGGCTTTGACAGTACTTTTACTAGTACATCTCTTGATGATTCTGTCACTACTGTTTTATGTTTTATAAAGGTCTATATAAAACTAGTTTTTTAAAACCAAGCTTTGTTTACCATTTCTTATTTTCTTTAACTTTTCGCATCATGAATGCATTTAAAAATATTTTATTTGAATATTATGTAAAAATATTATATTGCCATATTTTAATTCATACCATAAAAAACATTTTTAACTAATAAAGTTCTACAGAAACCTTACATGAAATTACAAGAAATTATGTGAAAAAATAGGAATTTGTACTACCGATCTGTTGACTTATAAATGTTTTAAATACTATTTAATTTATGTTATTGCATTTACAATATTTAAGTGATTTTTATCTCATGTACAATGTACCCATGCATGATGCCTTAGATATACAGATCTCCCATATAAACATTTGAATCTCTGTATATTTAAAGGTTTTACTAGAAAACCATTTTTACTTGAAATGAGTTTTAATGTGAGTCATACAGTTACAAACACAGGATATTTGACACTTGAAATAAATTTATGGAACCCATAAAAACATGGTATATTGCTCTATTGTAGTAATATTAATATTCTTATTTATATATACATAAGAATATTAATATTACTACAGAATCTTGAAATATTTTACTGTTAAGAGACAGATTGTCCCTTCTGAGAAGGAGGAACACAAGCAATCTGTGGCGGCCATGGCATATCAGTCAATTTATGGATGCATTAATTGTTATTATTGAGTGAAACTATAAAAAGTATAAGTAATAAATAAATAATATATTATATATTTAAAGTTATAATTAAACAACAATAATAGTTAAAACATATATAATTTTCAAATACATCAAAACATTAAAATCCAAAAATTTTTTTCCTTAAAGAGAGTCTCTCAAAACACAAAAAAACATCAAAAACCAAAAATTTGTTTTCTTCGTACTCTCAACCCTTGATAGCTGCGCCACAAAATATCTGGTTTTAACCATCTGAAGCTAAGTGCAAATATATTGTGACAGCAAAAAATTTAAAATTTAGACATTTTTTCATATAAATTATAGTAATATTGTGGGCTTTTTATTTGCACGCACGTATAAATAAAAAAAATATACAAAAAAGTACAAATAATGACTTTCATTAATAGTTTAAGTTATTAATAGTTTAAATTAAAATTTATATGTATTAAAATGCATTTATTAATTAACTATAAGCACCTAAGAAAATTAAAAAAATTATTATATTTAAAACCACCAAAAAAATATTTAGAGGTGGGGTAAGTGGGTCCAAACTTGATGCACAATTTTAGGGGGAGGGGATCAGTAAAACCTAACAATTTGTTATTAGGAGGGAGGAGGAAGGAGGGAGTCCGATTTTGTTAAAAATTGCATGATGTAATTTATAGACGACCTCTTATATTTGAAATTTCATCCTTTTTTTTTCCTGTAAAGTAAAGACAGATATGACCTATGAACAAATAGAAAAAAAAAGCTACACAAACCTGAGAGGTTTAATTGCAGTAATAATATCTCCTCTTTCAAAGTTCAAACAAAGAGTTCCAGAAAATCTTTCAGAAGTTACAAACAACTCGGGTTGTCTCTAAAATTTTAAAGTGTATAAAAGATTACTCATGTTTATCAAAGGTGTCAAATAAAATAATAATAGTCACAAACAATACTGAAAAACTACAATGCTAAAAAAAAATTCTAAAAGTCCTAAAAAGGTTTTTGGACAGGATTTTGTAGTCAGGGAGCTCCAAAAATATTTAGAAATTTCTAAACATGAATTTACTAGTTTTTAAAGCTATTAGTTTTGCACCCAAAAACTGATGCCCATGGGTACCATTTTATATCAAAACTAGTTTAAAAATGGTAGGTTCCAGGGCTCTTCAAGTCTTGCAATTGTTTTCCTACTAAATTTTAAAGCTTCTAGACATTTTTCAAGCTCCAAGACTCTAGGATCTAGAAAAAAAAAGAAGAATATTTGACTATCAACCCCAGAGACTTTTATAAAACCACTGGTTTTATGAAATATAATTGTCAAAGAGCAAATTTGTTTAAAATAAATAAATTTATTTTATATAATATAAATTTTTTTTTTAATTCTTTCTAATATTTCTTATAAATGCTTACATTATTTAATATTTTATTTACAAAAGTTACTATATAGATGTTTTCAAATTGTTATGTCATTTAAAAGTTCAAACAACAACAACAACAAAAAAATGCAAAAGTAGAAGTCCTTACTTTAGAGCTTGTAAACACAATGAAATAGGATAAGTTTACTTATCAAAAGTCTAAATCTGAAGCATGATAAAACATTTATAGCTACCTCTATCTGAAGTATGATCTTTCGTGTTACAACAGTTTACAAAATAACTGTGGAATGAGAGGATCGAAATCCATTTTGATTGTCAAAGATTAAATTATCAATATGTTCTCCAGAGTTTTTAAAATTTAAATCATTTTCTAAAAATAAACTAAAAATGATTGAGCTTAGCGCTAGACAGCATCTTTTGGAATTGGTTTCTTGCAACAATAAAAAAACTTTTAATATCAAGAGAGTTGTTTTTGTGAATAAAATGAAAAAAAAATTACAATTAGAAACAGCAGCTGCACAAGAAGGTGAAAACCATGGAAATCTTGAAAATCGTGAAATAAAACGAGGATTGACTTAAAAGCAATGAGCAGGAATAAAACCTTCCTTGCCTGTTTGAGTCCAGAAGACTAAATAGAAAGCACAATTAGCGTAGGAAATAGGAGGCACAATTAGTGTAATCAGTGCAGAGACATCAGCACTGATGCACAAAAATCAGTGATGTTACTGAGACACAACACATCAATGTCAACCCAACAACCATCACAAAGTAAATCACAAAAAAATTCCAGTCAGCTTTATGGTAGTAATAAGTAGTGCAATAATAGGGTGTCTAAAGAAAAAGTAAGGGATAAAGGTTTTAGAAAAATCATAGAAAGGTCTAAACCACCTAAACAAGATTAAGGAGAAGCTGAGCAAAAACTAGTGTCAGAGAGAAGACATAAATTGAAGAGTGAAGTAAGTGATTAGGTTTGCTAGGAAAAATAAGTCACACGTTAACTGTCTGAGTAAACAAGTCATATGTTAAATGCCTAAGTAAGAGGTTTTAAAAAAATGTGTCAAAATTTACACTAGAACACTGAAACCAAAATTTTTAATTTGAATTTTTTTAAGTGCTTAGATCTAAAAATTAGTACTGCACTGAAATATAAATTAGTACTACACTGGAATATAAATAGTACTAAACTGAAACACAAATTAGTAATAAACTGGAACACAAATTAGTACTACACTAGAACACAAATTATCACCAAGAACTAAAACTAGAACGCAAATAATCACAAAAAATTATGAATAAATTAAGAAGCTAAAATATCATAAATGTAACATTGCTTGTTAAAATTAAATACTATTACTAAAAGATTTATTTTTATTTACGTGTAATTATGCTGTGTAATTATTATTAAACAGCATTACTATAATATAAAAATCTGTTTTTTTTAAAGATCAAAAACTGGCTTCTTGCAGAACTAAAAGTCTGGTTAATCAAGACTGTAAAATAATCAAAATCATTTTTCAGTCTTGATTAACTTAAAAAAAGATTAAATTAAACTTAAAAAAAGATCTTTTGATTTTATTTATTTTTGAATAAAATCAAAAGAATTAAAAAAAATATTTCTAATAGGGTATATCATTAAAAAAAAAAAAAGACTTTGAATAGCAATAATTTGTTGCTCCTGGATAATATAAAGTAGACGGGAAAAAATATTTAGATTTTTTTAGTATCTTCCATTTCTGCCAGGGGGTCTTAAATCATCATATTTGTATATTTTTATGCTCTTTATCATAATTTAATTACTTAGTAATTTGGTTATATAAGTTTAACTTTGAATAATGTAAGTTGTTGCTTGTGGGCAATATAAGTTAAATAAGGAAAGAAAAATTTTTTTTTTTTTGTCTTCATTTGTTGCTAAAAGACCTTATTTTACCATATTTGTGCATTTTTAGGTTTTTTATATCATTATCAAATTACTTAATATTTTTTGTTCTAAAATTATTAAATTTTATTTTAAATTGTAATAAGTTGTTATCATTAAATAATATAAGTAAAATATAATAGCAACCAAGTTTGTTTTGGTTTTTTTTTTCTGCTACGGCACTTATTTTTTTTGTTCACTTATGTACATTTTTGTACTTTTTATTGGTAATTAATTATTAATTTGATCATAAGTTTTTAAACGTTTTCTGAGATAAAACTATGGCTGGATTTATAAACCACTTTCTAATTATATATTCAGTGATTCTAACTCTTTTAAGTTATTATTTTTTATTTATTTTAGGTTATTTTTAAATTATCATTTTTTATTTATTTTAGGTTATTTTTAAATTATCATTTTTTATTTATTTTAGGTTATTTTATCGTTTTAAATTACTTAGTAATTTACTATTTATTAATATATAAATTGCAGTAATTCTAACTAGCACTTTTTAAAATTATTATTTATTTATTTTAAAATAAATTGTAGAAATATTTAAATTTTAAATTTAAAGACTATTACACTATTAGTATAATAAAGATTATTATATTATTATTATAAAGATTACCAATATCCATATTTATACCAAATAATCCATTTGTATATGATTTATAGAATTTAAATCTATTTCTGTGGCAAACTATGGCTGCTACAAGAACTATGGCTGTTATATGAACTATGGCTATTACAAGAACTATGGTTGTTACAAGAACTATGGCTGTTACAAGAGCGCAGCTGACTAGTTCTGATTATGGCATATGAACTCCCAACAAGGAATTCATGCAGGACTATTATTTTGTTAAGTTACAACTTTCTAGGACTATTAAATCAAGCACAATTTTTTCTAGAGTTTCCAAAAATGTTACCAATATTTGGTGTGCTATAAAGGTGTGCTACTGTATAAAATTTTGAGTTTTAAAACAATCTTGAAATTTTGACCAGAAAACAACAAAGTTATTGCATTTTTCGTACTGTAGATACTTTTGCATTCCATATATTTTAATATCAAAAATGGGTTATTTTTAACTAGAAGGCGGCAAAGGAAGGAAAAAATAATTTTAACTTTTTTTTTATTTTAATAATATTTAGATGTTAGAGCAACATTATTTTGCTATTCAATGTTTGAACAAAAAAAAAATGACGATCTACCCTAATATTTATATATGTATTTTTGTAAAAAAAACTGATAAAAAAAGATCTCAATAAATAATAATTTTTAAGTTTTTATAGCATGTTAGTAACTAATTAACATGTTATAGTAACACATTGTTAACTAGTTTTCTTCTTGGTAGATTACTAGTTATTATTAAAATTATTACAAATTTGTTTTTAAAAAAATAAGTTATTAAAGATTATTATCAATAATCAAGTAAATACAAATTTGTTTATTTTAACAGACTTTTTTAAATTAAAAAAGAAATTCAATTACTTTTAACAATTCATCTTTAACAACTTGAAATGATGGTCGATTTCCAGGCTCAAAAGAGAAACATTGTAACATTATTTCATAAATGTTGCTTGGACAATAGCTAGGCTCACTTAGTGGCTGACCCGATTCAATCTTTTCTTTAACCTAATTATAAGTTAAAAAAAAACTTCAGAAAATCATGATAAATTTAAAGTATTTTAACCAACTAAAACATTTTGTAAAACCATATTATTAAAATATTAATCAATCAAAATTATTTATTTGGTACCTTGTAGATTTGTAGATAAGAAACAGACAAAAGTAAACATTATGACATAACATGAAAAGTATTATAAGAAACATTGTAAAATGTTTCCATATGATACAAAAATAATGTGCATAAAGAAAAAAAACTAAATATGCCTTATAAAAACATGGAATTTTGTAAAAAAAACTAACTTTTAATATAGCAAGGGGCGAAATAAGTGATCGCAAATTGCAATATCTGGAAATATTTCTGGTCTTCAAATTCTCAGTTTTTTCATTCTCATTAAAAGCCATGAACACTGTTTTAATGAAAGGATCAAACTATCATATAGGGAAAATAATTTAAAAAACACTACAATAAATTTATGACTGTAAAAATAATAAGTCAAAACTTAAATAATTTAATTTATTGTTTGTTTAAACACCAGCTAGTTCAAGTTTTATAAATAAAAAGCAAAGTTAAATTAATAATTACTGAAAATTCCAAAAAATGTGCGCAGCAATCTTAAAATTAACCAATTTAAAATTATACCAAGGCAATTTGTGCATTGGAAAGTATGCAGGGGAAACTTAGAAGATTTATTTATTTAAAAAATTGAAAGATAATTCTTAAATTAAACATAATTTAATTGATAATATAAACAATAATAAATGAGTATATGTTAATATATATATGATTTTTTAGTTTTATCTTAACAGTTATTTTTTTTTTAAATGCTCAGTGTTTTTAAAAAGAAGTGTTTATGACTTCTATGGGATACCCACAAACTATTGCAATTAGTGCTGAGGTCTTGAGCTCTTTTATCAGAATATTGTTGTCAGATTTAAGTTTGTTATAACTCGGGGCTTGATTAAAAATAAAGAATTATGTGATTTGGAAGAGTTTCCAACTTGATATTTTATTTAAATATGACTAAAAATATTTAAATATGGAAAAGTTAAAGCAATATTTTACAATCAGATGTTCTTCCTGGTGTTAATCTATTTGCAGAATTTTATTGCCACTAGGAGGTTTAGCAAAAATTACATGCTCTTTAACACTACATCAGGCTTTTATCAACACTACATCAAGCCTTCATTTAAAGCTTTATGGTTTACGCATATCACATAAAAATGGTTGACACATGAGTACAATCCTTACTAGAACATTTTTCTTTATCAATATTTAAAAAAATCTAAAGAGTAAGCAGAATAATTCTGTTGACCAGAGCCGTGTTACATTGTTTCCTGCCTAGGATGGTGAATGCTGGATCTTCTTAACTCTACTCAATGATTTTAGACTTTGCTTTCTTGATAATGGCTATGCAACTATTTGTAAAGCCAATATAATGTTACCCTTATAAATGTATAGCTCAAGAACTCAGTTTAATGATTCTGAGGCCAGCTGGTAGAAAGGTTTCCCAAACTCTGTGGTAACTTTCAGAGTGGCTGATTCGATCAACAGCTGTAAAATATCAAAATAAAACACT
>NC_061163.1:39032778-39097778 GCF_022113875.1 Hydra vulgaris
TACATATATAATATATATATATATATATATATATATATTACAATGGTAAAATATAACTTTGGCAAATTTTTTTAAAGAAAATAGTGAAATTACATCAGAAGAAGTAAAAAAATCATATGAAAAAATAAGCCTGCGCTTGTAACCAAAAAGAAGCAATAAAAGCTATGGGAAATATCAAAGCTGTTTGGGTGCAAATATTTGAAAGTAAAAAGCCGGATAACATTCAATGAAAGGCCGCATCATTTAAAAAATATTATTTAAGATATAACTGTGTTAAACACATTTTTTACATCAAGGAAAAAAGACAGGTGATTTGAATTTTTTAGAAATGATGTTGAAAACATTGATTTTCTCAAGATCAAGAAAGACAAGATTTTGAAATGATAAGATATCTAAATCAAATTATTTTGTAATTTTAAATAAAGTATACAATAAAACTATATAGATTTTAAATAAATCTTAATTTTATCAAGTATTTATAACATTATACCTGGTGGTGTGACATGACAAGTATGTTGCGAGCAGATAAATCGCGATGAATTAATTTTTGAGAATGTATATATAGCATTCCGGAAGCTATTTGAAAAGCAAATTGACAAATTATAGCAATAGATGTAATATGTCTCTGTTTCAGTTGATATAATAATGATCCTTGGCCTGCATACTCTGATATCTATGAGCAACAACTAATAGTTTTTATTACTTATTAAAAACATATATATATATATATATATATATATATATATATATATATATATATATACATACATATATGTATATTTATATATATATATATATACATACATATATGTTATTTTACATACATATATGTATATTTATATATATAATATATATATATATATATATATATATATATATATATATGTATATATAATCAGTCTTCTCCATTTAGCCAGCACTGGTCTTTTTGCGCATGCCTACATGCCCCCAAAAACATTAACAAGAGCATAAAAACACACTTGCCAAAAAAATAAAAGCATTTTGTTTTTAATTGGAGCAAGGCTTTTTTGTTCATTTGTTCAACTTTTATGAAATGTGTCTTTTTTTTACCAGTTTTCTTTTAAATTATTTTATCTAGTATTTATTCAAAGCATTTTTTTCGCTATTTTTATTTTAATTTAAACAGAAAAAAAAAATGAATTTTTTAAATTGCCCAGGCTAACTTTAAAATGACTATCCTTTTTTGTGCGCTAACATTAAATTTCAAATGGAGAAAACAGATATATATATATATTTATATATATATACAGGGGCTATTTTAGACCGCTTTTGACAGCGTCGATCGTATTTAGGCGCCAATTTGAGTGCCGCCCAAATTAAAAAATTTATTTTTTAGTTTTTAACCGCAAATTTTTTTATTTGCAAAAAAATGAATATATTTGGCAACATTTCTGTTAAGTTTTTCAGAGACGGGGGCTGCTGCCTAAACTTTTTTCCTAGAATAGCCCCAGATATATATACATATATATATATATATATATATATATATATATATATATATATATATATATATGAATAAATAAACATTTTATTATTACTATATATATATTTATACATTAATTACTTTTCTCTGAGTTATTTAAACAACAAAAGTTTAACAAATGATATAGATTTATATTTTAAATAACAATATTTATTAAAACTTATAAAGATATTTCTGATAAATATACTTTCAAATCTGTTTTTAACTTTATCAAACAACTAGAAAAAGGTTTTTTCTTTAAACCTCATAAAAACCTCATAAAAACCTCATAAAAACCTCATAAGACTTCACAAACTTTTGTGTAAGTTCCAGTACAATCTAAAAGTAATCAAAAGGCAAATACTAGAGACTTTTAGTTTTGATTTGAGTGGTAAAAAATCAATGGATGTCAATTCCAAATCATGTGGTACAAAAAATCTGCCATAAATCTTCATGATACTTGGCTGATAAATCTTCAAGTTTTTTAGACTTGATGTTAAAATAAAAAGCTAAGTATTTCACAAGATGCCTGTAATCTTATTAAAATGTTAAATTTAAAAACAAAATTGATACAGAAATTTAATTCAGAAAGTGGATAAATACCAGATCCAGGACTGTTAACAATATTCTCATCGAACTTATTGAAACATGATAAAGACATAAATAAACAAAATAAACACTAACAGATAGGCACCAAGTAGATATAAAAGAAACAAAACTTTTTGACTGCTTCTTAAAGTTTTGGTAAAAGTCCTTTAGAGGTCTCTAGGTTTATCTCCTCATAAAGACAGTAATGGATGAAGTAAACTTTGTAGTAAAAAATTATATAAAAATTTTTAAAATATGAATTATTTTATAAATAAATTATTAATTTAGATTTTAATAAATAGAAAATGATATTTTTTAACTTAAAACAAAAAAAGGGAATATATATATATATATATATATATATATATATATATATATATATATATATATATATATATATATATATATATATATATATATATATATATATATATATATATATATATATATATATATATACATATATATATATATATATATATATATATATATATATATATATATATATATATATATATATATATATATATATATATATATATATATATATATATATATATATATATATATATATATATATATATATATATGCTATAATCTAATAAAATTGCAAAATCAAAAAAAAAGCAACAAACTGTTTTAAATTCATCCTCATTGTCTTGAATAAAACCAAACAACTTTATTATACTTGGATGATAATTATCAAGAGAAGCATGAATAGAAATTTCTTTTCTCCACATTTCTTTTGTTTTAGTTGATATTAATCTTGATGTTTTGACAGCTACAGAAGTATTTACCTTTTAAAGGATAGTAAAAGAATGCAATATAACTGAATATAAAATTTAAAAGGAAATTTAAACTATTATTTCAATAGCAATAGCTGTCAATTTAAACTATTATTTCAATAGTCAATAATGTTTGAAAATAGTATTAAAGAATTTACAAATTTTATACACATTTCATTGTATATATATATTAAATATATATATATATATATATATATATATATATATATATATATATATATATATATATATATATATATACATATACATATATATATATATATATATATATATATATATATATATATATATATATATATATATATATATATATATATATATATATATATATATATATATATATATATATATATATATATATATATATATATATATTGCTAAAGCTAAAAAGTAATTACTATATTTCCATTTTCATTTTTTCTAGTCCATATCCCTTTGTAAACACTTCCAAAATTTCCTGAACCAATCATTTCATTTATTGAAACATGATCAGATGCAATAAGCAGAGGCTTTTGTTTTAATAATAGTATGTCTGTTAAAAGATAATCATTGTAAACAAGTTTGGTTGTTGAAACCTAGAACAATAGTAATAGCAATATCAAAGCCGCAATGATAAAAAAAAATAAAAGCAGAACAATCAAGACAACTAAAAAATAAAAACAGAACAAGAGCACAACAAAATAAGTAAACCAAAATAATTCATCAAAATAAACCACAATAATTCATCAAAAGCAATCATAATTTGATTTTGATGGATTGCATGTTTTGCTATAAGTTAAAAAAAAATATATTTTCATATTTTCACCTAACATAATAGAGTTTATAAAACAAGTTTATAAAACAATATTTAATCATGACAAACAAAACTTTTTAATATTAAAAAAAAAAAATTTATACAATATCTAAATAAATGCAAATTATCTTTTTATATCTTTTATTTCTATTAGTGAAACAAAATTTAAACTTGAATTCTATTGGTGATACAAAGTTTAAATTTTAAATTTATTGTTGAAACTAAATTAAGTTCTGTTGGGTATTTATTGACATTTTATAAAAGAATTGAAAAAAATTAATAAGATTTAACAAAAAAATTAAAAACAAACCTTGGAACGAATTTCATTGAAATTCTTGACAATTTTCTGGAACTTTAATAAATCAATTTTTGATACTAGTCCAACCAAACTTAACTCATTTGAATTCAATTTTAAAAAATCAGCTAAATAAAAAATGATAAAATAAATATAACAATGTATAGTATAATTTGGCATGTTCAGCATGGCTCATTAATTAATCAATGATCCTCTAGAATAATAAAAGAAATGTATTATATAATAATATTATATAAGTATTCATTTCTAAATAAAGTAAAACGCTGATATAAAAATTTCTAAATAAAATAGTGAATAAATAATTTTTTTTTCCTATAATCCCTGTATATGTACAACTCTTAGAATTCGAAATAATCCCTGTATATGTACAGCCCATAGAATTTGAAAAAAGTCGGCATCAGGTCAGCAAATAGTTTTGAAACAGTATTTGACAAATCAAAAAATATGTGAATGTTTATCATTAAATTGACAAAAAAAAAAAACTTTTTTTAGTTAATTTATTCAGAATTTAATAAAAACATTTTTTTTTTGCTATCTTTATTTTCATTATTTTATTTAGAATTTAAATAAAAGGTTATTTTGCTGTTTCTAATTTATTTAAATATCAAATCTATATAGTCCAAAATATAACAAAGTTTTTAATGGCAAAAAACCTAAATAAAAATAAACTTAAAAACTAAAAAGTTTTTTAAAAATCAATATAAAATTAAAAATATGGTGGACACTAAACATTATCGGGATACTGTGAAGCAGTTGGGCTTCACAATAATTCCTATATTATATATTTGTTTGTATAATATTTTTAGTAACATATTATTTCTTAATATTATATATATTATAGTATAATAAACCACCTTAACATAGTCAAAACTTAGCCTATAGTTGAATTCTGATGAATCCAGACTGTTGATTCAGTGGTCTGGCTACAGATGAATTTTTCTTATTATACAAAAGCAATTTATTTATGCTAGCAATGATAAGACTGAAGTTATAATGTAGCGGTGGCGTTATCATTGCTAAGAACAACTAGACTTTATCCTAATAGTAGCTAACTAAACTTACATACCAATAATTCAAACCAGTTAGAAGACATAACAAATATTAGTTTAAAAAATACAATTCGACTGCCTATGACATTGAAGTGTCTGAGAACCTTTTGAAAAAAATTTTGAATGTCAAACTAAATGCTTTGGTATACTAAACACAGTAATTAGTACTTGATTGCTTGAACTGATTGTTTAAACTTTAACCCTAAAATATAATTTTGCATTAAGTATTATTTTTTTTTTATCATGCATTATTTTATTTCATTTCACTCTTTATTTTGAGATTTAAATTTATAGCAACATTGTGTTGGTAATGCTGTGTTTTCTAAAAAAAAAAATAGATTTTTGCAATTTAAATTAAAATTTTTTTTTTATTATTTTTGTAAGGTTTTTTTAGAACTTTGTAACATAAAAAATTTGAAAATTAGGTTAAATCAAAACTTCATGTTTTCCATAGTTTCAAGAGCGTAAGCACAAATTTTAGCCATGATTTAAATTATAACAGACATCGTGACTCAAACATAGAGAGTACTTGGCACTCAAGCAAAATAGCAAAAAGTACTAACAGGAACACCCTACAGGTGCAAAATAGCAGTGCACTCTAAAATTCTATGTTAATGGAATTGACTATTCAGAAAGCTACTATAAAGTTATAGAAACTTTAACACCAAGCAGCCGCAAATCCAATAAAATGAGTTTTACAGCTGTCGTTTTGTACCCACATTAAAAGATAAAAAAATGATTTGATAAGCCATTCACAAAGATAAAAAAATGATTTGATAAGCCATTCACAAAGATAAAAAAATGATTTGATAAGCCATTCACCAGCCATTCACAAAGAGCAAAACAAATAAGTAGAGTCAAACAAATCTTTTGCTGCAATTAATTTGTGCCAATATCTGTTGCAATACATCTGTGCAAGCCTGTTGCAATAAAATCAAATCCATGTCTCAAATCTGTTGCCATTTGATCAAATCTGTACCAACCTTTTGCAAATCATCTGTGCCAGCCTATTAGATAAGGTCATTTAGAAACAGAAATTTTTCTCTTTTTCTCAAAAATAATAAATACTTTTCCAAACCACAAATGTGCGGAATTATTGGATTTAAATTTTTTTAAAAGATTCCAAGCCTTTTATACCTGTTTTTTGATTTACTTTTTGTAAAAAATAATTTTGCAGCAACAGTATATATTTTTTTAAATTGTAATTTAAAAGGTAGGATGCAACTGAGCTACAGGAAAACATTTATTGTTATTTAAAGTTACTATTGCATGGTTGGAAGTTTTAAAAACTTTGAAACATAAAATACTTGGATAATATTTTGTTTATATTATATGACTTTAATTTCATAATGATAAAAAAAAACTGGATAGCCAGTCTCAACTTCTCAACTTGAGTTCTAATTCATGTTAGACAACCAGAATATGTAATTTTTGTCAAAAGCCAGTCAATCATCATAATTGAACAGCCAGGATTAGTGTCACTACATTTTAAAAATACTTTGGTAAAAAGTAAAAGCACTTGTTCTAATAGTTATAGTTTGCAGCAGGTTTATCGTTTAGTTGTTTGTTTTACGCTATTATAAAACCTTTTAGAGATTTTATAATAGATACATACTCTGCAGTATATGTTACTTTAGCTTGTCTAAACTGTGGCAAATCAAGCTTATCACAAATGCAGGCTTGGCCAGGAAGGCATGCAATTTCACGCCACAATATGATCTTGCAAATACTATTTGATTTTGAAGATTTGATCAAGGCTGTTATGTTTTGAAAATTTGTATACATTTTAAAAATATGATGAAAAAATAACTTAACTATCTTAACGTAACTATAAAGAAACTTAAAAACAAAACTTATTGTAAAAGATGCAAATAAATCTTCCTAAAAAAAAAAATAATAATAATAAAATAAAAATATCTTAACTAATACTAAAATTAAAAAAGTAAAACCAAAACTTAACTTATACTTAAATTAAATAATAAACTATAAAAATAAGATTATTTAAATAACATTTAGAAAAAATAACTTTGAACCGTTTATCTTTATTAATGTCCTTATAATATAACACTATGCAAAATTTTAAAATGAATAACAACTTACATCTTACAATTGTTTAATAAATGCGCACATTTATAAGTTGAAAAAAAAGATTCTTAACAATTCTTTGTAGTAATGTAAACAAAAGAAAAAAATAAGTAAATCATTTGTTTAAAAAGCTGATATAGTTTTTTTTTTTTTTTAAGACATTTATTAAAATACATAATTATATAAATATAAAAAAATATATATGATATTCATTAATATTTTTATAAAAAATCATTATCAATGATTTGTTACTTTATTTAAATGTGTTTCAATAATAAAAAAACATAAGTAAAGATCAAAGTTATTAAATTCAAAAGGTTTTTCAAAAAGGTTTTGTTTGGTTTTGCCAAAATTGTTTAAAGTTGTCGCTTATAAAATTAAATTTTTTTTTTAATTTTTATTTTACTTTTTTTATTTATAAATTTTTTTTATATAACTAAATAATATAATAAAAAATTTATACAACTTTCATTTAAACTTTAATTAAAATCATTAGTTACTTTATTTAAAAGTGTTTTGCTAATATAAAAATATTAGTAAAGATAAACGTGTTGAAGTTATTTATTTTCAACGTAATTAAAACCATTTTTTTCAGCTCATTTCTTAAAAATTGTGGTAAATCGTCAAAACAAAATATTATTTGCGCATTCATAAAAAAGATTGAAATAGTACGGCCTTTAGGTTTAAAAAGAATTAATACATAAAAACTCTATTTGTTGCTCTTTATCAACAGTTTCAGGTTTTACAGATGCATGTGTTGTATCAGTAAATAAATCTTGCAATTGTGGCTACAATGCCATTAGGCGTATTATTAGTCGTATAATCCATAATAAAAGTTAAAAAAAAACATATTACAGTAAAAATCAACACACTGTTTTTTTTGTTTTTTTAATTTTTTATCTTTTAGTTTACATGTTGTGTAATATAAACTTGGAATGTGGAAGATTATAATGATCTTGTCACCAGAACCATATAATAATTGCAATACAAACAAAATATATAACAAGTAGTTAAAATCAAAATAACAATCTAAAATAGTTGAAATAAAAAATCTCAAAAATATTTTAATACATTATCAGTTGAAAAAATGTTATTCTTTAACTTATTTTCAAAAACTGGAAAAAGAGATTGAGAAGTCAAAATGAGCTGAAATATTTTATCCCAATGATAACATGAAATATTTTATCTCAATGATAACATGAAATATTTTATCCCAATGATAACATGAAATATTTTATCCCAATGATAACATGAAATATTTTATCCCAATGATAACATAAAATATTTTATCCCAATGATAACATGAAATATTTTATCCCAATGATAACATGAAATATTTTATCCCAATGATAACATACTCAATAAGTTATACAAAATTGATTAAACTTTGTTTGATAAAAATGTTTCTAATATTTAGAAAACTATTTCTATTCTTTAAGGGTACATAGATCTTTAAAAACGTTTAATAATGGGTTATTCATACAACAAAATGTAAAACTGTTAAGTTCATAAACGTTTAAAACATTCATATCTTTAAATAAAGGTTTCATGTTTAATTTAAAAAACAAGAAACCTTTATTTAAAAATATAAATATTTTTGTAAATTTGTTGATATAATAAAAAGCAAAATACACTATCATCAATTGTATCAGTATAATATATGTTTATTTATATCATATATAAAGTTTGCTTTCTATTGATAATATAGATAAGGCTTTGTTGTTGTTTTACAGTAGATCTTAAATACAATTTCATTCTTTTCAGCAACGAAAAGCTTTGTTCTGCAGAGCAGTAAGTTAAATAAATTATATTTATACTTGGAAATACAGTTTCTAATTACTTGCCATATGTTAGTTTATTAAGCTCTAATATAGAACTTGCCAAAAGTTCATTTGATTTCAAATAAAAACATAAATGAACACACTCTTCCAAAAAAACATTCATTGAAGTTGTTGTTGTACATCTGGTGTAAATTTATTGAATTTCCCATAATTTTATTAAGTGAGTATTTTATTAGGTTATTGTAAATAATTTCATATGCTTCAAGTCTCTCTTTCAGTTCTTCACTAATTTCTTACTTGATAAAAAAATAAAAGATTATGTTAAGTATAAATTTGTTTTATGAAATAACTTAAAAGAAAATATAACCTTTTTCAATACAGAAATTAGATGGAATGTTGATTAAAATACATAAATGATGTAATTAAACTTTTAACGATTTAAATATCAAAGCTGAGTTATATTTGTTAGCACTAAGTGCTTTTATTATGCCATGATATCTCATAAGGCCTGATTATACAACATAACAACAATGTAAAATGAGTTTTAAACAAGTGCTTGTTTTTTTTTCTTATGACTAGGCAACTCATTCAATTACCTTCTAATGAGGGTACAGCTCTAAAACTCAGTTTTATAGTTCTAAATCCGGCTGGCAGTCAGGTTTCTTGAGCTATGTAGTAGCTCTTAGAGAGGCTGATTCCATCAACAGCTGTAAAATATCAGAGTACTAACAGTGCCATGTTTCATATGCTTGGTGTCTCTGTTTCTACTTTGATGTACATTGTAGAAGCAACATTTGAAACCCTTTGTAATGGGTTAGAGTTTATTAATAGTGATGAGACAATTGCTTGGGCTATTAGATAGAGTACTGAGTATTATCTGTGCTTTAAGTCAAGTTTTTTAAACCAATTTATAAAATGACTAAAGTATCAAAAATTATAAAACACAAAAAACCATTGTCATCACCAAGTTCTCTAAATTTATCATTTACTAATATTCATATTTTTTAAAGCAATTTTTTTTCTATTGAGTATTACCTCTTGCAAAGTTCACCAAACCTACTTGTTCTTTGTGAGATTAATTTGAGTTCAGCTGCTTCATCTTGTGAACATAGTGTTGATAGTTATCTTCCTTTAATTTGTAAAGACTCCATTAGTCACATGCTTGGCCTAGGTATAGTAAGAAATCAGCTATTTGTTGGGAAATTAGGCTTGAATCCACAGACTAACTTTTTAAGTGCTTTTGTTTAGCACCACTTCACTCTATCGCCTTTCTATTTGTTATATATCACTCTCCTTTATCTCAAGACTGCACTCTTTTTGATGTTATTTCTGATTAAATTGACCAAGCCCTTTCTCTTTAGCCTTCAGTCAATATTGTTGTTGTTGGTGACTTTAATGCTTATCACACTGAATGGCTTGGTTCTAGTGTTTGTGACTCTAAAGGCATTAAGGCCCACAACTTTTGCCTTTCTTAATCTCTAACACAAAGAGTCAACTTGTGTCTTGTTTCTGACCCTAATCAGTTCTCAGTTTCTCGTCCTTCACCCTGATCGCGGTTCTTCTGATCGCAGTTTAATCTTTAAAACTATTATCTCATTCTTCTTCATCATCTTATGTCTTCATCATCTTATGTCTTCATCATCTTATGTCTTCATCATCTTATGTCTTCATCATCTTATGTCTTCATCATCTTATGTCTTCATCATCTTATGTCTTCATCATCTTATGTCTTATTTCTGATTCTAGTCAGTGCTCAGTTTCTCCGCATTCACCCTTAGGTATTTCTGACCACGGTTTGATCTCTCTAAAACTATTATTTCATACTTCTTCATCATCAGAATTCCCCTCTTACCATCATCAGAATGTACCTCTCACCTTAAAGCTGACTGGGATTCTTTCCGTGAATTTTATTCATGATGGCCCTTGATGATGATGGTAGAAATCTTTTGTTTTCTTGTTGACAAATGTGCTTCTTATGTAAGATCTTGGATTAAGGCTAGTCTTGTCCCTCTTGACAATTCCAAGTTAAGCCTCGCTCTTCTCCATGGTTTTTCTCTCATTGTGCTGTGGAACTTTCCATTACTAAAATATCTATCAGCAAAACAATTTTCTAGAAAACAGGCATCTGTTTACTATAGCTAGAAACCATTGTAAGAAGGTTTTGTTTAATGCAGAAGCCCACTACTCTCAGGTCATAAAATCTTGGGCTTGGACAGGAATGGCATGCAATCGAGCGCTATTGCAAACCACACAAATGATTTTTTTTTTTTTTTAACTTGACCACTATTGTTTAAATGTAACTAATTACTACTAATGGTTTGTTTTTTAATTAACAAATTTTATCCAATTTATTAAAAAGTGTTTTATATAATATTTTTAAGTTGTATAAACATTTTTTTTTTTCAAAAAAAAAAAAAAATTGTTTAATAAAACAACGTAGTCTTATAAAATAGTAATTTTTAATAACTTCATGCTCTAATTAGTAAGTCAAGTTAAAAAAAGGTTTTAAACTTTTTTATTCGTAAAAATAGAAAGAAAAAAACTAGCAATTTAATTTTAATTTGATTATTACAAGCAATCAATAACTTTATTAATAAGTGCTTCACATAACAAATTTAAAAATCATAAAAGATTTAAACTCATTCATTCCTATCGTAATAAAAAAAAAAATTCTTTTCAAAAAATATATCTGTTATTCCACCTTTCTTGCATGGTTCAGATTTTGTTATCTCACCTAAAGACAAAGCTGAATTGTTTGCTAAGAAATTTTTATCAATACCATCACTTGATTCCACTAGTTGTGCTCTACCTGATGTAGCCGACAAACAGGTTGATTCATTGCTTGACATTTGTATCACTCCAGCTTCTGTATCTAAAATGATGCTTAGACTCTTCTTCAGCTTGTGGTTCAGACAATATACCTGTTATAGTCTTGCAGAATTGTTCTCCAGAGCTGTCGTATATTCTTTCAAAACTATTTAACAAGTGCTTATCAGAGTCTTGTTTTATGGTCTGCTTATCAGAGTCAAGGTTTTTGAATCTTTAATTAACAAACATTTAGTCTCACATTTTAAATCTAATAACTAACTTTATGATCATCAATATGGATTTTGATCTTTTTGTTCTACTGCTGATTTGTTAACAGTAATAACTGATGATAACAGTAATAACTGTTTTTATCGAGCATTAGATAGATGTGGAGAGATTAAGGTTATCGCTTCTTACATTTCTAAAGCCTTTGATAAAGTTTGGCATACTGGTCTTTTTTTTTTTTTTATTATTATTTACCTCCCCAAGGCCCGAGGGGCCACTACAGTCAAGGAGGTTACTCTTTTTTTTTTTTTTATTGTAAACCGTGGTACAACCCTCTCAAGGTCGCTGTGCGGAGAAATTAAGTTAAGGGCAGTACTTCCAGGGACATGGTGGGAGTCGAACTCCGAACCTCTTGCTTACAAAGCAAGTGCTCTTACCACTACACTAAAACTACACTGGTCTTTTCCTTAAGCTTTCTTAAGGGTGTATCAGGGAGCATCTTTTAGATTATTGAATTCCTTATTTTTAGATTATATTACTTAAATCATATTCCTTCCTTACCAATCATAGTATAAAAGTTGTCCTCAATGGACAGAACTCTACTTCATATCCTTTAACTTCAAGGGTTCATCAAGGTTCTATTCTTGGCCCAATTATTTTATTAATTTACATTAACAATCTCCCAGAATCTAAGGTGGCATTGTTTGCTGATGATACTGCCATTTATTCTTGTCCTGATAAGAAGCCAACACTCTCTGATTGCTTGGAGGGGAATTTGAGTTTGAAAAGGATCTCACTTCTGCTAAAGCATGGGGCTCACAATGGCTGGTGAACTTTAATTTGGATAAAACACAATTTTTTTGGCTAATCTTTATCATAACAATCTAGGTCTTCCTATATTTATGAGCAGTAATGTACTCAATGAGTCATCTACCTTTTATTTTCGAAGATTAACTCTTACTTCAGATCTTGCTTGAAAACCATATATCAAACCCATTGCAAAGTTAACATCTGCTAAGGTTGCATCTCATGCTTGCTTTTTTATTACTCCAGATTAAATTATTTATCTATATAAATAATTTAATTTGGAGTACTGTTGCTATATCTGGAGCAGATCTTCAAATGATTCCCTTGCTCTTTTAGACAAGGTGCAAAAACATATTATAAATATAGTTGGACCTGCATTTGTAGCCAACCTTCAACCATTGTCATATCGTTGTAATGTTGCTTCTCTTTCTTTTTTCTATAAACACTATAATGGGCGCTGATCTAAAGTGCTAGCATCTCTTGTGCCATCATCTAAAATTCATTATCAGGATGTTTGTCAACTAAGTTTCATTTATTATTATGACTAACAACTAAGTTTCATCTATTATTATGACTGTTCAAAAGTGCTTAAAAAATTTTTATTTGTCTAGTTTTTTCCCTCAAACATCAGTTCTTTGGAATATGCTCCCTTCTTTTTGTTTTCCTGACTCATATAACTTGCGATTTTTTAAGTCGTCTGACATTCATACCTATCATTGTTTATTTTAAACAAATCATAGGAATAGTTTTAAAAAGTTTAAATAAATTAATTCTTATTATGTGATAAAACACTTGATAAAATTTTTCAAAGAAAATTTAAAATCAAGCATCCCTTTTAGATTGGCACCCCTAGACATTTGTCTAGAATTGCCTTATAGCAAATTTACTTATGAATGCATGTTAAATGTTTTTCAAAAATTTGACTCATCAGTTGTAGTCTTTGTTGTTTTATCTTGAATGTCAAATTCTGGGTAGATTTGTTTTAGGAAAGCTTATAACACGTTGTAGGTAAGTGTGACTTCAATTTATGACCAATCTTGAGCTATCTTTTATGATATGCTCAATTTATGAGCAATCTTGAACAGTCAGTTGTAGTTGCAACAAAATGCTGTTTTTATAACCGACTGGTAAGTTTCTTAACCATGAATTGGTATTGTTCACTCATTTGTATCATCAATAATCTTAGACAGATTAGTTGAGAACTGTGTTGAGTTTAGGGCCAGCGTAGTTATCAATTTTCTGAAACCAATCTTCTCAATAGTGCATAATAGCTGCAAGTTAGTTATTACATAATCAACAACAGATTTATCTAAAGTCTTCTGAGATTGAACTTAAAAGTTTCTCACAAAGTTAAAAGTTTGCTGAACCTTAACTAGTTGAGATTGATTGTCCTGATCATTTACCTCTCACTTTTTGCAATCTGTTTGTCATATTCCTTTACTTTAGTTGAATGAATTCTCTCAAGAAATTCAAATTTTAACCATGTTAACAAAAAATTTGACACAGCTTTAAATACCATTAAATGATTAACATCTATCAAAATTTGAAAAAAACATACCTCAATATGCTTCTGGAGGTTAGATGGAGAAATAATGTACATTTAATAAGTTTGTCAGTAACTTTTTAAGTTTATGCATTTATGGCCAAAGAAATTCAGATTTATTATTTTCAACAACACTACTGGATCATGCCATTTACTGGAGAATACTGGAGATAATAGAGAATGCCATTTTAATTATGCCAAATGTCAACATACAGCTGTATTTTGTTATAAACATTGTTATAGTATTTTTATAGTTTTCCAGTCTTGTGTTTTGATGTTGCAGTCTTGTGTCTTGATGTTACAGTCTTGTGTCTTGATGTTACAGTCTTGTGTCTTGATGTATGGTTAAAATGCCAAGCAGTACCAATATTAGTTCTGTAATATTGCATGTATATTGCATGTAATATTGCGTGTATATTTTACAATTAATTTGAACCATTTAAAGCTTAAGCTTTTTTTTTCTGAAAGTAAAAATAACAAAGTATTGTAATGAAGTAAATGTACTTTGTTACACCCCTACGCAATGTACAGCTCACAAACTTGTATAGTTTCTTTGATTCTTTCACTTTGAAACAAAGCAGCATGAGTTGTCACTAATACAAGGTCTGAGCTTCAAAAAGATCTGGTGAATTAATTTACACAAATCCATTCTTCATGTAAACAGTCACAAAAAGGTTATTTCTTCATGATTTTTTTTTTATTAATTTATCAGAATAATTATATTTAAACTTATAAGTTTGTAAATTTATATATAATTATTCGAATAAATTTATATATTTTTATATTCTCAGGAAAAAATAAGTATTTAATGAAAATTTGGTGCCTTCAAGACCTTGACGCCTGGGTGAAAATCACCTATTGTACAATTCATCACTTAAGTATTTTACCTACAATGTTTTATATATGTATGTATGTATGTATGTATGTATGTATGTATGTATGTATGTATGTATGTATGTATGTATGTATGTATGTATTTTTCTATAAGCACAAAATTTTTTTTACAATTTTTGTACAACCAGATATGAGGTGGAAATATCAAACACAATTATGTGTTAACAAAGCTTCAAAAATACTGGGTTTATTGAAAAAAGCCATTGAAAGTAGAGATTGTTACATGTGGAAAATTTTGTATACTACTTATGTGCAACCTCATCTTGAATTTGTGGCTTCTGTGTGGAGTCCTCCGAATGCGGCGGAAATTGTAATGCTTGAAAGAATTCAACACAGGGCCACGAAAATACCATACTCAAACTGAATGCTAAGTTATGAGAAATGCCTAGTTAAAATGGATTTAACTACTTTAAATCTCAGAAGAAAATGAGGAGACCTTATTTATTTATACAAGATATTAAACCATTTAGACTTTGTCAATCTTAATATCAAACCAGTTTAAAAGTCAAGCGTTAAATTAGATGGCCCATGTTCTTCTATTAGAGGTCACAAACATAAAATCAGAATGCAGTGTTTTACTCCTTGCAAAATAAATGACTTTCATGCATCGGTTAGCTCCAGAATCCATTTCTTCACAATCAGAGTGTGCCAAATTTGGAACAAACTTCTGGAAATAGTTGATTATTCTGAGAATTTGAATAGTTTTAAAGCAAGTTTGAACAAATGGCTTATGAAAAATAAGAAAATATTTATTTAAAAGAAAAAGAAAAAAAGTACTGGGCTGTTATAGCTGAACGTTACAACGCCTCAGCTTGTGGATAAGATCCACGCAGTTTACCACTAACTAAATATATATATATATATATATATACATATATATATATATATATATATATATATATATATATATATATATATATATATATATATATATATATATATATATATATATATATATATATATATACATATATATACAGATAGTATTGCGTACTAAGGTAAGCAATCTGAAGTCATACTGAAATAGCCTGCTGCTGGGAGCTTCAGTACATACATCGATTGAAAAATAGCCTGACTCACAGTGGAGTGCTTCTACATCGACTGAGGGTTTGGGATGATTGCTTACCCATCCCAAACCCTCAGTCGATGTTGCAGCACTCAACTGCGAGTCAGGCTATTTGTCAATCGATGTATGTACTGAAGCCCCCAGCAGCAGGCTATTTCAGTATGACGTCAGATTGCTTACCTTAGTACGGAATACTATTTGTATATATATATACATATATATATATATATATATATAAATATATATATATATATATATATATATATATATATATATATATATATATATATATATATATATATGTATATGTATATGTATATGTATATATATATATATATATATATGTATACATATATATATACATATATATATATATATATGTATATATGTATATATATATATATATATATACATATATATATATATATATATATATATATATATATATATATAAATATATATATATATATATATATATATATACATATATATATATATATATATATATATATATATATATATATATATATATATATATATATATATATATATATATATATATATATATATATATATATATATATATATATATATATATATATATAGAATGTTTGTCTAAAAGGCGCTAAGTCCATTTTTTCAAAAATTGAGTTTTTCAACATTTGAATTTCTTATTGATAAATATACAAATCTAACAATGCTAGTATTAATAAAAACTTTGTTCATCATCTTTATCTACAATTACAAAATTATAAATATTAGAAAAATCTTTGCCGTACAATTAGTTTTTGTATTTTTCTCTCAAAACAATAAAAATGCGACAAAGTGCCTTTTAGAAAAACACTTTTCATATATATATATATATATATATATATATATATATATATATATATATATATATATATATATATATATATATATATATATATATATATATATATAAATTATTTTAATTGCATTCTAAAAAAGAATGCAATTTAATAATTTATAGAGTGCACAGTGTTTTTTAAAAAACAAAGCAATAATAAATTAGTAGAAAACCACTTATCAAACTATTTTTATATTACACTGTAACTATTCAATAAAAACTCATCAGAAATGCTGATTTCTGATGAGTCTGTATTGATGAAACACGAAATGTAAAATATATTCTGGCAGTTAGTGTTGAGTATGTCACTTGTACAGCACTTTTTGATGCAATAAAACTTGGATATGCATGTTTGGTAAACTAATACTGCTTTAATATGCATGTTTGACAAATTAAATCTTTCATTTTGAATTTGCGCAAAACAAATTAAAAATTAAATTTGTAAAATCATAACTTCAGATAATAATAATAATAATATTAATAATTATAATTATTATTATTTATATTCTATCTAGAATTTTGCTTTGCAAAACACTAACTATGAGTTTTTTCCAAACAGCTCAATATGGTTATCAAAATTTTTAGAAAGTGATCTGAAAAGGAAAATAATTACTAAATTTGAGTAATGAAATATTTATATAATTTATTCATTCAAATATTTTAAAGTATATATAACAAACTTGTTTTTGTAACATTAAGGCACACATTTATAGCAGAGTAAAACGATTCAAGTCCTTCGTGAAAAAGTAAGTAAAATATTTCTTTTTCTTCTTCAGACATTTTTCATTATTCTTTTGTTAAAAAAGGCAATATTGAAAAGAACCTAAAATATAAAAAATAAAAATGTTATTATAAAAAGGTATCTATCTTAACAAATAACTATCTAATTCAAATGATCCTTCATGAATCATATATATATATATATATATATATATATATATATATATATATATATATATATATATATATATATATATATATATATATATATATATATATATATATATATATATATATATATATATATATATATATATATATATATATATATATATATATATATATATATATATATATATATATATATATATATATATATGTATATGTATATATATATATATATATATATATATATATATATATATATATATATATATATATATATATATATATATATATATATATATATATATATATATATTAGGGAGGGTCATAAAATTTTTTTTTAGAGTTGCTAACCTGGCTATGGTCTAGAAAGTTGTTTTTTTATGTACTAATTTAGGAAAGTATTTACTTTTATGGATTGAACAATGTCTTCCACTTGCAACTATAATTACAAAAATTAGCAGGCCCTATTATTATTCAAAAAAAAAGTTTTTCAAAATTATGTAATGTAGGTACTCAAATAAAGCGAAATTTTATAAAAATTTAAAAAATAATAATTTTTTCATATAAAAATTATTATTTTAGATTTTATTGCATAATAACTATAGATTTTTAACTAAAAGTGAAAAAGGTGCATTTTTACATGTTTTTTAATAACAATTTTTTTCGGCAATATGATTTTTATAAAACAATTATTATTTTTAAATTTTTTATAAAATTTTGCTTCTTTTGAGTATCAGGTTGACCTACTTTTGAAAACTTTTTTTCTCCAAAATATTAGGGTACCGGTAATTTTTCCATATATAGTTGCGCCCTTTAAATCTGTCACAATCATTCTCATATTTGATAGTATAAATATTAATAACTATTAGCAATGTTTAGAGTCTGTAACAAGAAAAAAAAAATTTTATGACTCACCCTAATATATATATATATATATATATATATATATATATATATATATATATATATATATATATATATATATATATATATATATATATATATATATATATATATATATATATATATATATATATATATATATATATTAACACAAACATGTATAAGCTATGGTATAATCATTAACGAAAACTTACTCTGAACATTAAACTACTAAATACAATGGCAAAAAAAAGCAAAGACTTTTTAAATATTGCTATAACCTTATTAATACATCACGTTATGATACAGGCTATTACTTCGTCACTTTATGCTCACCGCCTGATCTATCATTAATGTTATGTTGATGCAACATTATTGATTCATCACTTAAGTATTTTACCTACAATCAATCAATTGATTATATATTCTGGAAAAAAGGTCTAACTTTCACGTTGTTTACAAATAGTTATAAAAACTAATATAAAGTAAAAACATCTTTGATGATATAAAATGTATTATAGACTATATATAGTAATATTAATAAAAAAATAGCAATAAATTAACAATAACAACAATAATAAAAATAATTAATTGTATAATAATAAGAATAACAATAATAATATTACCAGTAAGTATAATTAACACCAAATAATAATGATTAAAATAAAAACATGATAATAATAAATACAATACAAATACAATATACAATAAATAAATACAATAAATACAAATATATAACAGAATTATTAAATAAATATTTAACAGAAGGCTGTCCATTAATTACGTCAACAAAAATTATAAAAACCAGTAACTAAAAGAATTAAAATAAATCAATACAATTTTTCATACAACAACCAATTATATATACATAGTTACAGTTACAAACAGTAATAAACTGACAAAACAAATAAAGATGACATAAAAACGATTATCGATAAAAGACTACAAAGACTCAATAAATATAATAATTTTAGTTTTTATAATATAATAACAAAAATATATTGTAAGCATAATAAACAAATAAAGCAAATATAAACAGAAAAAAACTTATTATACATAAAATTAAGGTTAATAAAAGTAAAAAATGCATTAAATGCATACACAAAAATACACGACATACATATAAATATAACAATAAAAATGTACATCAATATAAACTAAGCAAAAATTAAAAGTTTTTTCTTGATCTTTTCTTTCAATGACATTATTGTTTCTGGTAGACTTTGAATTGAAGTTTTACAAATGGTATAAGTTATATAGCTATCGAATCAAATAATGTTATTGAATAAAACAAATTAAGAAAGTAATAAATTTAAGAAAAATTTAACAAGTACTTATATTATGACAATTTAAAGAATAAAGTGAACAATAATTAATAAATACGTTAAAAACGCGTAAATAATGCGAAATAAAATAATAATACTAATAAAAATAAATCGGATAAAAACATGTAAATGACAGGTCAGATGTGTTATGCCTAAGTAAAAAATAAATAAAAAACCGCTATTCTGATTAATGATAGTTGATTTTTAAGTTTAATCTTTACATTTTATTGGATGGTTTCAATAAAAAATGAGTTATTGCTTGGTTACGCATAACCACGCAATAACCGCTTCGATGTAGCGCGGTTACGTATAGTGTGTAGAGTAAAATGAAATAGTTAGAAGTGTTAATAAATTTTGATTTGTTGAAGCTTTGCTTAAAACTTTACAGCATTTTTTACAATTAATTTCTTTAGCCGCTGTTTTTGTTGTTGTTGTTGTTGTTGTTGTTGTTGTTGTTGTTGTTGTTGTTGTTGTTGTTGTTGTTGTTGTTGTTGTTGTTGTTGTTGTTGTTGTTGTTGTTGTTGTTGTTGTTGTTGTTGTTGTGTTGCTGCTGCTGCTACTGCTGCTGGAGTCGCTCTAAGTTAAACTTACGTCGTTTCCAATCTTGCTTTGCTGTTTGTTAGTTGTTGTTTTTTTATTGATATTTTTTTAATTGTTTTTTTTGTCTCTTTCAATCCTTGAATATTTTAAGTTTATTGAGACACTTCCCTTAAAATATTGGCACGCTTCTTTACTGCTTTTTTGTGTCAACTTGTTGGACGCAAAACATTTATTGCAAAACATTTTTTGCAAAGCAAACAATTGGACCAATCACATTTATTTTCAACTTATTTTTGTTAATAGCCAAAGTAACTACAACATTATGATACGTTAGATGTTGCTGGTACGGATTCAGAACGCAGTGACTTAGATCAGTGGCTTATGACTATAAAAAATTTGTATCTTCCTCGAACTAAGGGGGGTTCAAACTTTATAAGGTCATTATTCTTGAACGCTGAGAGATTATACTAAGAAACTTAAAATTCATCGTAAAATATAAGTCTAGTTAAGAATAGTAAAAAAATATTTTACTAACTTATTGCTCTCATTTGGGGCTAAGGGGGAAAAGGGGTCGCGAAAATTTCAGGGCTTTTTAGTTTACAGGCTCAAATAATCGCAATTTTTTTTTTTTTTTTTTAGTTTATTAGTTTATTTCGCCGTTAAAAATATTTTCAAAGTACAACAATATAAAAAGTACAATTGGCTGGAGCAAGAAGAAGGCATAAAATAGCCTTATCACCGAGCCCCAATAGTAACGCAAATAACTATTAAATAATTTATATTATTATTTTATATTAAACTATTAAATAATTTATACTTTTATTATATTAATTTTTATATTAAACTATTAAATAATAAACTATTAAATAATTTATATATATTAAATAGTCTATATTATTGATTTTAAGATTGGGTAATTTTTTGCGATCATTCTTATTTGACATAAGTAAACATATCAATATTTAGAGTTTGGTCCATGACTGGAAGTTAGCTCAAACACTGGATCCGTCTCTGGTTTAGATAGTGTACTTACTGGTGGTGGTGGTGATGGTATAGATGGTGCTTTCAACGTATTACCAATTTGCAACTTTAAGTGATTAATTATATTGATGTCATGTGGAAACAAACTAATATTTTGAAATCCAGTGACTATTTGTATGTGTGTAAAAACTTCAGTAGAGCTGAAAAGTATTGTTTGCAGTTGATTAAAGCATTTATTTTATAAATAACTGATAATTACATTTTATAAAATTCTTTTGACATTGAAATAAACACTAACACCTTGAAGCTGGAGAATGCTTAGAAAATGAACTGGTTAGCAAATTCACAAAATAATGTTTTCGATGCAAATGAGTCAGATCTGAACGTAATATGTGTCAAGTGTTCATCTACGACTTAAATAAGATTACCTAAAATTTGATACAGTTAGATTTATTTAAATAAATAGTTAGTTTATTAAGCTAATAACTTGGAATTTTCAACAAATTTTCTTGATTTAATTAATAGTTTTGGAAAAAACGCGTAAAAATATCATCAAATCTAAAAAACTTTATCCAATACGAAACAATATTTTGCATTGTACAACAAAGTAATTCTAATTGATCAGTTATAAAAGAATTTAAATTTTATATCCATTGATGAACATGAAAAACATTGGGTAACTAAGCCATATTGATCAATAAAAAAGAAAAATATTTAAATGGAGATAAATTGTGTTCAAAGTTTCTTTGCTCATGACGTCGTTTGCAGTACTGTTGCGTTAATACTATGTGCTGATGACTTCTCAGTTTATCCACGTCAGGAAATCAGGAATAGAATCTAAAATAATTCTTGACTATTTTTCTCTTTTGTTTTATTTATCACGTGGCTTGAAATATTCAGTAAAATAAAATCATAGGATTCAGTTTTTTTGTTGTAATTGTAATGGTCATGGAACAATTAATTGTAATGGTCATGGAACAATTAATTGTAATGGTCATGGAACAATTAATTGTAATGGTCATGGAACAATTAATTGTAATGGCCATCGAGCAGAGTCTTGTAAAATAGCGTCTAGAGAAGAAAAAAGCAATTTTTTAATGATAGAAAATAAGTTGAAAAAAATTACTTGGTGTTTTAAAAACGTGACAATTTATAAACACAATATATTGCTTTTTTGTTTTTATATACTGATGCATTCATCAGTATGACAATAATAAGTAATGATAATAGTTATAAACAATAGCAGAATTAAGAGATTTATTCTTATAAAGATCTCAAACCATTAAATAATTTTCTGGTAATATCAATTTATAAACGCTATATATTGCTATTTTGTTTTTATATACTGATGTATTGCAATCATAAAAATTTAAGAAACTAAATACGTATAAAGTAAAATGACACAAAATGATAAGCCAGAATAAACAACTTTTAAAGCCACAGGTTTTACGCAGTATGAGGCAATTTAGGACATTGGTAGTTTAGGACAATGCGAAAGTTTTAAAAAATACAAACTTATCAAATAAATTAAATTTATTAGTCGATTTTAAAATATATTCCACAAAATTTTAGTGAAAATTTTGTGGAATATATTCTAAAATCAGAATTGACACAGCATTGAACAATTTTTATGAAGCCCATTTGGACGTTCTGCACGTCTCTTAACAATCTTTCGGCAAATTAAGTTATTAAAAATTAAAAAAAAAAAATCAAAGTTTAAAAATAGCGCGTAACTATAAAAAAAAAAAGTGAAGCATAAATAAACGAAAAAAACTTTAAAACTACAGTGAAACTCAGCCTCTCAGAGTTTCATTGTTTTTTTTTTTTTTTTTTTTTTTTTTAACATGTTTATTTCACAACTACAAAGTATTTACAATTGACCGATCATCGATTGGCGAATAAAGATATACAAATATAAATATCGTAAACATAAAGTCCAAAATAAATAAGGGATAAATCTAAAATATTGTTACATTCAACTTTGAGACATGATAAAAATAAATACAAAGTACACAATAGAATAACGTGAACGTAAAAATTACCCAAGAAATAATCCTTCTATATTCTTTCAATCAGAATAAAATATATATATATATATATAAAAGTATGATAAAAACAAGATTTGTATAAGATTGAAGAAAATAATTAATTGTTTGTAGTTATAGGAAGCTCGCAGAAGACTGGGGTCAGTCTTGTCCTTAACGTTTTTAACAAAACAATGAAACTCTGAGAGGCTGCAGATGTAATTGGGTTCTGTATAAGTACATTGGCTTACACAATAAGAATGCTCAGAAATAATAAAAAATTAAAGTGATAACCTTTCCACCTAGAATTCTGTTTCGTTATTCAAACTTGGTTGAATGTTATGAGAAATCATTTATTCATGTTTATCTCATTTATTCTCTGTTTATCTCAATTCATTTCACATTCACACTCTTTACTTTGGTATTTTATATAAAATTATTTTAAGATAATTATTTTGTATTTATGAGATTGATAGGTGATTGAATAGTAATATCATTTTAGTTTATTTGAATATAATATACCAGAAAATTATTTAATGGTTTGAGATCTTTATAAGAATAAATCGCCTAATTCTGCTATTGTTTGTAATTACTATCATTACTTATTATCGTTTATAATTACTATTCATTAAAAAAAATAAAAGTTTAAGAAACATTTCTTGTCTTTTTAATATATTTCCTAAACTGACTAATGGCCTCCAAAACTACCCCCTCTTGTGGGGTATGCGTAGTTTTACTTCAGACAAATAAACTTCAAATAAACTAACTTCATTACACAAGTTATGAGTAGCTTCGTTTTTAAGAAAAGAACAACTATAATTTATTTGAACTAGCAGGGCTTCGCCTTTTTTCTTTTAAGAATCAGTAACTAAATATCTTTCTCAGCAAAAATTTCAACTTTTTGTCAAACAGTACAAAAGCTGTGGTATCTTTTTCAAAAAACGTCCCAATGTGCCCTTTTCTCACCTACATGGCCTACTATATTACATATTGTAATATAGTAGGCCATGTCCCCTATTTCAAAAATATATATGAAAGAGTCGTTTGTTGGGAGATAAAAGGTTAAAAGGTTACATGGTTTAGTTTCTTAAAAATATTAAAACATTGGAGTTTGAAAAATTACCTAAGTTAAGTTCATCGCTCATTTAATTTCATCGCTCATTTAATTAATGCTTATCTGTACTTACGCAATATAAAATAATTAAAGCTGAAAGAACAACTTCAAAATCTGTTTTTTAAAACGACAAGCAAGCTGTTGGTATCGAAAACGATAGAAAATCTGAAATGATGAAAAATTGAAGAAAATTAGGTTCTTAAAAGTTAAAGTTCTGGTAAACTTAAAAGTGCCTAACTAATTTAAAAAACCTTTTTTCATCTATTAATAAGAATGTGACAATTTTATTTTTGTTGTAAAATTTCGATTTTATTTTTGTTTAAAGTTTCGTGTATTCGGTGGAAGCAAGCTGTAAAATGTGTGAGGCCCAGAAAGCATACTTCGGCATGTCTATTGGGGATAAGCACCTGCGAGTAGTGTTTTTATTTTAAAGAATAGTTAATAAGCTATTCATGAAACTTCGGCACCGAATTATAACCAATAGTACAATTCATTAAACGAATAGTACTATTCGATAAGCAGATAATACTATTCTTTAAAAAATTATGCCATTCGTTTGGCGATTAGTACTGTTCGTTAAACAAACAGTACTATTTGATAAGCGAATAGTGCTATTTGTTTAACAAATAGTATTATTGGCTATAGTTCAGTACCAGTTAGTTAAAAGGTTCTATTCGTTAAACGAATAGAGCATTATAACCAATTCTATTCTTTAAATAAATAGTACTATTCGATAAGCGAATATTACTATTCGTTAAACAAAGCGAATGTTCCTATTCGCTTAACGAATAGTATTATTTGTTTAGCGAGTAGTACTAATCGCTTAACGAATAGTACTAATCGCTTAACGAATAATACTATTTGCTTAACGAATAATAGAGACAATAAAGGCAAGCCCTGGGCACCGCATTTCACAGGCGAATATTGCAAGAGAAATTTCGATTGTAAGTTGAATAGTTGCTTCATGATCAGATGTGCTTTGTTTTGCAGAGTTTTAATAGTTTAGATATATTTAATTGAAGATATAAAAACTTGCAATTGAAACTCCACACCAATCAAGCAAAAAGTTGATCTTGCAAAACGTTGCTTAAACATAAACGTGTCTTATATCATTTATCAGACATTCATTCAAACATTGACCTTGAGCCACAGCTCCAAGCTGCCTAATTTTAATCTACCTTGGAAGGATCAGCCATTTTTAGGGTAAAGCAGCAAAGTTCAAAATTGAGGAAGATTTTGGAAATAAAAGTTTTGTTTGTACGTCGTGTGATTTACGGGATACACTCAATTTATGGGATAACACATAAGTTGTACAAGCATTATAGACACATGTGGGCCAAATGTAGCTACCACCTAATTGACATAAATGCCATAACCACACATAGCCCACATTTACGCCATCTCATAAGTTGAGTTTCTATCATTTAAAGACATATGTAGCCCACATAAAATTTTCTTATCGGGAGATGTCCGAGGCTAGGTTCAAGCTGGTATCTTTGTTGGACACACAGATAAGAAGATCATGAAATATGGCAAGTTTGCTAAGTTTCTAAACAGGATAGAGAGAGTTGTTTGAAATAGTTTATTGCAGTTGTTCATGTCTTTTCGGGTAATTACAAGGCTGAAATAATGCATAGTTGGTTCAGATTTTTTTAAATAAATAATTACTTAAATAATTAAAAATAAATACTTAAAAATAATGTGTAAATTGTTGTCCAAATTATATATCCTCAACACACAACAACTTTGATATTTAACAGAGTTTGTCAATATATTTAAATGACTATTGCTAAAACTATATTGATATTATGTACTTTCTTAGTTTAATGTATATATTTATACAAGTTTTAATCTTGATGGAATGTATACAAGTTTTAATCTTGATTGAATCTATATGGAAGATGTACAAAGTATTTTTAGCTATCTTATTTTATTTTTAACTTGTAAAGTCAACATAGAGGCTCTATGAAAAGATTGTGGTGACTTTAGTCATCCGTATCTTTTTTGATCCCCTGCCTGTTTTTTATAAATCCACTTTTTTTTATGTAAACGTTTCTTTGTAATTATATTTCTTATTATATGAACAGCAAATATATAATTAAAAAAAATAAGTTCAAGGTTTTCCATACTTCTGCATATAATACATCTTTAGATAAGTGCACTATGCGACCAGCCCATTCAACTATTAAACGAGGTGGTGACGTAGTGCACTTGTCTAAAGATGTATTATATATGCAAAAGTATGGGAAAACGTTGTAAAAATTATTTTTGATTCAAAAGTTGGTCTACTTGTCTTGAATACCATCTAATTGACTTTAAACTGTTTTTTGCATTTTGCATTTTTTTTTATTCTGTCGAAACTGATAACATTATTTTTTAAATATAAACTTATTTTAAATTGAAGTATCCAGAAATATTAGTTACACATGGTGGTTTCTTGACAAGATCATTGGTCTTCTGCAAATTTCTCGCGTTTTTTAAAGTAGTTTCTAATACTTAATACAGTTTTATTTTGTATATTTTTTGTATAACGTAACTTTGTGATTTTTATTTTACTATACTTTGTAAACGATTTTATTATATATTACGAATTTGTAAATATTAAAGAACAAAAAAAAAAAAAAAAAAAAATGAAAAAAACTGAAAAAAAAAACTTTAAATGTTTTGTAATATTTTGCGGTTTCCATTTAACAAAATGTATTTTATACCCAATGCGGCTTAAGGTGAGTTTCCACTCATCCGTTTTTTCACGGGAACGGGAAAGGGAAGGGAAAAATAATCACGTGGCATGCGTATTATAAGTTTTAATTTGTCCGAAGTAAAACTACGCATACTCACGTGATTATTTTTTCCTTTCCTATCCCGTTTCCGTAGAAAAACGGATGAGTGGAAACTTACCTTTAAATAATTTTTATAAAGTAGTTTAAGCCGCAAAAATATCAATAGAAAATCAATACACTTTTCAATATCTGCCCTTTTAACTTCAATTGAATTCAAAAACACCATTGAAAACTGTTATTTCCTGTGGTATTTGTTTCAAAACTTTCTTCTTCATTTTGGAAGCTTGTTTTGTAAAAATTCTGCACTTCTTTGATAAATTTAGATTTTACCCCCGGATTTGATTCTTCTAAATTTGATAGTTTTTAAAGAGAGTAATATTATCTTTAAATCATGATTTATATTGAAAGGCTAAATTGTTCAAAATAAGGCTATTTTAGGATTTTAGCTTACCTCGTCATAAAAAAGCGCCTTACACCGTATGTTGTAATGCAAAAATAAATTAAATCTGCAGGAAGGAGGGAGGGGGGTGGGTGGGGACGCAGCCTTTTTTGTATCTACTACTCACTCTTCTACTTAATATATATATATATATATATATATATATATATATATATATATATATATATATATATATATATATATATATATATATATATATATATATATATATATATATATATAAAGGTGGGGGATGTTTTTGCCCTAAATTTGAACCCACACCATGCGGGTTCAAATTTAGGGCAAAAAGTGAGTCTGAAATATTGTACAAATAAGAAATAAGTAAGAAACATAGCCAGAATAAAAAAATTTTGCCTGTTTTTAATAAAACAGAAAAAAATTATTTAAAATCCTAAAATAGCCTTATTTTAAACAATTTAGCCTTTATTGAAAGGCTAAATTGTTCAAAATAAGGCTATTTTAGGATTTTAGCTTACCTTGTCATAAAAAAGCGCCTTACACCGTATGTTGTAATGCAAAAATAAATTAAATCTGCAGGAAGGAGGGAGGGGGGTGGGTGGGGACGCAGCCTTTTTTGTATCTACTACTCACTCTTCTACTTAATATATATATACATATATATATATATATATATATATATATATATATATATATATATATATATATATATATATATATATATATATATATAATATATATATATATATATATATATATATATATATATATATATATATATATAAAGGTGGGGGATGTTTTTGCCCTAAATTTGAACCCACACCATGCGGGTTCAAATTTAGGGCAAAAAGTGAGTCTGAAATATTGTACAAATAAGAAATAAGTAAGAAACATAGCCAGAATAAATAAATTTTGCCTGTTTTTAATAAAACAGAAAAAAAAAAAAGTATCTTTTTTAAATAGCTTTTTAAATTTTTATTGTGCTTTAATTACATATTAATTTCATTCTTGAGCATAGTCATAAGAAATTTTTTTTCTGAGCAAAGTAATAAGAAATTTCTTTCTTGAACATAATCATAAGAAATTTTTTTCTTGAACATAGTCATAAGAAATTTCTTTTTTGAGCATAATCATAAGAAATTTCTTCCTTGAGCATAGTCTTAAGAAATAAATTTTTGTATAAATTTTTATAAAAATTTACTTATTATGCCTAGGCCTCAAACGTATTTTATAGAAAAGATTTTTAGTGACGTTTTTTTTTTTTTTTTTTTTTGTTATGATTTTTTTCTTAAGTAAGGTAAAACTAGAGATGTCACAAATAATTGGTGACTATTCGGTATTCAGCCTAATTAGCTACTTTTTTACGATTCGGTATTCGGCCGAATATCGCAAACTATACGGCTGAATTCCGAATATCAGGTTGTAATGAAAAAAAAACGCTGCCGTTTCAATTTAGATAATATTTTTGCGTTTTCTGACCACAACTTGTAAGGTTTTTTGTCTAATATAATCGAACAGTTTAATTTTCAATTTGACTTTTCTTTTCCATATCTTCATATATGTGCATATTTTCTCCAGAGATTGGTTTGATCGTTTTTATTTCTTTTTCTTACGCAGTGGAGATCATCACCGTTACATAAATGCGAAACAGATGCAAAAACTGGCACAAGTGCAAGTTGCCATAAGTGCAAACTTATGAAACTTGTACTTATTCAGCCTCCCGATAAAAAAGGCAACTGTATAGCTGACATTTCCATTAAAGTTAAACCATGCTTTAAGTTTAGATTGTAGTGAAATTATCATTTTTAATAACTTTGGAGTTGTTTGGTTATTTTCTAATCTTTTGAATAGTTTAAAGAGTATGACTTTTATATAAAACTATAGTTAAAACACTTTGATGTATAATAACAAAACAACTAAATGTCACCAAATATTCGGTATTCAGCAAAATCACTATTCGTGACATCTTTAGTATAAACCGCTTCGATCAACCGCTTTAAGATAAAAAAATTTCACTGCATAGGTATACAAAAAATAATATTTTTAACATTTTTAATTTTCTCTTGATAGAAGTATTTGCGCCAATTATTGGAAGTTACTTTTTTTATGATTTTTAACTAAATTTAGAGCAATTCTCAAGAATTGGCACAAATAGATTCTGGTGCCAAATCGTTCAAAAATATTTTCTTAATCAAATAGATTCTGGTGCCAAATCCATTTAATTTGTTCAAAAATACTTTTTTTATGTGTTCCTGTACCAAAAAAACAAAAAACACTGTGCTTAATAATTTAAGAAATATATTGTACCTATCTTTTACTGATTACGATATATCGTAATCTGCTGGAAAATGGCATCTGTGGTTCCAATTTTTAAAAAATCTAAAGAACATGATCCCTTAATCTATCTTGTATTAGCTAGGTCTTTGAGTCTTTGATTAACAAGTTTTTAAAATTCAATCTTGAGTCAAACAAGTTACTTTCAGGCAATCAATATGGTTTTCTTGCTCTACGGCAGGCAATCAATATGGTTTTCTTGCTCTACGGCCATTTTCTTGCTCTACGGCTGCCATGCTAATTGCTATGACTAAAAAATTTTATCGTGCATTAGATAAAACCGGAAGACAAGGGCTATTGCTTTTGATATATCTAAAGCTTTCAACGAAGTTTGGCATACTGGTCTTTTCCATGAGCTTGTTTTATATGGTGTATCTGGGAAAGTTTTTGAGATTATCAAATCGTTTTATTAAACTCTTCTTTATTTCCAGTAACTTCTGGGGTAGCTCAAGGTTCTATCCTTGGTCTTGTTTTGTTTATCTACATTAATGATCTTTCCGACAACCTTACAACTAAAGTAAATTTTTTTTGGTGATGACTTAACTTTATACTCCTGTCTTGATAAAACGTCTTATCTTTTTGATTTCTTAGAACATCCGCTGATCACCTCCATAAGTGTACTTCATATGGTGTATCTGGGAAAGTTTTTGAGATTATCAAAAACTTTCCCAGATAATGAAATAAGCGGTTAAAAAGAAATGATCAAATCATTTTTTTTAAACCTCTTTATTAAACTCATTCCTGAAGGCTAATGTTCTTCTTGATTTCCAGTAACTTCTGGGGGACCTCTAAGTTCTATACTTGGTCTCTTATCTATATTAATGATCTTACTGACGACAAATTGTCAACAACAAATTGTCAACAACAATTGTCCCTGTATGGAACACTTTCCATATTTGCGCTGATTCTTCTAATGATGCTCTTTCTCTTCTAGACAAGGTTCAAAAACGCGTTGTAAACATAGTTGGACCTGTTTTATCTGCCAAGCTTGAGCCTCCCTCACATCCTTGTATCATTGCATATCTTTCTCTTTACTTCAAACACTATTATGGTCGCTGCTCAAAGAAGCTATTATTTTTAGTTTTTTCAACCAAAACTCGCTTTAATCGTCATTCAGTAATGCCGCATTTTTTTTATTGTATCTGTCCCTGCATGCTCTAAAAACTCTTATTTGTATAGTTTTTTTCCTTGCACTTCAATCATTTAGAACTCTCTCCCATCTTCATACTTTTCTGACTCATACAATCTACATCTTTCTAAGTATTCTGTGAATTCCTTGTTCTTTAATTCTATTTTTCAATGAACTCCCAACTTAATAGTAGTTGCTTGCAACCTTGTTTTGAGTAAATTATATATATTTTTTAAATTACTTGAGTAAAATATTTGCTAAAAATGAACTAATTTGAAAAAAAAAAATACTAATTACTAATTAACCGAAGTACAAAATTTGAATATGAATTTGGCATGAGTGAATTTTTATCTAACTGAAATTGCGACGTGAGCCAAGAGTCAATTTAGACTAATAGGGAATAAATGGCGTCAACTAGTCAGAAATCATATTTAACAACTAGACAATTAGTTTTAAGCTAAAAAAGGACGAAAACTAGGAGTCCTTCCTGATCAAGGAAGGACAGAACCTACAAAAAGAGGACTGTCCTTTCTAAAGGAGGACAATTGCTTATTTTCTAGCTAATACATTGTTGCATTATACTATTCAATTATAATGAATTATGGAGTTCCTCAAATTGTTTAAATGTAGCGTTACTAATTAGAAAATTCTTTTTTAATTGAAAATAAATAAAGCAGTCGTGGTGCAGTGATTAGAGCGCTTACTTTAGAAGCAACACATCAAGGGTTTGAAGCAAGCTATGGGCACATATTGCGTCAATGGTAAGGAAGGAGGCGTAAACTTCCTAGTTAAACACTCTTCCGCTTCTGCGTCAATTTAATGATGAATTACACTTTACGATTGCCTAGTTTTCTATACAATGACCAAGTTTTAATAGTAAAAAATAGTTTTTAACGAGCTCTCCATCTCGGAGCATTTTCTTTTAGTGAAACAAGTCAGAAATTAATGATGCAATACCATTTGTCGTTTAAAATAAAAAGTGCTTTTCAAACTTTTTATTCATTTATAATTGATTCCATAATGACAGGTATTGGCTCATAACTTAAAATTTTGACACTTGTGATTTTACTTTGCTCGAGGTACGCGGGTCAAAAGTGAAAAACGGCTTCCTTATTTCAAACCTAGGAATTATAAAACTTAAAGTTTTGTGAACGCAGCATTTATTTACTTTTGATACAGTACATTGTATTTCTGCTATAAACTCTCGGGATTGAGAAACAGTTCATTAATAAAAACTGAATCGAAACATTAGTTTTAAAACAAATAAACAAAAAAACAATCAACAAAATTTTCTAGAAGGGTTAATAAGGCGCTTAAAAATGAACTTTTAAGCTTACCTGGCTGCTTAAATATCGATGACATTGTTGTAGCTCACCTTTTTTTAGAAAAATCTTTTTCAATCGATATTATTAAGTATCAGTAGCGTAATCCTGATTGACTGCCATAATCCTGACTCAGAAATAGTGTTAAAAATCAGGAGCATAATGCAAATGAATGGAAAAAGGCGTTCAAACTTCATCTCAAAGATTTGATTGAGTAACTGCATTGGATTTCCTTACTTTAAAATTGTTTTTCAATCTGCTGGATCAGACTATCAAAATTAACATTAAAAACGTTTACTTCAAAGTCTTTTGTTTGGCTGTTGTGGAAATGGGCTGTGTTTAATGTCTTACCGTGAACGCGTTTTAGTTTAGGCTTTATTTTAATTACGAGTTTAGTTTCCAATCCTAGCGGTGCAGCTACAGCCTCATGGAAAGTTTGAAACCAAGAGCCTCTAATCTGTTTATGATTATCCAGCGGCTGTCCAATCAAACGTAGCTCATCATCAATGGTAATGGCTTCAGATTGTAGAAGACGATTTACATCGTTAACAGCAGTGAGGGTTTTGGAGCAAATTATTACAAGCAAATGATAATCATTTTTTAAGTTTCTTGCCTTGCTGAGCTGCTCACTGGTCAGTTACAGATTTTCCATAGCATATTTAAGAGCTGCCAATATTTCCTTGGCCTCTTGGCAAGTGGTTTGATCAAGTTAGTATGAGAGCTCTATCTTGTCATAGAAAAATCTATGCAGTGAAATTCCTGTCACTTTAGTGAGGATCTTCCATCGGGATTTGCACTAAAAAATATGTACCAAGATTTAAAAATCAATATTCTTCTCAAAGAATACTTTAATCTCAATGGCTGCAAACAAACCAAGTTCAACAACTGCGTGCAAACAAGCCAAATTCAGATGGTAAGCGCTTAAGTGAATATACAGAGCTTCTGAGTAATTTTTCCTTATAATGGTTTGAGCTCTGTTGTAACCACCTGACAATAGATCCGTTATCGTGTCCCTGACCACGACAGTTTCTATCAAATCCTTGATTAGCTTAGTTACATCGACTCCTTTCTTCATCTTAAAAGCTTCAACACAAGAACCGTTCTTTGATTTGCCAGCGATTAGTTTAACCTTTCAGAGTTTCATAGAGAAAAAACGAATAATAAAGGTTATCTGCTTTGAGTGAGAAATATTAGGGGTACCATTGACTATGATTGTGAGGTAGATACAATCACAATTTCAACCACCTCAGAATAATAAAAAAAACTTTATCTTACGATTAGTTTAATAAATTTAATTCATAAAAATCAATAAAAATTAAAACCATATTTTAACAATAGGCCAACTAAATGAAAAAAAATAATGGTGTTCAACTAAAAAGAGAAGAATTTTATAAAAAGTAGACACAAATCCAAATATTTGAATTTTAACACAATAACTTTATGATCTTAAAAAAAATTATTACTCTTATCTGTCGAATATCAGGGCGATATTACTACTCTTATCTGTCGAATATCAGGGCGATATTACTACTCTTATCTGTCGAATATCAGGGCGATATTACTACTCTTATCTGTCGAATATCAGGGCGATATTACTACTCTTATCTGTCGAATATCAGGGCGATATTACTACTCTTATCTGTCGAATATCAGGGCGATATTATTACTCTTATCTGTCGAATATCAGGGCGATATTACTACTCTTATCTGTCGAATATCAGGGCGATATTATTACTCTTATCTGTCGAATATCAGGGCGATATTATTACTCTTATCTGTTGAATATCAGGGCGATATTCGACAAGAGTCAGTAAAGTAAGAGTAATAATTATTCATTTAGTTAGCCAATTGCTAAAATATGATTTTAATTTTTGATAATTTTTATGATATAAATTTATTAAGTTAATCATTAGCTACCAGTTATAGAAAAAGTTGAGTTTAACACATTAAGGTATAAAATGTTTTGTTTCTTTTCTATTTTGTGATACACAGATACGCCTGGATTTCTTCAACAGCTGTACTTTGGATGACACCACCACATTCTCTGATGAAATCATTTTGAGATGACTGAGAGAAGTAAGGGCACTCATTCTGGAGCTTCCTTGTAGATTGGGTCTCTCATTTTCTAAGTGGGATGCAAATATGGGGTTGTAGCAACCAATAAACTCCATACCAGCCAGAAAGTTTCCATTTTCTTTCCCATTCACGTGCGTTGTTTTACCTGAAAATATAGTTGTATACAGTAATTATAACTAAATTATACAAAAATTATATAAATGATTAAAATTGATATTGTGAGAACTTTATAATGAGATACCTAAAAAAGCTAAATTCCTAAAAGCCGAGAAAAGAGTCATATCCTAAATTCCATAAAAATTTTGTTTTTATGCTGTCTCAAAATATATTCATTTCTGGAGCTCTGAGTATATACCAGTGAAACTGGTAAAACGAATGTATGCCTCTTTCCAATCCATGTAGAAATTTTGGTGAAATGGTTTGGAATGATGCTGCTTGACACAATCATTGATTCCTAGCTACTCAATTCTAACGAAGAATGGACAATTACTCGCTTTTGAATACTTTTAAAATAATTACATCTCGATCTTTTTTACTTTAAATCTGATGGTTCTTTGAATTCAATAAAATGTCAAGCTTGTGACATTTTTTTTGGATATATTGGAGATGAAACTGCAGCTCAACAATAATTAAGGATGCGTTGCAAATCCTGTGACAATCGGATCTTGGATAGATTTTGCCGTTCTAATTTGTTGAGCGATAAGTGCAAGAATTGCCAATAAACTAGTATTTTAAAAAAAAAAAATTTTTTTTTAACTTTATTGAAAAATGTATTTTTAATTTCATTAACCAGCGACGTAGCGAACGTAGCACGTAGATGCCCCCAAGAAGTCCTTATGGACTTTTCTGTGATAAGACCATAAGGACTTCTTCGGGCACTTGAACAACAAAAAAAAGAGATAAAACCCAAAGTAATAAAATAGTTGGCTATTTATAATTAAAAAAAAATAATACTATTTATACTTAAAAAGGCCTTTTTTTTTTTTGCTCCATGTTGTTTTCTATGGCAACCCAAAAGACTTTTTTTTTAGAGTCTGGGACGACGCCCTTCTTCGTTACTGTTATCACCTGATATCATATTATCATTAAACAATAAAACAACATTTAAAAATTATCTTTTATTATTGGTGATGTGATGCGTTATTAAGATTTATATAGCGACCGAACTTATGAGATGATATTGAAAGTTCAGTCAAAGTAGATGTTTTGACCGGACTTATGAGAAGTTCAGTCAAAGTAGATGTTTTCATTTGAAATTAAATATTGAGTACTAGTTTTTATTTTTCATTTTTTTATTTTTACAACATCGATTATCAATATAATTTCTGTATATTTCAGAAAAAAAAAATTGAAAACTTTTAATTTATGCGTGAATAATAAACGTTCAAAGCTTAAGTGACCGAACTTAGGCAGTTTTACGGTATAGTAAAAATAATTAAATTGCGTAAAAGTAAATACGTCGTTTTCTAAACTCTGTAATCTTATTAATTTAGTTTTGTGTATGTTTGTCCAAATAATATTAGCGTAGAAGAGATGAAAATGAGCAAGACTAAAGTAAAGCATATTGCGCGATTTTTAATCAAAAAAGGCTGTAGATTTATATAAAAGATTCAAAATAGAAGACATTTTTGTTTCGATGAGACTAATATGGTTTCTCTATGATAGACTCTCATCAAATAACAATCTTATATATCTAAATATCTTTATTTTATTTTTCTACATGTAACTTATTATGATACATGAACTAGAGTGTAGTATAATTAATAAAATTTTAAAACGAGTATTGGTGTAAAACATTTTCCCGCGTATTTTTATGCGTAATGAAACGTAAATAATTGATTTTTTACTTTTTATAATTTTTTGACATGCAAAATAGGGTAGTTTTACTTCAAAGCCATATATATAGATAAACTTATGTAAATAAAACATTTATAAATAAATATGGTTTTAAATGTTGCAACTTATTTGCAGAGCCGGGTTAAGTACTTCTTGTTCTCTTGACACTTTTGGCCTTCTGACCCCTAATGGCCTTCTAGTATTCAAATTTAACAGCTGTTTAAAATTAAATAATCTGTGTAATTGTTGCGCTTGGCTTTATAATGTATTTTCTTTTGTATTTAAACACCGATTTCGCTTTATTATTAAAAACACGTTGCGTAAGTTTATTAATTAAAATTAGTAAAGAATTTAATACACCTTTTGTTTGCATTTTAGGCTTGCAAATGCAAATATGATATCTTTTAGGTCAATGGAATCCAATACCCGGTTTTCTATTTGAGCAATACAAAGGTCTGAATAACGTTCCTGAAAAAAAGCTCCAAAATGAAAACATTCGTTCAATAAGTGAAAGTTAAGATCAGTAGGATATCGAGATATCTATGCTTCCAAGATTCACAAGAAAACCAAACAGGGTCTACTGTATTTTTTTCTATTATCTAAATCAATCATTAGTTTGTCCGTGATCTCAACGTCGGCAATCATTTAAGATTGCCCAGAAAATATTGAAGTTTCCACACAGTTAATTTCATCATCGTAAGGCCTCTTGTGTGCTCTTGGGAGCCTTTGAACATAGACATATTCATTCGTGTTAATCAAAGACACGGCTTTCTTTTCATATTGTTTGCAATCGGAGCAAACTTGCTGCACGTAATAATCTAGGTAGTTGAGCGGTTCTTAGTATTTATTCCTAGGCATAAATGGTTATGCGTGGGAATGAATATTAAGAAACGCTCAACTGGTTTTTCGTTTGTACAAATCGGGAGTAAAATTAACGATGATTAAGAAATATTTTGCAAATTTAATTTTGTTAAATAAGAAATTGTGTTTAAAGTAAATAAAAAAATTATACTATTACATGTTAATTAAGGATGATCATAATACCTATAAATTCTATAACCTCGGCGGCTATTGAGTGTATGAGTTCTTTGTAAATGTCTTTAGATAAGTACAAGGTACAATCCTTTCCTTTGTTTCCATGAGAAATCAAGTATTAGACGAGAAAAGGATCAAATTTTACAAATAGCTTCAATAAAGTTTCCGTTGCGTATTGATCCTAGTTTTTCATCTGATCCGCATAATGATAATCCTCTGAGAATGAACAATAGATAAATTATCCATATATTTTAAAATTCTTTTTTCACCATTTTATTTTTAAATTTTGTTTTTAAGTTTCTTTTTTTATCATTATGTTTGAACTCACAAGTTATTTTAAGTCGGTAAAAAAATAAAACGTACAGTTTGCGATGCGTCGTACGCGCTGTAATAGCAAAAATTATAAATCTCTGGAACATGAGAGGAAGACAAGGGTAGAGGCTGATAATAATTTTTCTTTCAAATTATATATCTCTCAAAAACTCACTTAGATGCTCTGGCCCCCTGCACTCCGTGGCCTCCCGGCACGTATCCTGTGTGTCCGTTTGATAAACCGACACTGCTTATTTGGGTTTAGATAGACAGTTAATAAAAAAAAAATCAGATATTTTTTCTAAGTTAGAAAAAAAACAAAAAACATTAGTCTCTTTAGCTTGAAAGTTTTAAGATGATGCAGAAAAAATGAATAAACCGCTGGAAAGATGCCATATACTCTTGAACTTTTTATTGATCTATCAAAGGTTTTTGATACGCTTGATCACCAAATTCTAATCTATCAACTTAAACACAATGGAATTAAAAATAAAGTTTTAAAATGGTTTGAAAGCTATTTGTCAAATCGTAAACAATTTGTTCCGAGTAATGACGGTTATCATACCAATTGTCTTTCTATAACATGTGGAGTCCCACAAGGCTCAGTTCTTGGTCCACTTCTTTTCCTAATTTATATTAATGATTTAAATAAAGCCTCTAAACTAACAAGTATTATGATTGCAGATGATATTAACTTATTCCTTTCTAACAGTGATATCTTTGAACTTTTTAAAAGAATGAAAAAAGAGCTTATACATGTATCGAGTTGGTTTAAATGTAATAAGTTAACTCTAAATTCTAATAAAACAAAGTGGACCTTATTCCATTCGCTTTCCAAAAAACGGTATTTGCCATTAAACTTACCTAAAATTTTTATTGATCAAAATGAAATAAAAAGGGATTCCGTAACAAAATTTTTAGGAGTTTATCTTGATGAAAACATCACTTGGAATCATCATATCGACTACATAAGCACTAAAGTTTCAAAAAACATAGGAGTTTTATATAAAGCACGAATCTACCTCAATAAGAAAATTTTAATCAAACTTTATTATTCATTTATACACAGTTATTTAAATTATGCTAATATCGCCTGGGGTAGTACAGAAAAAAGTGTTGCAACGTCTTTATCGCCGTCAGAAACATGCTATCCGTTTAATCTGCTTTGCAAATCGCTTTTCTCACGCAAAACATTATTTTATTGAAATGAGAATTTTAAATACATATGAGATAAATATATATAATGTTTAGTGCTTTGTATACATGTGGAATAATGACTCGTCTCAATCTGTCTTCAAAGATATTTTTACTTCGAAACCCATCAACAAATACAATTTGAGAAATACTGATTTTTTAAATGAACCTTTCTGTCAAACGAACTTTAATCAATTTTGTATTGCCTATCGGGCACCACACCTTTGGAATAAAATTGTTTTGCCCAATTTTGACTTCGAACTACCCATCACTTTTCGTTTTTTTAAAAGTAAATTAAAAACTTTAATTTTTTCATTAGATGATGTATTATGTTATTATTAAAAAAGTTATTAATAAAAAGGCAAAGTTATTAATATGAATTAATAACTTTGCCTTTTCTTATTTACATTTGTAAAAAGTTTATTCTTACTTATTTTGTTGATTTTATATTCTTTACTTAACGTATACGTTTATATAAAATATTGGTGAGTAGATCCGCGTGATCTCTCTTTGGATTATATAATATTTATTTGGATTATATATATATATATATGAAATTTGTAAAAATTTGATACTGTTAATGTTTGTTTGAACTTATTTAAGGTTCTGACGACAAGATCCTTTGATCATCTTTCAGATACCTTAATTTATATTTGTGAAAGTTTATTATAATTATCATTATTTTTTTTTCTGGCAATATATAGTTGTAATACGACCAACAAATGTAAAAATAAAAAAAAAAAAAAAAAGTTTTAGTTTTGTTTTCATTTACTTATTTTTAAGCAGTTTATTTATGTCCATATTTCAAACTTATTTTTCAAGTAAAATAGCTACTAGTTAACTTTAGATTTATATTTAAGTTTTATTTTCTTATTAATTACCTACTTATTGCTTGAAGCAACTTGATGCCAAAAATTGCTGGTACTTTATGTTTATTAAGACAAAATCTATTAGTATTTTGTCCCTTTTTGTACACTTAATATAAACTAAATAATAATTTTAAATCTAATTTTTGAACACGAATGACTTTAAAAGTATTGTTCAAAAGCGTGGCTGTTTTATTAGAATATGTTCAAATAGTTCTTGAAGACGTTTAGGCTGTAAGCATTTATAACCTTATGTGTTAGACGGTTTCAGCTGTCGACAACTCAATTTGTTAAGAAATATCTTCTATTTTTATTGGATCTATCTCCTTGATCAGTCGACTTCTATGGTTACGGCGAGGCGTAAAGTAGATCGGAGTATGGTGCCAGTTTGGTGTGGTGCCTGCCAAAAAAAATGCCATACCTTTTCATTAATAATGTCGAAATAAACTGAGTAAATGTTACAAAAATTTTAGGTGTTTATATAAATGATAATCTTACAAAAAAACAGATTGAAAATTATGTAACAAAACTTCAAAAAAATATACTTATGTTATATAATAATACACTTTTTAAATAAGAAAATTCTAACTCAATTATGTTTCTCTTTTATTCACAACCATTTTAACTACGCAAGGATTGCATAGGTTAGTACCAAGAAAAAAAAAAATTGAATTTTTTAATCGTCATCAGAAGCATGTAGCACGTTTAATAAATTTTAGTCAACGTTTTACCTAAATTTTCTGTTTTCAAATACTAAGCCTTATGCTTTATGCTTAAATGTAAAATCAAATCTTCCCCGATTTTTTTTCATGATATGTATTTGTCATAAGATAAAAATAAATACATTCTACGCAATGATATTTTTATTAAGAACCCATTTTTCAAACTAATTTTAGAAAATTTTGCAATGTTTTTCGCGGACGTTTTTTATGGAACAAAATAGTTTTGAAAATTTTTTATTTAACGATGTAACTACAACTCTTTTAAACGAAAGCTTATAGAATTTATTTTTACAAAAAATTATTTAATAATATACTTTTAATAATTTTTTAAAAATTTTCCTTTTTATTTTCCCTAAATTTTTCTTAATCAAAGAGTTTTTAAGAACTTATATATTTATCAAGAGTTAAATGCGATTTATTTGCATAGTTAGTATATATAACAGAAATATATATTTACAACGGACTCTTCTGTAACTTATAAGAAAATAACTTATAATTATCTTGTTTATCTTTTACTTACAGATCATATACATTTTTTTGAAAGTAAAATCTCAAGAAATTTGGTCTACTTTATAGAGCGAGACCTTATCAAAATCAAACTTGTTTAAAATTGCTATATTTCTCCTTTATTCATTGTTATCTAAATTACGCAATTAGCTTTTAGTACACAAATGAAAGCAAAATTAAAAAACTTTAATAAACAAAAAAATACAATTAGAATATTATCTAATGTTGGCCGTTTCAAAAGAAACCTTTATATAGCTAAATATACTCTACCAACTATGTCTACCAACTAAACATTTGAATATACTCTGAATATACTCTACCAAATATATGTCTACCAAGTAACATTTATCATCTTTTAATTTTTATGATCAAAGTTAATACAAAAATAGCACTTAACATTTTAAATTCCTTAATCATAACAAATAAACATAGATACTTAACCAGATACTCAAACAACACTTACATTTAGCTAAAAGGTTTTTTGCCGCAACTGGATTTTCAATATCTATCAGAGAACCAAAAGTATGAAATAAAGTTTTATCAACAAACTTAAAACTCTAAAAGAATTTAAAGCAAAGTTGAAGCAAATGCTTTTGGTTAGTGACGGAGTGTATGACTTTTCCTGAAGTTATCTGGGTGGTAAACTTCTTCAATTTATTTTATAGTTTATCTTTATCAACCTAGTGGCGCTTTCGTTGAATCATATATATTTTATTTAAATGGTGAGATTCGGGTCCTTGTTGATTTTGCTTTTGACTATTTACTTATCACTTTTTTTCCTACGAACCTAGTATTTCACTTTTTTTCATTTTTTATTATAAATCCAATTTAATAAATATTGTTTGCTATACTTAAAAATGGATTAATTAAATAAAAGTGTTGAATATTTTTCATATTTTCATAGTCTTAAAACTAACTTTTTTTTCTTATTCTCTTTCTTTATTTCCTAGTAACTTTTTGAGAAGCATTTGGTTTTCAAAGCTGGCCGACTTTAATCTTTCCCGCTTTGCAGTGAATAAGAATCCAGCACCGCTGAATAGACGCTCACAGGCAGCAGAGGCAGGAAGACCAGTGTTCAGTTTAAGAAAAGGCTTTTTGATGCGTGGAAATTAATTCAACAAATTCATTTTGTTTGAAATGCAAGCAAAGTACACATCAAACTCCCCTTTACCTTGCGATCTTCTCGATTTCATTGATGAGAATAAATCTTCTTCATCTGATGAATGTTGCCCAACCTGCTCCACTTCGGCCATCTGATCAATGTGTTTTCTCACATAGACCAGACCTGTTTAAAAACAAAACAATACATGTTATAGTTTTAGCAATGCAAAGATTTATTTTATAGTACTTAAATAACAATGGATGATTAAGTAGTAAAAAAGTAGACAAAACAGATTACACTATGACATAAAAAAAAAATTATACCTGCTCTTATAATTTCAGTCCTATCTGTCCAGGTGGTCTTGAACTTTAGCAGAAGAATTGCTGCAGCAATCAGTTCAGGGTCTTGCATCATTCTACCAAAAAGTTTTTGGACACTATCCTGAATTGCTTTAATAAGGGACAGACACATTTTGAAGGGTGTCTCAAGGCAGCTGAATTTTGTTTGTAACTGAAAGATCACTGGCAGGAGCCATCCCATGTGTGTATTGGTCTCAGACTAAAAAAATGTGTATTGCTCTAACAACAGGTTACATACAAGCGCAATATTCTGTCAGGAAAATAATTTCAACTGGATTTAACCTGTAGGACCCACAAAAAATTCAAATTTATGGACATTTCTTGCACGAAGAGGTCTTGAATAAATATTTAAAAAATATGAGAAGAGGAACTTTAAGTAATTATTTCAATCAGTATTATTTTATACTTATTTGATTACACTGATTAAATTATATAAAAAAAACACGCATTTCTGATAGCATTGGGGCATTTTTCTTGTATAATCCTTAAGATTCTCTCCACAGCCATGTATGTTGAGGTTCCACCTAGTCTGATTTAGCCTGATGAGTTGGAGCTTGCATTTCTCTTTAACAGTTTCTGCTACCAAGTACGACCGACCTCTCTTGTTCCACATTGTTTGGCATTTACCAAAGACAGCTTGTGATAGCCTTTTGTATGTGTCATTGTTTTTTTCTGCTTAGGCAGCATCAGTTGTGGCGACAAAATTTAACAAGTGTCATGCAAATCTTTGATATGGAGGAAGCTGGTACTCAAGACCACTGTTCTTTTCCAGAATGCCAAACATGCCAAGGTACTCAGATTCAGACTCTTGGTAAGAATTTTGTTTTAATTTCAACTTTGCTTCCTGATTTTGGCTTTTCTCACCAAAACACTAAATGCACCAATATAGTTTGAGCCACTGTCTGTTGTGGTTCTACCACTTTTCCCCTTATTCTGTTTTTACAATGAATGTCATCAAGAGTGCCTGCCAGGCCATCGAAGATATATAACCCACTCAATCTCTGGCAAGCAAGTGCGGCAGATTTCTTTTCAAAAGTTTCCTCATTAATCCAATGAGCTGTTACCCCTATGAAACTTTGCTGATGTGCAGACCAGCAATCAGTAGTTGTTGCAACATACCTGACTTTACTGAGGATTGAGAGCAAAGTCTTCTTTAACTGAATCGCTGCATCATCAATTATGATCTGAAAAGAGGAATGGATATTTGGATAAAAAGGAATGGATATAACTTTGCAATGCGGATTTAGTGCGTGTAAAAGTTTTTTAAAAGCAGGTTGTTCAACCAAAAAAAATGAATGAAGACCATCACAAATAAAAGTTTTTTAAAAGCAGGTTGTTCAACCAAAGAAAATGGATGAAGACCATCACAAATAAAAGTTTTTTAAAAGCTGGTTGTTCAACCAAAGAAAATGAATGAATGGACGAAGACCGTCACAAATAAATTGGATCATGAGCTTATCAACCTTTTCCTGTGACAAACATTTGTTTGCGCCCATAGCAAACATGTCACTTATTTTTCCTTGCTTTGCTGGGATTTCGGGTGGTTTTAGATTTATCTTCCTTGTTTTCGCAAAGTCACTGAAGACCTTTATTTTTGATGGAATTTTTCTCTGTAAAAAAATATTTGTCATCATTTTAATCAATGCACAATGGGGCCTAACAAAGGAAAAAATGGCTAAATATCATAAAATACAAGTTTTAGTTTTTTTAAACTTTAAATGCCAATTTTATATCTTATTTGTAGCAGTATCTAAAACCGATTAGTTTGGATTTAAAAAAAAGTTGGATGTTGAGTAAACATTAGACTCAAACTAATACTGACAGAAATTTGTGTTAAAATTCCTATTTTGAGTTTATTTTAATTACTTCGTAAATACTGTTTTAAGCATATTAATTTATATATCGGTGTAAAGATAATGAAAGATTCTATCGATATATGCAATAAAATTGTTTTAATTTCATTTATTTCCAATAAAAAAATATATATTTATAGTGTTTTTAGTTTGTTTATAACTTAAAAGGTACACTCTCGAGGAAAGTGTGAAGTTTTCCTCCACACCGGTGTGTAGCTATCACTCCTTGACACAAGTGTGGAGTTATTTTGCTCACTTTTGTGGAAATTAACTATTTCTAACTCGACTTCTGCACAGAAGTGTAGAGTTATATGCACAAAATTGCGCAAAATAAAGCCACAATTGTGTCTAGGAGTGAAAACTACACACCGGTGTGGAGGAAAATTCCACACTTTCCGCGAGTGTGTAGAGATTTAATTTCGCTGTTTATGGCCGGTGGAAATCTAACTCGCAATAAATACTTGAAACTTAATTCAATCAAATTTGATATAAACTTAGTCTTTCTTGTACTGTTTGATACATTAGTTTTTCAGTTTAAAAAACTTTTTTTTGTATTTTTTTTTTTAGTTTCTAAAAAAGAAGTCAGATGGCATTTCTATCAATAACCAATAATGCTTGCGTAATTTAAAAAGAAAAGTTCAAAGATATGTAAAACCGTGAATTGTTTAAAAGCATTTTAAAATGGTTATTAAGTATATTGAAACTGTTTCAATTATAAAACAAAATGATAAACATTATCTAGCTATTGAAAAATGCTTCTTGCATTGTGAAGAAAAACTTAGAGACCTAAGGGAAGTAGAAAAACATGTTATAACACAAAACATATATATATATATATATATATATATATATATATATATATATATATATATATATATATATATATATATATATATATATATATATATATATATATATATATATATATATATATATATATATATATATATATATATATATATATAAACGATACAACGAACTTTTGAGAAAGAGATAGTAGTTCTTATACCAGTGTTGTTGCTGCTAAACCTTATGGACATAATGTAGAAATTAAAAAAGTAGAGTGCATTGGTCATATTCAAAAACGAGTTGGCACGCGTTTAAGAAACTTAAAAAAAAACAGGAGGAACAGGTCTTTTGACAGAAAATGTTATTAACACATTGCAAAATTACTATGGCAAAGCAATCAAACAAATTATTAGTAGTTTATATGCAATGAAAAGCAGCTGTTCTTTTTCACTGTTCTGAAAGTTATGACAATGAAACACGCCATCAATTTTGTTTGCGCACCTAGGATTCTTGGTGCAAATTCCAGGCTGATAAAATAACTGAAAAAAAAACATACAAAGAAAGTATTTGTATTCCTGCTGCTGTGAGGGATTTTATAAAACTAATATTTATAGATCTTGGTAGTGATGTTCTTTTACAAAAGTGTTTGCACGGCAAAACACAGAATCCTAATAAGGCGCTGAATCAATTGATTTGGAAGCGGTGTCCCAAAGACATATTTGTAGAAAGAACTGCTTTATGTGTTAAAGTAGCATCAGCTGTCCTATACTTTAATAATGGACTACAATTTTTAGAGACGTTATTTGATGAGCTTGAAATAACAGTAGGTTGCAATTTACATAACTTTTGTCTTATAAATGACTCTAAGCACATTTCTAAAGCAGAAAAGCAATGCACAAGTATAGTGAAAATGAGACGCAAGAAACTAAGAACTAGATCAAAACGAAACATTAGAAGGTACAGTTTATAGAAGTGGGGAGTTTTGAAAAAATTTTCTTTTGTTTTTATTTTTAAATTGAGTTTTTCTCAAAATCATGTTTTATACCCTGGCGACGGAGATATTTTTCAAACCGATAACTGATTTGATCTGAAATTTAGCACACTTGTTTGTAACACATGTGTTTGCAACCTCTACTAGAATTATGTTTACAGCTAATTGTGTTCTACTTTTGTGAGTGATTTTGTGTTCTCAAATAACACCAAAACTTCCAAATATGACTAAAATGCATATATTTTGACTTTTTTTGGTCAAAATCCAAAACTTTTAGTGTATGTTGTTATTGCATAAGTAAAGGATGACAAGCCAAAATTTCATTTCTAATTTATTTACGGTTGCTGAAAAAACCCTGTCGCCAATTATTCATTTTTAGGCTTTTGTCTGTCAATAGTTATAAGCATAATTAATTTTTTTAACTTTTTACTTATATTTTAATCATTTAATATATGTTATGCACTATAAAAAATTGAAAAAAAAGTTAAAATGCAAAAATTTTTTTAATGGTATACTACCACCTTAAGTTGTTTTTAGTTACTTCCAACACATATTTCCACAAAAATTAAAACAACTTTTCACTTTTTGAGATCAGTAATTGACATTTTTATGTGATTTTTAATGTTTGAAACAATTATTTTAATTATTATAATTATTTCTAGTTAAAAAAGACATTAAGACATGAAATATTAGCAAATAAGAACAATTGTAAAGTATATTTATTTTTTGTGTGTAGGTATATTTTTATTTTTGTGTGTGTGGTTTTTTAAATGTTCCCAGAAGTCCTTATCACCGCACCGCGGAAGAGCATTTAACTAAGAAGTTTACACCTCCTTCTTTATCAATGTCACTTATTGGGGTAGAGCAGGCATCAAACCTCGGGCCTATTGGTTCTGAGCTTTAAAAAATACAACTTCTCTGGCCCTAATTGGGTGAAATTCTTTACTGTTCTGCAGAATAGTTTACAAAGTAAAACCATCAAGAGCTGAAATTGATAGAGAGTAAGTTCGCTCATATTTTAATGAGTTATCTGTTACAATACAAAATATTCCTAATATTGATATATTACTATGATAAACTATGATGAGACAAATGTGAGCGATAACCCAGGCTCTAATACAGTTCGTATTATGTACTGCAGGAGCGTGGCTGATCACTTTCTTTCCCTCGTGGTAGTTTATATAGCAGCAAACTGCTATATAGAGTTAACACGCGACTGCTCTCTTTTGGAAATATATTTGATAGTTCAAAATCTGGTTGATTCGATTCTAAAATATTAGTGTTAATTCAGTGAAATTTCAATACCCGAAGCAACAATTCTTACAGGAATAAGGGTCGTTATTGGAGATTACAAAAATTACTTATAAAAGCACATTTTATTGATTATTAGAGATAATCATCAAAGCTTGCTCGGAAAGTAATATCCATTTTAAATTTCTAAAAAATTTAATGAGATTTTTAAAGAAAGTTGAAGAATCCAAAAACCTGTTTAAATATCCATATTCAGAAGTTATCGTTGTTGCTGTTTAAATATCCAAACTCAGAAGCCATCATTAATATCTTTCTTATACATATTGCAACATCTTCAACTTCTGAAGAAAAATAATATAGTTTGCAAATGTAAAAAATATTGATACAATCCATAAACCACGTGTATCAGATATGGTTAACAGATATCAAAAACATTCAGTAAATAATTGATTTTAGAGCATTTGGTTTAAGAACATTAACATCTAGTCATTCAAATATTTCAAATATTTAACTAATACCCTACAGCAGTTACGTAATACATAGCATTACTTAAATACTAATCAAGTTTTGACACTAGTTGTAAAGTTATTTTTATTTTGTAATGTCTTTCAAAGATGTCTTAATTCACAAAAATTTTATTTTAAGTTTATGGACCATAATTAAAATTTTTTTTTTAATACTTAAAATATGAAGCGATATTCATGAATCTTAATAATGATTCTGAATAAGAGTTGATTATGTTTTTATTTTGCTTTCATTTTAGTTAATTGAACCGAATTTACGTTCACGCAAATATAGCATTTCAATGCACATTATCTTCTAACAAATCGAATCTTCAAGGGTATAAATTTATCTTAGATTATAGATTCTAGGTGAAACATTGGAAAAAAAAAAAAAAAAAAAAAAAAATGTTATGAACAAAAAGTAAACAGCAAAAAACAAAATACTAATACGATATATAAAAAAAAAACAAAAAAAAAAAACAAACCCGAAGATTAAGAAAAAAATTAGATCATTGCTAAGTATTGAATATTTTATTTAAATCAATAAACCCAATTAAATGAGTGGATATGCGAGTTTAAAAAAACATTTAAGTAAAAACAAGAAAAATCTATCAGAAAAAACCATATAGAAAATCATGGCAATAATAGTAAATAAAAATACTTATTAGAAACAATTTTTCATTCACAATATCCCAATCGAGGCTTACACTGGAATGAGATATAATAAATGAAAAATAATCTTCTTTTCTCCATAAATTATTCTATATTGACTAAAAAATAATTAAACCCAGACGAAATACATCAAATCTACTATAAGTTGCAACAACTGACATCTAGGTCGGAAAAGCAGATTTTTCTTTCGCTTAACACTTAAAGTTTAAGAATCTCACAAATCCATTTAAAGTGCGCAATTAGTTAGAAATTTATTTTTAAGAAAAACTGTAAATTTAAAAAAAAGTAAAAACTGAATAGATGAGTATATGAAATAAAAACAGTATTAAACAAGACTAATTGAGACATCTGTAACCTAATGAATGAGATCAAGTTGACGTTCCTTCCAATGTTTATTTATCAACTCACATTTGCTGTTGTTGCTGTTGTGTTGTTCTCAAAGCCATGTTATTCTGCACACAAAACACCTGCACTGTCTTTAATAATGGAAATTATCAGTGTAAACAGTAGGTTATGTACATAGTGATTGTAGAAGAAAGAATTGGAAAATTGTTCTAATTCCAAATACGCAAAAAGCTATCCCAGCTACCAGTGGCTACAGCCATTCCATCATCTGTCACTCCTAAACAACTTACACGATTATCATGACCTGCTAAAACACCAGCACGTTCGCCTTTCAAAGTATCCCAAACATTACAGTTAAAATCATCATAGCCAGCAAGTAACAGGCGTCCGCTTTTAGAAAAAGCCACAGAAGTAATTCCGCAAATAATATTATCATGCGAGTAGCACATTAATTCCTAAAAAAATAATAAAAAACGGTTAATAAAGATTAATTTAACTTATAAAAACTCTAACATTTGAGATTAATAAATAACCATAAATAAGTAAATTAATAAAAATACATGACCAAACCTGATCTGATCGGATATCAAAAAGTCTGCATGTAGCATCATCAGAACCAGTTCCAAAGGCAAACCCACTTGGAAAATACTAAAAGGAAAAAAAAATCAAGATATTACAGAAAAATTGGTATTAAACAGGATAAGGTTTTGTAGGAGGTATTGCGGATCAAACTGATAGTAATAAGTTTTCCTAAAATTAGTTTTATAATTTAGTACTTCAAACGCTTAGATTTAACCGACTAATATAAATTATAAATACTAGGCCAATAAAAATGTATTTATTAACCAAAAGTAAATACTTAAATATATATAAGCTCCCATCCCCCCCCCCCAAAAAAAAAAAAGTATATGTGCGTGTGTGTGTGTGTGTGTGTATATACATACTATAAACTGTGATAAAAATTTATCAAGTAAAACATTAAAAATAAAACTGCGTATGTACATTAACAATTACTTTTGTTTGCAATTATTTTGATTCTGAGACTGACACAGACTATTTACTCAGCTTTTCCCATTATGAACTTTATTTTTAAAAATAAAGACTAAATATTTCTATGCATTAAAATTAACTATCCACAAATCCACTACATTACCTTAGGACTATTGCTTTATTTTGTAATAACATACAATTAATATTACGCTTTGAATGCAATTATACGCTAATGCTTTTTAAAAAACATTTAAATTGAGATTTTCAAGTAAATAGAAAAAAAAAAAATTCAACAAAATTCTATAGAAAACTGAGGGAATTCAATTACACACACACACACGCACACACAAACACACACACACACAGTGCACAGTGGGTTGCCAAATTATTAGGGACGCTTTATCTTCTAAGTAATTTTAAATGATTTTTGCAAGCAAATAAATTGTTTTTTAAATAATTTTTTTTGTATATTTTAGTTACTAATATAGCTATAATTGTTTTTAAACTGTCGCAATTGTGTCAGTCCACCCTATCTTTCAAAAAGATAGGTTATTACTCAATTAGCTGTCAATTGTTGAAAAGTGTGGTTGAAATAAAAATTGATTTCAATTATTTATTTTTGCAACAATTTTTTGCAAGTTTTTCCAGTTTAGAACTATTGAAACCTAAGTATTGGTTAATAGTTCAATTAGTTAATAATTATTTTTGCTCATTTTAATGCATAAATCCTGACTTGTAACCATTCTCACCTCTCATTGATTTTTTTAAATATGGGCAAGTCTCCAGACTTGACCCCAAGAAGATGTTGCGAGTAAAAACCATACTCCTTTATTCTACACATTCTCAGAAAGAGATAGCAGCAACTGCAAGTATTTCAAAGTCAGTAGTGAGCCAAATTAAAAGAAAAATAGATACAAATGTGCTTCTAGAACCAGACTGTGTCGGCAAAAGAGGCAGAAAAAGGATCACTACTCCACGTTGTGACCGTAAAATTACAGACATCTGTCTTAAAAACACACAAAAAAAGTTTGGTTTAACTAGCTGCAACGATAAACAATGAAGGAATTAACGTCTCCAAAAGGACGGTTCAGAGAAGGTTGGCTGAAAAGAATTTAATGGGTTGTCGTCCAATAAAAATCCACGTTTAACTGACTACATGATAAAAAAAGTGACTCGGATAGGCTAGAAAACACTAACATATGATTATTGAAGACTGGAGTAGAGTAAATATAATTTATAATATTGTAAGAAACCAGAAAAATTTAACATTATTAGTTAAAAATATCTTTGAAATGTTTTAAAGGTCTGCTTCTCGAACAAATCAACATTTCAATTTTGATGGACAAAAGCCCATTTGTTCGATGACACCCAGGTGAAAAATTTCACCAGGACCGCCTTTTGGAAAAGGTTAAACATCCTGTGAGTGAAATAGTGCATTTTGTGATATCAGTCAAGGGTATGGGCTGCCTTTACATTGTGGAAGGGACTATGAGGCAGGACCAGTACAAGCGAGTACTGAAAAACAGGCTCCTGCCCCAGATCCAAGATTGGTTCCCTGGTAATGAACAGTATAGTTCATGCACGACTCAGCACCATGCCATAGAGCTAGAAGTATTACAGCATTCCTAAATAAATAAAAAGTGTGTGTTTTGCCATGGCCAAGGAATTCATCTGATATGAACCCCATAGAAAATCTATGGGAGTTCATAAAACAGGAAATTATCAAAGAAATCATCACTACCAAGTAGCATTTAATAGAAACCCTTATAAGAAAGTATCATAGCAACCCCAGTCTCCAACACTATGCAAAGGTCTACATAGAAAGCACGCCCTGATGCCTGAAAGCCGTTATTGTAGCTAAGAGTGGCATTACAAAATATTAAGATTATTACCTTATTTGTTATGTTAAAACTTTTTATAAGAAATAAATAGCTATGAACAAGTAATTATGTTGTTTTATATTCTAAATAAAGTTCTCTAATAATAAAGACAAAAAATTAACTACAAGATACGTATTTACTCATTAAAATAGTTTATACCTTAAAATTACTTAAAAAGTAAAGTGTCCTTAATGATTTGGCAACCTAATATATATATATATATATATATATATATATATATATATATATATATATATATATATATATATATATATATATATATATATATATATATATATATATATATATATATATATCAAAAAGTTAAGGGTTATGTCTAAATTCTTTTCACTTAATTTCTATATAATATTCAATGATTGAAATTTTTTGAAAGTTTAATTTCTAGTAATTATTCTTAGTACTCTTTCATATTTTTAAGTACTCATTCAACTAAAAATAGACATACTAGATTAAGAACAAATGAATTAAACATGAAATTTTACATACACAAACTGCATTTATATCAGACTCATGACCAGTAAATGTTTGACGACACATTCCATCACGTATATCCCATACCTAAAAAACAATTGACAATATTAACATTTAAACCATCACATAACCAGAGGACCATTTTACAATAATTTATCTAGTTAGTAATGATTTTGACTTTATAAAAGTTTTTGTATAAATATATAATCTAATATTCTAATTTAATTAAAAATGAATAAAGTATAACTATATTTATTTAAGCAGCGTGCAAATTAACAGCCGGTCAACTACCGTCTGAAACGATTAAAATTGCTATTTTGACCTCCCAAAATGAATTCTTGCCAGCCATGTTTGACTAGTTGAAAAAAAAAAAATCAGATTTCTTAAAAACTAGGTTTTACAAATAATCATGATGTAATTGAGAAAATGCATATACTAAAATTTCATAGAACTATTTTAAAAAAGCATTTAAATTTTTTTTCATTTAACTGCAGTTCTTCACTTTTTTTTTTCTTGAATTCTTTTTATTTCTTAAAAGTTTTTATTGCAAATGTAATAAACGAATGAATAAATTATAGATAAATTTAAATTTTCTATAACAGGATTCTTAAAAAAATAGATATTTTGTAAAACCTCCTATTATGTAGTGTTTCATAAATGATTATATAACAATTATAAAACGAATTAGTACAAAGTCTCAAGTTTAAATAACTTTATTAATTTTAATAAACAAAGATAAAAAGTTATTTTATATTTCTGCTCATTAAAATCAGAGATAAAATTATTATTTAAATTTTTGTATGTAACTTAAAACAATTTCTCTTCCAACTGCAATTTAATTCATTTATGTTCATTCTATCTATTCATATATTTTATTTTTATTTATTTGTAGCTTTTTCTTGACAATGTGAAGTAATTGCAATAAATTTATTTTTAAATAAATTTAAAATTATAAATTGCATGTTGGCAAATTTTTTTCTTTCTAATATAAAATTGTAATAATATCATCTTAATGAAATAATAACACCTTAATAAATCTTAATGAACAAATAAAAAGAAACAAACAACATTTTCATTTTTCAGTAGCAATTCATAAAACAATTTTTTTTAGTATCAAGTATTTAGTTTAAATTTTTAAATATTTTATATGATTTGTTTTGGTATTTATAAATTTTTTTTTGACATTAAACGGATGTTAGCAAACTTATTTTTTAATAGAATGAAAATCTGTGCGCGCTAGAGTTATTTTAAACTATTACTATTCGCAGGTATTTTTTTAAAATTTAAACTTACATGTTACTAATTTTGGCAGGTAAATTAGTAAGATGCAAGTTTAAATTTTAAAAATGCAATTTTATTTAAAATTATTATTTTTAAAAGAATAGTTCATTAATTTTCATGTATTATTTCATGTATTTAACATTACATTCATTAATTTTCAAACATTACGTTGTATTTGTGTGTTGAAGTTTCAGTCTTAAAGAACTATTACTAAGATAAAAATTAAAACAAAATATAAAATTTTTACTGTCAAAAAAAATATATACAATTGACAAGAGTTTTTTCCTGGTCATCCTGCAGGCGACTGAAATAACTTTTATTTCTTATTTGAGTCGCCCGCTATGATAATCAGTAATATGGTATTATTAGGTATTTTTGCTCAGGTGAAAAAACTGGAGAAAAAAATCAAAAACGTCTGGCTACAAAAATACATCAACTAAGAAATGTTTAATTAAAAGTAAATTAATTAATAAAAAAAAAGTAAAACTCTATAACCTGTTAAAAAATATTGCTAAGTAACTTTAGTTACTTTGTTAAGTAACTTTGTTACTTTGTTAAGTAAGTTACAAAGCGTTACTTTATTAAGTTACAAAGCGATATCAGTAAAGAGATGACTATAAATACAACTTTTAACGATCGTTATTTATGTATATAATAATATTTGTATATAATAATATTTGTATATAATAATATTTTTATATAATAATAATATTTGTATATAATAATAATTTTGTATATAATAATATTTGTATATAATAATATTTTTGTATATAATAATATTTAATAAATAAGTCGATATCTGTTGTGTCATTTCTTCAAGTCAATCTTAACAAAGCTTTCATTACTTGAAGCAAAAAAGTTTAAAGCCAAAACTGCAAAGAATTGTTTTATAAAACAAAAAATATTTTATTACTCTCTGTCAATCTGCAATCAAAGTTAATTTAGTTAAATGTTTTTAACATTATGTTTTTAATGTTCTAAACATTTTCATAAGACTTTTTTTTTTAAGAAAAAATTTCTACATGCATCATTAATTGCATTCTAATAATGATTTTTTACATGAATCCTAATGTTTTTTATTTTGTTAATTTTGTTTGACAGGGTTAAAATAAAAATTTATTTTACTGATGAAAAACAAAAGAGATACAGTGTTATTAATGATTTAACTGCGCATTCATGTGATTCAAATGCAACTTTAAGACTTTAAGATTTAAAAAATGATACCTTAGCATTTGGAATTGAAAGAAAAACTAATTTTAATTTGAGAAGATATTTGCTTCAAAAAAAAAAAAAAAAAAAAAAAAAAAAAAAAAAAAAAAAAAAAAAAAAGGAAAAAATATATATATATATATATAAAATTGAAGTATAGGTTTGCAAACTATCAAAGAATTATATATTTGCTTCTTTATTAATAAGTATAATCCATTCACTTAAATAAATTTCCTAGATAATTAAAAAATAAAAAGGAGAAATTAAGGAGAGCAGTCAAATATTACCTTTTTTAAAGGTTATTTAAAGACTTTTAGGGAGGTTTTTTTTTATTTAAATATATTTAGAGTTTTTAAGGAGAAGGATATTTAAGGTTTTTAAGGAGGACTTTAATTAAGGATATTTAAGGTTTTTAAGGAGAACCCTGAATCACATTTCAAAATATTAAATCGCATGTTGGCTTCTTTTTATTTAAGTAAAATTATATAATGCACTGTAGCGTATTCATTATTAAACAAAGTCTATACTATTTTAAAAGTTTTCTTTTAAGTAATCCCAAGGAATAAAATCTTTATAGATCAAAATATGGCTTTATCAATAAACACTTTTGTAACTAAATGTTTGGTTATCCTGCTAAGCTACTGACAGGCATTTTATCTTCCTTGGAGTTAATATCCCACGCCATCGGATGACCATGAGGGTACACCCCTGATTGACTGTCAATCCCATGTGTTAGCCAGTCAAATTGAATGCTTGTTCCTTATTTTCCATGCTGTTTAAGTATGTTATATCTATATATTATATCTTAATATAATCATAAATTATTTATTATAATTATTAAAACATCACATTAACACACACAGTGTATATATATATATATATATATATATATATATATATATATATATATATATATATATATATATATATATACACACACACACAAAGATAAGCAGCAAAGACCTTTGCAGATGCATCACATGCTCCTGATACAAATGTACGCCCGCCATCATTGCAAAGAGATAGACTCATAACATCGCCAGTATGACCAATAAATGAGGTTAGCTGTTGTCCAGTTTCAATGTCCCACAAACAACTAAAATATTGATAAAATATACATATTTCAAAACGTTATATTAATTTTTATCCATTTCTTTTCTCCTTATTAAACAACTTAATTTACTTTTGAAAATAATATTGCAAAATAAAATTTTATAGCCTATAATTACCAAGTTGTATCTCCAGAACTTGTTAAAATTTGAGTATCATCTAAAAATCTGCAACAAGATAAATAACCTAAAGCAAAAAAAAAAAAGATTGAAAACTTGGCATACAGCATTTTTATGAAGTATATAATTAGCTAAATAAAATATGAGCAAAATACTAACCTGTGTGACCAGGTAACTCTCGACTTACTCTGACATTTCCTTCTCTAGTTTTTAAACTATATATTGAACATATATTGTCAAGGCCACCACAAGCAACATAATTTCCAGACTGAGCGTATGCACATGTCATAACCCAACTGGATCGAAGTGGAATAGCATGTACCTAAATTAAAATATACAACATAAATTTATATAAATATATTTGATAAAACTATTTTTATAAAATCTATTGAAAAGTTTAATAGCATCAACAAATTTCAGAAAATTCAACACTATGCTAGATTAGCTTAACTGAATAGCTAAAATACAATAACTTGATTCTCAAAAAGTTGTTGTCTCTTTAAAACCTCTAGCAGGGATTTTAATGGAATAAACTTAAGCAGTTGAATTTATTTTAAAAATATTAGATAAAACTAGAAAAATAAACCAAACAGCACATTGTAATATTAAAAAAAAAAATTATGTAATTATTATGTACATTTAACATAACAAACAGTGAAAATCATAGAAAAAAAAAAAAGGAAAAAATAATTTTTATGGGATAAACATTACCATTATACACACATGGATTAATAAAAATCCTGATTTACCACACAGTGGACCAGAGAGACCGCCAGGTTTTATGTCGTGTCAATTAAACGAAATTTTTTTTATTTAATTATATTTATTTTATAATAATAGAAAAAGTTGTTTTTAAAATCTAAACCAAGTGCTAAGGGTCCCAAATGGGGCAAAATAGGGTATTAAAGTAGTTTTACACCCACTATTTTTATGATTGATTATGATCGAAAATATTATACTGATTTGAAATCATATAAAAACATAGGTCTGAAAGTTTCTTCCAAGTGGTCTATTTTACATTTGAAATTAAAAATATATGTATTAAAATGTAAAAAACAAACATTTTTTTAAAAATTCCTTTTTGCGCCTTTAACAATTTAACGGAAAAAAAGTAACTATTTATGACGTTTGAAAGAACTGGTTTTTATTATCATTAATTTCTAATTGCTGTAAAATGTTCGTCTTATTATTATAAATAAGATATTTAGAAGCTGATATTCTTTAAATGATGGAAATAATAGTAGACATAAATTTTTGTTTATAAAGAAACCTTAACTAACAATAACAAGTTAAGCAACATTAAAAATGTAATTCTTTTGCATAGCAAATAAAATCCAGGGTGCGCGATTATATAAAGAAGTTTAAATAATCGCATAAAAGATGGCATAATTATTGACTTATATGTGGATATTGTGCTTCTATAAAGTTTGTCAAATATTATAAAAGCATTATATATATATATATATATATATATATATATATATATATATATATATATATATATATATATATATATATATATATATATATATATATAATAATCCAATAGTTTAATATCTTATATTGCAGATTATAAAAAATAGAGGATTGTTAGTTTTTTTTTAACTTGTTTAAATGGATAATATTGCTTTTCAACGAAATGCTGTGTGCTGCTGTTGTTGGAAAATGTTTGGAGCCAGGTCTAAATCTTTAATTAGTGTAAATTCAACGGTAGAAGAACTGATGAAGTTGTTTGTTTATCCAGGATATTCTCTGGATGTGTGCAGCTATCCTAATGTTATATGTTCTGGATGTCAGAGAAATCTCTACCTACTAAAAGCTGGAAAACCTCCTCGAGGTTCATGGGGAGAAAAGATTGCCAAAGTATGTAAATATTGAACAAAATATCAAGTCCATTTAATTTATTTATATATATATATATATATATATATATATATATATATATATATATATATGTTATTATTATTATCATATATGTATATATATATATGTTATTATTATTATTATTAATATTATTATTATTATTAATATTATTATTATTATTATTATTATTATTATTATTATATATATATATATATATATATATATATATATATAATAATAATAATAACATATATATATATATACATATAATAATAATAATAATAATAATAATAATATATATATATATATATATATATATATTATATATTATATATATATATATATATATATATATATATATATATATATATATATATATATATATATATATATATATATATATATATATTATATATAATTTATTCAAGATTGAATGGAGGATGATGACAAGAACAGCTTCATCTTCAACAATTCAAACCGAGGAAGTTCCTAATATATCAAACTCAAGTATGTCTTCCAAATTATGTAGTATATGCTTTTCAACTATTGCAAAAGGATATTTACACAACTGCTCTTCTTTATCTGCAGTAGAGAACCTGATCTTATTAGCATTAAGTCTAGGAAATTAACAAGCAGAGCAAGTTGCATCTGGTATAATAAAAGCAAAAATGGAGACTGACGAAATTGCGAAAGGGGAACAATTTATTTTGTCTTCTGGTGGAAACCCATTGATGATTACAGTTGGATGTCCTGATAACAAAGCAAATAGAAGGTACATATATACTGTTGAGTACATATTTATCAAATGATAAGATATTAATATTTTGTTCATTTATACCTAGGTCAGTTAAACAAGTATCTCTTCAGATGATTAAAGAACTTCAAATAGTTTTAGAACTTTCCCTTAATAAAACGGGGCTATTGATATCTACTCTTCGAAAAAGAATGGGAAGTAAGTTGGCTGTAGAAAACAACATTTTTGGAAAAATGAGTGACTTAGAAGAGTCTTTATCGTATTTTTATCAAGTAGAAAAGGTGGCAATTATATCTTTTAGTATTGAAAATTAATTATAGCATTAAAAGTTTTTCAAAAATTTATTGTTATTTTTCAGGTCAACTTCTTTGATAGTACCGGTGGCACTTCTATAAAAGACCTTGTTTTTGTTCAAGACACGTCTAGTTTTATTCTTGATTTAATTATTCAACGTTGTCTTGATCCCCAGTCAGCATTTGTTCGTATTTCTATGGATGCAGGAGGTGGTTTCATGAAGGTCATTGTAAATGTTTTCGATGTTAATGAAAATACTACTTCAAATTTATACTTAAATAGTGGTGTTCAACGATGCCAAATCCTCTCCATAGTTGAAGATGTGCAAGAATCTAACTTCAATTTAAGAATAATTTTAAAGAAACTCAATTTACAAGATGTTAAGTTTTCAGCAGCTTTTGATTTGAAATGTGCTAATGCAGTTTTTGGAATATCAAGCCATGCAGGTAAAAAAGCTTGTCTTTGGTGTGAAGGAGACTCAAGTGAAGTTCGTGGTAAACTGCGAACACTTGGAAGCCTTGACTATTGGTATCAAAGATACACTGTAGAAAATAGTTCAAAGAAGTCTAATATGCAACATTTTATGAATGTAATATATCCAAGAATTCTCTACCTCGATGAAGATCCAGATACACTAATCCAACATTTAGTACCTCCCCCTGAATTACATATCCTGATAGGAATAGTAACAACACTGGGGTGTTTATTATTGGATCTTTGGCCAGGTTTTGATATTTTTTTGAAAAATAGTGGTGTTCTACAAAGAGGATATCAAGGTAGAGGTTGGGATGGGAATAATTCAAACCAGATACTAAAGTGTGTTGATGAGTTGGAAAGAGTTGTTTTGTATGAATATCCTGATCTTCTGCCAATTGTTCAATGTTTAAAAGACTTGAAGATTGTTAAAGACTCTTGCTTTGGTAGAACACTTGAGCTTGGGCATCAGCAAGCCATTCTAAAATTTAAGAACTCCTTTTTATCTGCTCAAGAAATTGCAGATATTCTCGGAAAAAAACTTTCAATTAGTTGGAAAGTACATATACTTTTGTGTCATGTGCAACCTTTTGTTGAACATCACAAATGTGGTTTGTCTAAGTTTGCTGAACAATGTGGAGAATCAGTTCACTCAAAATTCAAACCAACGTGGAACAGGTTCAAACGACAAGTTGCAAACAGAATATGGTGGAAGACTCCTCTCTTCTGTTATTGATTTTAACGGAAGAAGAGTTAGTAATGTTTAGGTGCTTTATGTTCCATATGTCAGTAGTATTTGTAAATATTAGTCATTTTATTGTTTTAAATTTTATTCAATTCATTTAAATTAAAAAATAAAGATTGATAAATAAATAAAAAAATAAGAATTTTATATTTTTTACTAGATTCTAGGGGCACTGTACCTGACTAATGAAAGATAATAAATTTTAAATAATTTTACAAATCTAAACTTCTAAAATGAATTCAGTGAGAGAAAAAAAAAAAATAAAATTAAAAAAAAATCTTAAATGGGTTTGGGGCCCCTCAATCTTCCCTTTTGCCCCATTTGGGACCCTTAGCACTTGGTTTAGATTTTAAAAACAACTTTTTCTATTATTATAAAATAAATACTAATAAATAAAAAAAGTTTCGTTTAATTGACACGACATAAAACCTGGCGGTCTCTCTGGTCCACTGTGACCATTATATGCATTTAAATGTTTCATTTAATACTCAAAACTTTAATAACTTTTTATTGATTGATTTTTAAAATAACAGTTATTTTCTGGATTTCAAAATGGTCTGTTATTAAAAATTTATGTTTTGTAACCATTTCTAAATTTTTAATAACAGTTTGTTATTTTTTTAAAATCAAAACAAGGATATAATAATTACTTAAGTTTTTTTGTGTGTTTATAATCCTTATTTAACTTATTGTTTAAACAAACAATAAACTTTGCATGGAGGTTAGGAGTTTATGTAATAATACTCGTTACCAATGAAGTCCTTAATTTGCTTTGATTTTTTTTTTGAAATTTTTGCAATAAAATAAACTCCAGTTAATTTACCTTTCTATAACAGAGTTCACTGTTTTTAATAACTGAGAATTTAAAAACTATAAATAATTCCAGATTATATTTTAAATTAATATAATATTGCTCTTCTGATTATATTTTAAATTAATATAATATCGCTCTTCTGTTTGTCTGGACTAATCTAAATTTGCAATGATAAAAACTAATTCTCCTTGCTAACCAAGCCTTCTCAGAAGACATGCTATTGCATGCCTTATATGACCACACATACACTTTTTTTAAACAACTTAACCATAGCTTTTTGCATATATTGATAACTTGCGTGTTTTAAAAAATGCGCTGAAAAAACCAGACAAAAAAAAAAAAGAAAATTAAAAATAAACAAACGATTGAAATTGAAAAGAAAAAAAAACCTAATAATAAATAAAGGATAAACCAGAGAAAATAAAAGCATAAAGCTAATATAATTTTTAATTTAAAAGTGTTTTGATTTATAGTTTACAGCTAATAATTTCCTATATTGCCATGTTGATGTAGCGCTTAGGTTGATTAAATGTGTCATTTAAGAATGTCTCAATTATTGTATCAGCATCGGATGAGGGTTCAAACCTTTATAACAGATCATTTTTAAAAATATTTTAGTAGACATTAGAAAATATCAAAGTTTCAAATTTTTTAATGATTAAGCTTGGAATAAAAAATAAATACAAAACTAAATTTGAAAAATTAAAATCTTAAATGATAAAATGAGTAAAAGACAAACCAGAAAAAATAAGCACAAAATTAATGTTTTTATTTTAATTTAAAAGTGTTTCACTACAAGGAATTAAGAAAAAATGGAAGTTTCTAAGTTCTAACTTAGAAACTTCCATTTTATCATTTAAGATTTTAATTTTTCAAATTTAGTTTTGTATTTATTTTTTCTTAATTTTTGTTTCTCTTTTCAGTTTATAGTTATTTTTAGTTTTAGTTTACATTTGTTTAAGTGAATTTTATAAACATGCAAACTTAAAACATGCAAGAAGCTGTGGCCAAGTTGTAAAAATAAAATATTATATGTATAGTCATGTGTGTGACTGCACACGTCTCCTGAGAAGGCATGCTAATGTGCTCTCTATTCTTACTTCATCATTCACTGCATGTGTGTAACCATACAACAAACTTAAATGCCTTAATTTTAAAGAAATATTACGTGGACATGGTCACTAATATAAAAATCACTACAAACTAAAGAGGTATATATTAAAGTTTAATGTTTAATAAAATAAATTTACAAAATTATTAAAAAATATTCAGATAAAATCTATGTATTAATCTGATTCTTATTTTTGCTTGATATTACTCTCAAATAATATGAATATTTAACCATTATAATAAAATTTTCTAAACGTATAAAATTTTTTTTAAAAGTAATGGGATAATAAAAAAATTTTTAAAAGCAATGGAATAATAAAAAAACTTTTTTTTATTATTCCATTGCTTTTATAATTTTGCAAATTATAAAAGCAATGGAATAATAAAAGAAAGTTTTATAACTGGTTATAAAATGATAACATATTTTAATACTTTGTATAGCAATATTCAAAATTTATATTTATTTTAAACATAATGCAAGTTATAGTATTTATTTATTAAAGTTTCAAATACTTTTTTTTTAATTTGTAAACTTGTTTCTTGATTCACATTAGTTTCCTGATTTAATGGGTGGCACAAAAAAGTTGGTTGCTTAGAGACAGAAAAAAAAAAAAAAAACAAAAAAGATTTGAATTTGTATATAAAATAAACTGTATGCTAAATAACAAACCTTATTTGTTGTATATGAATCCCAAACAATTAGCTTGCCATCTTGTGAAGCACTTACTAAACTCCTAAAAAAATTAAAACATAATCATGTAAAATACAATGCAGGCTTTTGTTATGCATTTGTGTTTGTGTAATGCATATTATGTCATAAAATTAACATTGCCAACTTCCATATCTTTGAATTGACTTTAAAAAAATATATGGTAATGATGCAATGGTATTAATTACTTTAAAATTAATTAAAATTATTAAAAATATTTAATGAAAACTGTATTTAACGTGAATTATTTATTTCTTTAGTAAAACTAGTAGATAAGTAGTAGTAGATAGTAGTAGTAGTAAAACTAGAAGAATAAAACTGGTAGAGTAGTAGTAGTAGTAAAACTAGTAGATAAGTAGATAATAGAAGTAGTAGATAAATTTAGTAAGGATCAACATCAAATCTGAAAAAGCATTAAATCAAATTAAATGTCTTGACTCTCTTGATCTTTACCTAACAAATGATATACATGTAACCAAAAACTAAGCATTGTGAACAACCTGCTAAAAGACAGCCTGTTTTTTAAAAACAAACAAAATGATGGGAAGCAGTGGAAGTTTAAAACAATACACATTTTTTAAATCAACAAGCAAGAACATTTTAAAAATCTAGTTAATACTTTAGGGTGTCAAAGTTTCTAATATTATCAAAATAAAGTTCTTTAAAAGTGTATAATGTTGGGTCTCAAATAAAGCAGAATTATATTTATATTTAAAAATTATAATTATGTTTAAAAAATAAGTGTTATATTTAACAGCATAAAAAAATTGAAAGTTGAAGTTTATTCATAAAAAATGAAAAAAGTGCATTTTCATTTTGAAGAACTTTTTGATAATATTAGTAACTCTTAATATTAGTAACTCGTTTGATAATATTAGTAACTCATTTTTGATAAACATTATTAGTAACTCGTTAAATGTTCATGGGTCTTGAGGGTAATGACTGGGGCCCCAGCTAAAAATAAGATTTTTTGCAAATCAGGCCCCGGCAAAACTGTAAGATTTAGCAGGCGTTGATAGCTGGGGCTAGAAATAAATTTATAATTCTTTATATATTATAATTTTATATTTACATTTACTATTTATTAAATTCTGGGACGTATAAATAGGGACAGATACAGAAAAAGGATGCAACTTGTTGAACAGAAGCTATAAAAGAATGAGTTTTGGTTTAATGTAATAGAGATGATAGCTCATTTAAGCATTGACCATTATTAAAGAAATAATATAAAAGAGGAAGGCTAAAGCCTGCTGCTACTGATAATGACAATAATGATGATAGTGATGATGATGATAATGATGATCATGCTGATCATAATGATGTTTATAAATGCATATATATCCAAAATCAAAAATAAATTTTGAAAAGAAAAAGTACTTTTAGGATGTATAAATGTTTATGCAACCCCATTCACAAACCCGGCCCCAGCCCTGGTCAAATATCAACCCTGATCGTTTACTAATTGAGGGAGCCCTAAAAATATTTTATATTTGAAATTTTTTTAGGGCAAATCCATTTTTTTTATCATATAGAACACATTAAGGGGGCGACAGCATATATGAAGTAAAAATGTTGGGACACCCTACTATATATGCACAAATAGTTAACATTATTGTGCATGCACAAATAATTAACATTATTTAAAACCTTGCCTATAAACTCATAAACTGTTGGAAAAAGCTAGTTCAAACCTTTATATTAAAAAATTTCAAAAAAGAAGTTTCAACCAAACTTTTGGAATAAAAAAAAGAAAAGCCAATATATATCAGTTCCGATACAAGCTATACTTTATTAAACACAATTCCAACTCTAGTCAAAATTAAGTTTTATTATTAGATAACATATTACTACTTCTAAATGCAACCTTGAATCACATGCCCAGTGCATTGCATAA
>NC_061163.1:39102778-39170278 GCF_022113875.1 Hydra vulgaris
AACAACCAAACTTAAGTTATATAACCTATTTGAAACTCTATTTTTGAAACTTATTGCAACATTTATGGTTGTCTTTGAATAAAGTCTTTATTTTTAAACTTACTAAGTAGATAAAAGGGAGCAGAAATACTACTATACTTTTTTACATACTATTTTAACTGTTTTGTAGTTATTTTAATTCAACTGAAATTTACACTAAAATATCAATTTATATCACAAAATCTTAACCCAACGTTATAAAAACTATTTTATTGTTATGTTTTAGAAAAATATTTTCTCAATAAATTTATAAAATAATAATCTAAATAATAACAAAACTAAGCTTTGTTCTTATTTAAAAAATTATTTTACAGATATGTAACATTAAATTTACTGCATATCTAGCAAAACTATGGTAAAACCAAATTTATTTTTGTCAAACCAAACTAAATTTATGTCTGTATGCATTTCAGAAAAAGTTAATTTTTTGTCAATTAAAAATTTTTCATTAAAGTCTTTTAATCCTAATCCTAAATTTTAAAATTTTAATTTAATCCTAAAAAATAATATTTTTTAGGATTAAAGTGCTTGAAAATTTTTTAAAACTTTTAAATTTGCCAGCAACTGTAATGCCTTTCAACAGATATTTAGATAAAGGGGATATTTCACTGATTAGAAAATCAATTTTCTTTTTACAGTTTTTTTTTTAAAAAGTAACTTAAATATTATAACCTCTTTTAAGTTTTATGATGTAAGAAAAAGGTAATATTTTGAATAGTATATACATAGATTTTTTGTTGTTGTTAAACTAGAGAGTAAAACATAGAGAGTATATACATAGATTTTTTGTTGTTGTTAAACTAGAGAGTAAAACAGCGAAAAATCAAACATAAATTTCTCTGGATAAGAGAGTAAAGATATTTTGAAAGGTTATTCATAAACATGGCAACTGCCACAAATAGATTTTTGAAGACTATTGTTAAATATTTTTAAATATTAAGTATTAAAAAAAACATGTGCTTTTGTTTTAAAACAACAGTTTTTAAATAATTGAAGTGATATGATAATGGCAAGTTATATCTGAAAAACAACAACAAAATAAAAATAAAAATAAAAAAAATCACTCTTGTTCATTTGCTTTGATAATCAAATTTCTTAAATCATTTACAAATAATCATAGATGAAAAAACCTCTAACAATCAAATATTTTATTTATCTAATTTCAATATTTTATTTTTAACATTTATGGTGCGGTGTCATACAGTTACCAATAAACATATTTTCAATTACACTTTATGTTTTAAAACAAAATAAACAAATCAAAATAAGCACACTGTCAATAACTTTTTTTGTATAAAAAAAATTTGTTATTAATTTTTTTTTATACAAAATTTTATTTTATATAATATATAAACAAGAACATTTTTTTAATAAAACCACAACTATAATACTTTTTTAAAAAACTTAATCTTTAAAAGCTTAGTATCTATAAAAACTTAGTATGTAAAAATAAAGTAAAAAACTAGGTTGTTAAACACAGGCAAAGATATAGATTTAGGTGAAAAAAACTTTTTAACAGTCTTTTTTAAAAATAATCAAGTTATTCATTGCACAATCACTTGCTTTTTTCAAGAGAGAGAAAAAATAATAATAATTAAAAAAAACACATTGCAATAATAGATACTAATTAAATATGTTTCACTTGTATCAGAGTTGAGTTTCTAAAATTAAGTTGAGCCACTATCAAAATTTTTTCTACTTAATAAGTATTTGTGTAAACTTGTAACAATTGTAAAGTTTAAATAATGAAGTTATTACCTGATTTTACAAATAATTTATGCTAGTCATATATCATTTATTGTTCATTAGGATAGTTAATACTTTATTAGAAAAATATATGAAATTTATGAAGCAAAAATTATTTATATATTTAAGATAAACTTAAATAAATGTATAAGATTATTTCAGAAGATGGACAAATCTTGGAGTAAAAAAAAATATATATATATATATATATAAAATAAACTTTTCTGAAATGCTATATAAAAGTTTTGTTCTACATAACTTTCTAAAAAATAATCTTATTCTACATAACTTTCTAAAAAATAATTTTATAATTCTCATCACCAAACTTTTTATAACTTTCATCACTCAAATCACAAAACTATTGTAATAAACAGAAGTTTGTTAATGTTAAGTTTATTAATAAGTATTTAAAGAGTACTTTAACTTTATTAAAGTTTTTAAAATTTAGTTCAGTCAAATCACTGTTGAATTTTTTGCGCAGGAAAGCACAAAAAAATAAAAAAAATAATTATAATTATGCTTTGCACTGTGCTTTTCTCCAAATAGTATCAACATCCTGAGACAACAAGGCAACTCTATTATTATACTTATTCTAACTAAATTTGGAATACACAAGTTTAGTATAACAGTACAAGACATTATTCTTGCTTCATTATAGTTTACAAGTTTTATTTTTAAGCAATACTATTAACCATAATTTGCATAGCACTATAAATAAAAAATAATACACAAAACTCTTTACAATTTCATACTCCTAAAATAAATAGTTATCATTTCTTCTAGTTAATTGTGTTAAACACAGACATAGACACACACAAAAACACTTACACACTAAATGTTATATAAAATACCATTTATTTATAAAACATTTATTTTTCAAATGTTAGAATTTATAACTTTATTTTTTTTTTTACAAATTTGTTTGGGTAATTTAAAAAAATTCCAGTAAATCTTATGTAACGGAATTTAGCATAAAATATACAATTAAAAAAAAGGTGAAAAAAAAAAGAAAAAATCCGCCATTTTGGACGCCGAATAAAGAAACAGCTGCTCAGACATAAAAATATCACGTGAAAAAGGCCAATCAAAAGACCAACATTTCATATTCTTAAAGAACAATTGGTTTTATCAAACAGCTTAAATATCACGTGACAATTTCTGAATGCGCATCTTTACTGCAAACCTATGTTCAAGAAACATGAGAAAAGTAAATTAAATAAGAATAACATACTCTGATTTGATTCTTTAAATTTTCTGCTTCTTGTCGAAGACTATCTATTTCTGAACCACTCATAATTCAATAAATATTCAATTGCTTTTATATATTATCTATAAAAAATATTACAAACATGATACACATTAACGAATAACATAACTGTCTCTTCTCTCGTCTATAATACATAACCAGTACTTTAAAATCTCAAATTTTAGCAAATCTAATATAACATTTCAAAATTTAGTAATTTTACAGATTATATTTTGACTAATAAACATGTTATAAAAACTAAATTTCATAAAGAATTTCTTCTCGTGTTAAATTGACCGCACTCCTCTAATGTTAAATCAAGATGGCCGCCAGACATTGGGAGTGTCATAAATTAAAATCGAAACATTTAAAGAACTAACCAATCGCGTTACGAGATTATGAAGTGAATTTCTAATAAAACTACAGACCAGATATTCATTAATAATTAATACAAAAAGTTTGAAAACCTTTGATGTAACAGACCACTTTTAAAAGTTTATTTTATTGAATTATCTTTATATTAAATTGGAACATTTATTTAGATAAACAAAAAAAGAAAAAAAATGAAACGTATGAAAACAAAAAAAAGTAGTTATTGAGCTGTATTAGAGATGGCTGACTTTCCATTTTATTAAAGCGACTCTATAAATTGTTTATCATTGTCGGTTTACTTCGCAATTTAAAAGATTTTGGGTTGAATAATAAAATTGAAAAGTAGACTATAGAGCTAACTAGAGGCGGCAAACATACTCTAAATATTAAGAAACATAATTGTTGGTTGAATTAGAGATAAACAATAGTAATAAAACTATATTTATCTTGTTTTATGGGCTTTTGAGATTTAACATTTGAATTTTTATAATTTTAGTTTTTTTTTAATTGAATTTGTTATTAGTGTATAACAACTAGCATTATAAATCAAATACTCTAGAGACGCAACACCATATTTCAATGCAACAAATGAAAAAGCAACAATTTTCAATACTTTAATGTTTTATGGTATAGTGATACACCTTTTTAAAGTACACGTTGTATTTAAATTAAGTTTATTGTAAAATTTTAACTCTTTATTAATGCCTTTATTACTAATTTTAATTTTTAAGTTAAAATACTTTAAAACAGAATTAAATTTTCGGTAATAAAAATATAAGTGACCAGATGTTAAGATGCTTGAAACATCGTGAGCCATTTTTATATCGCTTTTTTTCTTTATAGCATTTTACGTACACTAGTAGAGTATATTATTTAAAATTATATTTTTATATACATTATTACACTCTACAGTATATTTAGATATATATTATATTCTGCAATATTTTTTAAAGCATTACGGCATTTTAAAATATCACATCATCTCTAACAAAAACTTTAATTTCAATACGTTTTTCATTTTTTTATAAGTAAAGTTTTTACAAGTTAAAGAAACAAAATTAAATAGTTAATTCAAAAATAAAGCAATAAATCTATGTAAAGCGATTGTTGTTATTGATCAAAGGTTGAATTTTAATTCCAGTCTTTAACCTAACATATTTAAACAAAAAATTTTGAAACCGTCTTACATAGTATCTATGATAATCTGTTTTGAGTAATATCTTTAAAGAAGTAATTTAAATAAGCTATAGCAAACTCGTTTTTTTTAAGTTTATAAATGAAAAGAATATAAATATTAATGATAACAATAACAAAGCGAACTAACACACGACAATTTTATATCGTGCAGTGTATTTTGCCTGATTTAAATACAATTATTTACTTGAAGGAACAGCTTTGTTTGCTCGATTATGCAGAATTGATTTTGTGGACGAGGATAAAAGAAATTGAAAAATAACTTTTTTTTATATTCGCCGTTTTTTATTGATTGATAAAAAAATATAGATAAAAAGTTACCTTTTTTTTCGAAGAGTTACAAAAACTTTGACAGGATTATTTACGAAGTAATGCTTGACATTAAAATGTTTTAAAACAGTTTTTGGTAGGCAACAAAAATGCTCCTGTTTTAAAAGGATTACGGGTATCGAGGGCTTTTTAGCGTGCATGATAGGTAGCTTTAAACACGGAGCAAACTTTAAAGTTGCATTTGTATATGTTTATGTCAAATAAGGATTCTTTAAAAAATATGATAATGATCAAAGCCTGAATAAAAAAAACTTATAGTTTTATCCCCATTTTATCCCGAGTTTAAGGACAACGAGGCTATAACAAAAAAGATTTTTTTTTCTTTAACTAAATTTATATTTGTTTCCAGATTTTCAATATTTTACTTGATTTTTAATGGTTTCTAGGATGATATCTTGTGTGAGAGTATATAATGTATTATTTATAAACATCAGAAAAAAGTTTCTCTCGGTTCTAACAATTTTTTATTATGTAAATATTTGCTGGATTATTATTCAGTATCATCAGTTACATGTTAAACAAAATGTTACCGCTCTTTAAATGTCTTGCCTGTTCCTCCACCCAACAATTGCATACAAGTGGCTAACGGAGCCGTTCAGTCAGATAGCCTCGGGAAAGATACTTTAAACAGATTATAAATGGTAAAGTTCTTTAATGATAGTCGAGAAGCTTAGATATCCAAAAAAGTGATCTTAGTAGTATACTCTTTCAGAGTATACTACTATGACAAGATAAACATTAGATGATCCCACCATGTGTGGTTACGACACTTGAAACCTAATTACATTTATGCACACGTTTGTTCCACAGTGCACATTTGTTCAACGCTAGCTGACTGTATGCTTTATCCAATCATAGTGCTGTATTTTGTAATAAAAATATGTTTTTTATGACATTAAATCCTTTACGAATCTTTTTTTTCTTTAACCATTCTGAATTACTTTTACCATATGTGTTTTAGAGACATTGTAGCGCACAATCAAGATCAAATACTAACTCTACACTCATATAAGAGATGCTAACATTTTTTTATTTATTTTATTTTATTTTTAGGTGCCCCAAGAAGGCCAAACGGTCTTGTCACAGAGCACCGTGGAAGTGCATTTAACCAGGAAGTTCACGCCTCCTTCCTTACTGTGACGCGAAAATATGTCCAGAGCTCATATCGAACCTGGATCTCCTGCTTATAAAGCAAGCGCTCTAACCATTGCGCAACGACCGCAATGAGAGTATCGGTGTTATGACTCATCACAGCACCAACATTGTTTGACTGCATATTGAGGTATTCAGTTTCTCCTCCCTTCCAACCTCCTTCCCTTTCATTAAGATTTTTAATACTTGTTTTACTTAGTTTTTAGTTAGCATACTTTGTTTTTTTAAACTCATTTACAATGCATGCCAGGCATTTATTCCATGCACAGATGCGCTGACAGACAATAGATAGCTTACTATACTTTTAATTTTTAGGAGATGGTATATCAAGCTTTGTATTATATACTTCTAGTAGATTATACATAAATTAGTCTAATGGAATTAGTAATGGAAAAGAGTAAACTTTTATTTAAATGTCGAAGCAAAAAGCAGATTAATAAATTTTAAATTTGCCGGAAACGTTGGAATTTTAAGATTTTTTGAAAGACTCTGATGTGTCTGAATTAAAGAGCCATAAGCTTATTGTTCTAATGGATTGACGCTTATCTACACTCTTAAAAAAATCGGTTTTTCAAAAAACCAAATTTGGTTTTACGGCTTGTCCCAATAAACGAACCAAATTTGAATATCTAGAAAACCAATTTATTTCGGTTTTTCAGAAAACCAAAGTAATTTGGATTTCTAGAAAACCAATTTGAATATCCAGAAAATCAAACTAAGTTGGTTTTCTAGAAAACCGACGCTTTTTGGTTTTCTGGATAATCAAAATTGGTTCGTTTATTGGGACAAGCCGTAAAACCAAAAACTGGTTTTCCAGCAATAACGATTTAAATAAAGTTATGTCATAACTTTTAAAACGAAACATTTATGATTATTTTACTAAACTTAGCTCCATGAGTTTTGTTTCATAGAATAGAAATAATCGGCCAGAAATTACAATTTATTACAAAAGATGAAGTTTATTAATTTTTTACCATATTTATATACGCTTTTCATATCTATTTATATAAATATATATAAAACAACTAAAAAGTGGAGAGTTCAAAAAAATAAACTTGATTTAAATAAAATTATTAATATGTTATTAAGTTTTATAATTTAATATTATAAGTTCAAAAAACTAGCAATGTTTTGAATGTTGGCAGGAAGTTTACTCCTTCGTTCAAAAACGTAATGTTCTAGAAAAGACAGGGTTTTTTGTAATTTCTTTGGATACGCAATATCAAAAATATAATATGAGCAGATGACGAGACCCAAACCACAAGTTACATCAGGAACAGAATTGCTTAGTGTCAGCCCGTCAACTACAAGACTTATTCGTGTTGGATTTATAGCATCTCCTTCAATTTTCAGAGCAGGAGTTGGATAGATTGGATCCTAATAAAAAGAAGCATATAATTAATAAATATTAAAAATTGCATTAGTTAACTTTATTAGTATATTTAAATAAATAAATATATAAATAATATATATGCAAATAATTAGAATAAAAACATATAAATGTTAAAAATATTAAAATAAATATTGCATTAAAATAAGCATTGAGTTTTTAAGTGATAAAAATTGAACTGAATAATTTTTTCCATCAATTTTTATTCAAATAAAGGAATATTAAAATGACTTATATGATATAATGATATACAATCATTTAAACGATCAATAAAATTTACTAGCGTCATGGTGAACAAAAGTGCTTCTTCGTCACAAAAAATGCTTGGAAGAATTAAACAATGAAGGTTTTTTATTGTTGCTAAAAATAGAAAAATGAAATAAAAATTACAAAATTAGAGTAGTAATTAAATAATTTTCATGTTAATCTAACAATTATTACCATCACTAATCTCATCAAGTACCCCATTGCATAATGTTTGCCATCTAGCTGACAAAGGTTTTTTTAAATCTATTAACTTCTTCATTCCCTCCTTCATTCTACCCAATAATAACAAGCAGTTATTGTCAATATCTGTATTTGTTATAACTCTTGCTGCTGCAAAAAGCTTAAAATAAAACAAAGAAAACGACTTCACTACGCCATTAAATAAAAAAATATCCTTGAATTCCACCCTAATATTACAAGGACTTTTCTAAAAAATTAGGAAAGTGGTACTCTGGAGCAGCATATGTTATTTAGCTAACCAAAAATAATATTTGCAGACTTTTAAAAAAACAACACAGACAATAAAAATGTTTAATAAACACAGAAAAATTAATTTTGAACTTCCCACGCCAAGGCAGTAAATATATCTTTAAAGATGCAACTAATTGTTTTACAGGATTCGTAGCCAAATATTTATATAAAATTCTATGAATTTTTCCTAACTTTTTTGAAAAATCAGACACATTTCCCTGACTATTTTCAACAATAGTTTTTGTAAAATGTTTGCAACTACTATCTAATGTAATGTAATGGAAATGCTAAAATTGTACATGCTTTAAATGACAAAACTTATAAAACTTAGCTATTAGTTAAGTTGGATATTAGTATGGATCTTATTATTAAGGATGAAAAACAAAATTTACTAAAACACTAAGAAAAACAAAATTTCAAAAAAAGTAAAAAGGTAGCATCAACAAAAACATAATAGCTGAATTGTAAAACGGGCAACTTAATCTGAATTCTCTGATTTTTCAAACTATCTAAAAAAGAAAAAAAAAAACCTGATTTTTTCAGGTTTTCCATGACTTTAGCCAAAATTAACAAATTTTCCAGGTTTTCCATGTATAGTACAAACCCTACTTTATTTAGTTTTATAATTTTAATTTTGTTATGTATTTTTATATATAGTTTATGTTTATTGAAAGTAAATTTCCTTATAAAATTAATAAAACAACTGAAAAATTGTTATTTAAGTTATTGCATTAAGCCGCTATCAAGTTCATTAAATGGGCGACTCATTGCTCATATTCAGGAATGCTGCAGTTTTAAGACAACATTAAAAGAGCAATATAGATACAAAAAAATACTACATAAACCACTTACAACTTTTTCATAGTAAAGTGCTGGGAATTTATTAAGGACATCCAAAGTTCTTTCATTTCGGCATGTATATTTTAATGCCTCAATAGACAAGATAATCTGGTGAGCCAAAAATTCTATATCTGGGCACAGTTTCTGACACTCATTCTTCATGCTTTTTATAATATCTTGAGTTATACCATCATCCACATTCTATTATATAATAATTAAAATATGTAACTAATTTTTTTTATGCTATCAAATCAAATACACTATGCATTTTCTCACATAAATATGTATTATAAATGCTGTGAAATCGTGCTTACCTTATCACTTGAATGATGGCAGTGACGTTTTGCTGAGCAAAGATTAACAGACTCATTCAGCAAGACAGAATTTCGCTTACGACCAGAATTAATTCTAGAGTACTTTATTTTAAACTGTGCAACTTGCTCATCATTTAGAAGAGGACGCCTAACTCGCTTAAATTTTGCCTTCAACAAATGCACAAGAAGTTCCTGACAATAGAATAAAAGAAAAAACTTCTTTAGCTATATAACTTTGTAACACCATTGATATTATTAGTTTTAATTATACAGTTAAATACTCACAGAGCCATTGCAGTGACGAGGTTTTAGAGAAGGATACCTTAGGAAAAGCTCATTTGCTATTTCATAGAAGTTACTTGTACTTGGAAATCTATAAAGCATTTATTTTAGTGAAAAGCAATAACATATTTTATCATTATTGACAGCTATGTTAAGAAATATAAAATACCATTATTTTACCAACTTTGATACTGATAATAAATGTTTACTTTAAAAATTAAAAGATTATACTAGTTTAAATTATAATTTACACAGTAATCAAAATACTTACAACCCGTACTGTTGCTTCATGACATCAAAAAGAAAATCCATAACATACTCCTTTAGTTTTGACCTTTTTGGAATACTAAAGTCTATTTCTTTTCTTTCCACAGCAGCAAGGAGAATAGGGGGCAATGTTAGTTTATCTGACTGAATACTAAAAAATAAATTTAAGACATGAATTATGAAACAACTTTTTATATTATACAGTCCTAATAGTGTAAAATGCGTGCACACAATCTTGGCTAAATATATTGTATCAATTTAATTATTATTTTTTTTTTGTTTAATAATATAACATTTTAAATAAGATAAAATTTAAAAGAAAATAAACAAAGTTATAAATGTTTACAAACAAACAAAACATAACTTACAAAGATTCAGAAATAGTTGGTGCCTCGTTATTGTCACAAACAGGTGATAATGTAAAACTTACATTACATGAGTTTAACGTAGGTGATGAAGACCTTACACATATAACATTCTTTGATGCTAATTCTTTCTTAAAAATAATTCTGTCTTTAATTGGAGGAATTAGTTCCTTTAACATAAAATCATCTATTTCGTTAATAATTGAACCATCAATATCTTCTCCTGTATAACAATATTATAATATTAAAAAAAACATGATCTTTTGAATGAATGTTAAACTGTTTAAATTGAAATAAAAGGTTTGGAGAATATGCAAAAATGTTTAACATATGTTCAACATTACTAAGTATGTATCAAGGTACATTATCATATTTCTGCTATGCTATTATATTTTTATTATAAAATAGACGAAGAATTGGTAAAATGTGTTATATTGTACCAATTCTTGTACCAAGTTATTTTATAAGAAAATCAAATAAAACAAAATTAATTGAAATTAGTGAAAATCTAAAAAACTGATTTTTTTTTGTTGAGTTTTAATCAGTTAAACTAACAACTGAAATATATACAAATGTTATATTATTTTGTTGCTAAACTACGTAAAGTAACTAAAAGTTGTCCATCAGACATTAAATATCCATCTAAAGGTTCATGTGATACTTCTTGTCCAGAAAGAATAACAACCCAAGAAGATATTTCAATTAGATTATAAGCATGTAAATAAAAAAGAAATTTTTCACAAGAACACAGTTTACCACACAAGAACCATAAACCATTAATTTTAAGGATATACTTGAGTGACATAAAAATAGGAGTACCATCATCTAGAATGTTAAGAACAATAAAGTCACCAGTTTGGTAGGAACAATGATTCACTGAAACATTTGTAACTTTCCACAATTGAGTGTTTTGATCAAGTAAAAAGTTATGTGTAAGTTCTACTTGAAGACCTTCAGGTAATGAAGTTAATGATATAATACTACCATTTCTTTGATTGTGTTGCTCAATTTTCATAAAATCAACTGAATTTAATTCACAACACTGGCGCATTTGATGGCGCTTAGACAATGTATAAGTGATATTTTTAAAATTAGAAACAACACGAGAAAGACACTTAAAGTAGTTGTGCTTGGCTTCAAATCGCATGCACCATAAATGTCGCAAAGGTCCAAATAGTTCAATTTGTCTAGGATAATGCACCATGTAGTGCATTTTAGGAATAAAATTTCCAGGCCATATATCCACAAAAGAATTAACAAATGATGCAATCATATAAGCTAAATATCCAAGAGAATCTCTTTTAATAACTGGTGAAAATATGATATCAGCTATATTTCTAAGTTCAAGATATACCAACCAGTAGGCTGGGCAGTCATCATTAAAACTAGATATGTAACCAAATATTATAATTGGCAGACATCTAAAAAAACACCACAATTCAGATGCTTTTCCAATTATACGACCCTTCTTAGACAAAACTGATGCACTTAGAGGCACTGGTTTACTTTTTTTTATCATTAAACCCAAATGAAAAATTACATATTTCATAATTAAGTTGTTTAAGAGAAATAATGTTATGTGATATCAATTTTTGGATAACTAATTTTAAAACCATAGGAACTATTCCTTCTAAGAAATCATGGTGGATGTCAGGTGGAAAACTTTCCAAAACATTAAAAAATGGTAGATTATTCAAGCAGCACGATTGATTTATTCCATAAACAGATTTGTTAACAGGAAATTTATTTATTGCATTCAACTGTTGATTGTAGTTGTGATCTGTTCTTAAAAAACAGTCAATGTGATATTGTTTTAGCCTTATTGTTTCAAAATGAACTAGACAGGTTCGACAAACCCTACCTGAACTAAAACAGCAGCGAAAACCTGCTAGTGCATGAGCACCTAAGTTGTCAGCTGAAACTGTTGCAAGACTTACTTTAAGTGAATGAGTCATACTGTTAGTTTTTAAAATAATCCCATTATTACTCAACTCTATAAGTTCATCAATTAATGGTTTCATAATTTCAGAATAAGAAGTTTTTTTCAAAATATTAGAACGAACCAATGCAGCTAAATGAACTTGAGACATTTGAGAGCGATAGCGTGGATGCAAATTTCCAATAGTGTAATAAATACCAATAATTTTATGTTTGCCTCTCTTGGAGCCTAGAGGATTAACAGATTCAAACTCATCTATAAACAAATGAATACGAATTACAGTTGGGTCAGTGGAAAACAAAGGATGTTTTTTAAAAATTTCTCCATCATGAAAATCACTTAAATAGTCTTTATAAGTGTCTGAAATTGTTATATTATTTAAATAACTACCAAATTCATTGAAAACCTCTTCGTTTGAAAGTATTTTTTCAAGATTACGTTTCAAGCTTATATAGTGGAATTTATGAACTTTTTTATTTGTATCAATAATTTTAATTTCTATTGGCTCAACCATAGAAAGAGTATTTTTACAAAACTTAACAAGTTGATATTCATTCATAAAATGTGAAAAGACATCACACAGAAGGTCACTATCTAAAATACTTTTAAATGTAGCATCTATCGGCATTGGTAAGCACTTCTCAATGACATCGTTGTATGATGTCAAAAAGGTTTGAAACAGTTCTTTAAAATCAGATACAAATTCAATGTGAACTTGGCTGGAAACTACATGTTTTTCTTGCAATTTCAGAAACATTAATCCAACACAATATTTTAATTCAGACACAATCTTTAAAAAAAGAGAGTAACTATCAACTACTACTTTAGAAGTGTCACAACTAAAAATTAATTCTTCTTTACCAACCACAGACACACGATGGTCATTACCTTTTTGTTTTAAACCATAATTCTTATGATAACGGTAAACATGCTTACGAAAACTATTTATTTTATAAAATGTTTTTTTGCAACTTGTATAACAGCATTCTACATTAAAGTTAAAATCATGGCTGTGGAAAACCGTTAAATGTCTCAGCAACTTAGAAAGGGAAATGGTTGTTAGGTGGCAAATAGAGCAAAAAAATGTATTTTCCATGTCACAAATATGATTTAAACAAATTATAGAATACCTTTAAAAGCATCTATATAATTAGTTAATCCGATGGAATCTAGCCAACTGCAACAATCCAATAAATCCCATTGTTTAACGTTTGCCTAAAAAATATTTAAAAAACTAAATTTTATTGTGACTTTTAATTTTTATCGGAGAAAATTAGGACAAAAATTATAACTTATATATGAAAATTAATGTTTAAAGAGAAATATATATATATATATATATATATATATATATATATATATATATATATATATATATATATATATATATATATATATATATATATATATATATATATATATACTATTTATATGTTGACTATATCATCAAACACTAAAGTAGTTTAATTTCTTTAAAATTTTTTGTAATTTTTGAATTGAATTTCTTCTTTCCTATTTTCTTCATCCCAGGTGGCGAACTCACTAGAATTAGGAAAATATTAGGAAACAAGGAAATAATTGCTTAGCAAAACATAGTATTATCATAATATGGGATATTCATATCATTATATTAATAGTTATATTATACATTTACATATATATATATATATATATATATATATATATATATATATATATATATATATATATATATATATATATATATATATATATATATATATATATATATATATATATATATATATATATATATATATATATATATATATATATATATATAGTTATATTATTAAAATTACTATCAACTAATAGTTAAAGTTACTATAACTATTACTAATAGTTATAGTATAAAAATTGTAATCATAATGATATATCATATGATAAAAAAAATTATACTATATATATTAGTTATAGTTACAGTAATGGTATTATTATTATTAAATATGCATAATTAGTAGTAATAATATTGCTACTACTTTTTTAAAATTATAGCTAAGTGATCATATACTATATATTGTGGTAAATCTGCAGTTAAGCGGCGTAAAATAATTATATTATTTTGCTTTTTGCGCTCTCGTTCGCGGAGACTAAAAAACAAAAGAAATTCAAAACGAGTTTTAATTGCTTTTTATTGTTATAAGCAATATATACGACATAATGCTATTAGCAATATATCGTATATATTGCTTATAACAATATATTTGGTATATAAAATTATTGCTTATTGCTAAACCTTGGAATTACTAAGGCTTAGCAATAAGCAATAATTTTATATAGCTAATTCATATATTCAAAGTTATTGTTTAGCATTACTAATAGTAATGCTAAGCAATAACTTTGGAAATAAAAACATTAGAGATATATTTTAAATAGATATAACAAATACTAACAGGTAAAAAGATATTTGATGCCATTAGTTTAATAAAATAATTGAACGACTTCTTAGAGAGTAAAATTTAAAATAGATAACAGAAATCCAATTTTGTAAGTAACGAATAAATGACAGTTATTAAATAGCGCGCTTGTTTAAAACTAATATGGAGGCTGCAAGTAAACAACCAATCAAATTTAAAGATAATAGATGAATATTTGGAAAACCAAAATAAATTAAAACCCACGCATTTATTTTCTAAATAACCAATAGTTTTTCAAATATGAATTGTTGGAAAACCAATTTATTTTTGTTTCTCTTGCAAAAAACCAAATCATTTTTTGGATACGCCATAAAACCTTTGGGTTTTCTGTGAAACCGATCGATTTTCTAGATAATCAATGAAAAACCAATTTTCGTAAGAGTGTAATGGATTGATGTTTGAAAACGTTAATTATAAATACAGTGAAAATTCACTGTACCTAAGGATGCGTTTTTTGATAGGTACAGTGAAAATCTATTTTTAGAATATTTTTAAAATTTACTTTCATTTTCCAAAATGCGCATGCTTTAAAACAACGAGTATATTTTCGAAGAGAGTTCTTGAACAAAATTTAGTAGTTAGAAGATTTTCAATAAGATTCTTAAAGATTAAAAAATGGAGGACATTTTCATGAAGAATTTTAGAGATTTTGATGAAGCAGAAAAGTCTGTTATTGAATATTGTAGAATGAATTTTCACCCCGTCAAAATCGACTCAAAAGAAAAAGTTGAACATTATAATAAAAAAGTAAAGGAAGGTTCCCAGATATGTTGTATTCCTCTTAACGCTATATATGGTTGTAGGTGAGCCCTATATAATAATAATAGTAAATATTGATAGTATTGGTAATACCAGTAATAATAAGGTAAGCTGTGACAATTGCTGAAATAGATAAATAAGATAGTGGAACAAGTTCCACAATCACTTTTAATAGTATTATAATAATACTATTAAAAGTGATAATAATTATTGAATAATTATTATTGTGATATTAATAGATGATGTTTTGCTACTTATAGCATGCTAGCACAACATATTTTATTATTGTGTTCCACAATCAGTGAAATTTATTCAGCAATATTATTTGTTTCAGCAATATTATATACAATTGTATGTACAATTGTACATACAAATTTTGTACATACAATTGTATGTATAATTGTACATACAATTGTAATAAAATGTTTTAAAGTGACAGACAACACGTATATCTTTAAGTACAAGAGTTTTAATTAGCAAAATTTAAATCCGTATGGTAAAAAACAGTCAAATAGTTACAACTAAAGATGACTGAAAATTTCAATTATATTTTTCCCACTGAAAGAAACAAAGAAAAAAAAACGAAAGCAAAAGAAACAATAAAAATAACAATACATAGAGAAGTAAATTAATAAAAAAAAGAAATAATACAAAATTATTGCTCGAATAACGAACGAGCAGATGTATATTTTTATGTGTTTTTACATTTTCTTGTTGTTTTTATGCTTTTTTATTGGTACTACTATTTGTTGTTTATTTTATTACATTAAATGTTTTGTTTATTATGTTGTTTTTTTTGTTGTTATAAGTTCTTTTGTTTCATAACGTTTTTGTGTGTGTTTTTTTTGTTTTATTTTTATCAGTTTTTATTTTATTTATTTGTTTATTATTTTTGCAGTAATTTTATTATTATATGGTTATTATATTACAACAATTATGATTGTTATATTAACTAAGTCTTTAGAATTTTTAAACAATAGTTTTTTTTATATCATTGTTAGTTGTTACGTTTTGCTGTTTATACTGTTTTTAACTGTAACTGTTTATGTATAAATGATTGTTGTGTGGCATTTAGTAATGATTTATTTAAATTATTTAAATTTATTTTTTGTTTATATGACTATTATTCTTGCTAATAAATATTTATTAAATATTGCTATTATGTATGTGTTGTATTTATTACTATCATATGTATGGAATGTAGTTATAATTATTTGGTGTTACATTACTCTTATATAATGAATGTCTTAAACTATTTACTATTTATAATATTATTATTGTTATTATTATTTTCATTTTTATTTGTTATTGCCATTAATATCTGGTATTTACTTTGGATTAGTTCATTACTATTTGTAAATGACCTTGAGTTGTAACAACTTTTGTATTCTAAAATATAAATTGATTGATATTGATTGATATATTGATTGACTGATTGTGTTTGATTAAGACAATTTGTCCTGATTAAGACATTAGACTCAAAATTCAAAACAATCAAAATATTAAAATTATTGAAATATGAAACTGTTTAGATTTTTTTATATATATTACCATATGCTGTGAAACGTGAATAATTTTTTTTTCTAAAAAAGTTAAATTTTTGCGGGGAAAATGGCCTTATAAGATTGGAAAAAGATGTTAAAGTATAAAATATAATGTTAAATTATTTAAATAACAAGGACATTCATTGGCATTTTTTTACTAGAAAATTTCAGACTTTATTTTTATGTCTTTATAAATCAGTTAAAATGACTATAATTAAAAGTGTATCTTAATAATGATGTTGTTATTTCACTTGGCGGTTGAATTGTAAGTGATTTCAGACTATTCAACTTTGTAAGTATGTTTTTATGAGTTTATCTTTTACGAGTTTTATGAGTTTACTATGTAATTATGTTTTTATGAGTTTTTCGTGGTTTAAAAACTGTATACAAAGAGTTCTTGTTTTTATTTGCAATCATATAAATGCCAATTCTAATAATTATATTAAATTAACTATGACTACTTCAAAAAACACAAGACTCCCTATGAAAACAAAGTTATCAACATATTTAGGCAGAAGTAAGGATCTTATTCTGTCAGAAGTGCCAACTTTAAGAGATATTTTGAGAAAAGGTCTGCTTATCCAAGAAGCTCTACTTCAAGAAGATGTTAACAGGTAATAATCAAGAAACTCAAAATTTATGAAACAAATTATACATTCTGCATTATATTATATATTTTTGTCTTTAGAAGGAATATTTGATTGAGAGACTTTTCTCGACTACTAGCTGATATCGTTTTTCAGCAGTAGATAAAAGCAAATGCTCTTTTTAAACCTCCAGTGGTTATTGGAAAGAACTTTGATGGAAAAAATTGAGTTTTCCTGGAACAAGATCAAAGATATAGCACATGAGAAAGCTTCTCAGACACACGTGTCTTTTTGGGAATCAAAACTGGATGAATTTCTAGATATAACATGTGCAAGTGTGAAATTATGTTATGTAACGAGTTGTGTTTGAAAACTTATTCTTGCATCAAACAAGTACATATTAAATGAACTTGTGTAAAAGAGAAAAAAATTCCAAAGGTTGAACTTCTATGGCTTAATGCCCAAAGGAAAAAAAGAGGATCTGTTTCAAAATACCAGATGGGTTTCAATGATATTAAAGAGACCGCGAAACAGTTTTCGCGAGAGGAGAAAAAAATGAAGAGAAAGTCTAGAGTAGAGAAAAAATTAGAAATGGAAAAAAAAATTTAAGGTAGAAAATGACAACGTTGTTGAATGTTTAATTGAGGATTATTCAGATTTAAAAAAGAAAAAGATTTCAGAAGATCCGCTTCAAAACAAGATTTGGAAAAAAAATGTCAATAAGTCATATTGCAGAAGCTTCAATAAGATATGATATTTCACCAGTAGCAACATCAGCTATTATTACATCCTTTCTTCTAGACCTTATTGAAGCAAAGTATTTGATGCCTGATATGTCTTATTTACCTGTTGATCCTATGAAAGTAAGAAATAATGAAGAGAGTAATAATGTATGAAGAAAAGTTAATCGACAAAGAACCTATTAGAGGTTTGTTTATTGATGGCAGGAAGGACTCAACTTTTATTTTGGAACAGAATCCTCTAACGTGAAATTTATCCTCTAATGTGAAATTTATTTAGAAATCCTCTAAGTAAATTTCACATTAGGACTATAAAAGAAGAACATATAACTGTGACGTGTGAGCCTGATGGAAGATACCTCACTCATTACACACCACCTAAAGCTATACCGCCAAGCAAAACCAGCTCAGAATCCCTTATATTAACTCTTTTGTCAAGTTCAGATGAAGAATTGAGGAAGCTTACCATTAAAACAATTAAAGATATAAGGAAAACCTCGCAGTTCGGAGACACAGCAGTAAGGTCAAGAAAAAAGGTTTTTCTCAATACAGAAGCTTTGTCTATCAAAGAGCTAATAGATTGGGAGAAGGAAAAAATATCAGAACCAGTGTTTATGTGCCAAATCTCTACATACGATCTTGGCAAATAGCTGGTCACTTGCTTTGAAGCTCTGTACTTTCCTCTTCACACGCAATCTTGTGAAAGGGCAGTAAAAGAAGTTACAGAAGCAGCACTTTCGGTTTGTGGTTTTGAAAAAAGAGACGGTTTTGTGAGAGCACGAATGAATAACATAAAAACTTTGCCCAAGCTTTAATCAAAAAAAAATTTTAGTAACCTTTTCAAATCAAAATCATAAACCAAAACATTTTTATGACAATATTATAACTTAAATTTGTTTTGTATTAAATATTGTAAAGCTAAACGATGTTGTTAAGTTGAACTATAAAAACTTCATTCCAACAAATAAAGTCTGAAAATTTATTATGAAAAAAATTCCAATTTTTATATATTTTTTCAATCTTATAAGGCCTTTTTCCCTGCGAAAATTTATTTTTTTTTGGAAAAAAAAATTATTTACATTTCACAGCATATAATAATATATAAAAAAAAATCTAAATAGTTTCATATTTCAATAATTTTAAAATTTTGACCCCTCTTGCATTTATGCATAAATGAACAGTTTTACCTTTTCGAAAACTGCCATCCCGTCTAGGTAAAAAAAATTTTATTCAAATTTTTATTCAAATTTTTTTATTTTGGAAGTTCATTTTTACATATAGTGGCACCATTAAAATCATCCGCCGAATTCAAAATCAAAAATTTGAAAAGTATGATGCCCAGGCCCCACAAATTAGGGGCCCCCAAATATTTTAGAGGAGCTTTTTTTATTTTTTTATTTTTAGGCTTTTCCACATAAAACAGGCCTCCAAAAAAACAAAACACCCGGGCCGTATGATGTCTGAATCCGTCGCTGGTGGCCAGTGATGCGGTTTTACCAAAATACAACTATCTTACCTAAATAATATTTTGAAAACACTCTAAAACTCTATTAAAAAAATAAAATAACATCTTTCAAATCTATATACATTAAAAACTTAACAGAATTTATTTCTTTGTTTTTAACACGTAAGCCACTTTTAACCCAGGTAGCAACTGTCTATGTTGAGAACTAATATACCATCTCTTGCGCCTGGCCTATCTATGGTCATGGATGCAAATGTCACTTGTTTTACAGCATGCTCTGTACTTTGGGTAAAAATTTTAACTGAAGGAGTTATTAAAGGTGTCAATCTTAGCAATTACAAGTTACCTTTTGTGAGAAAACAAGTTAAAACAGGTTCTTGTACTACAGTATTTTTATGTTTATCTCTTGAAAAGTCTCGCTGCAAAATTCTTTAGGTATTTTTCTTGGTCTGATTCTGGTATCTCCAACAATATCGTTGCCTTTTTGTATCAAAATATGGTAAACTGCAAAGTTTACCATATTTTGTTCTTATTTTGTTCATATTTTTTGTTCTGCATTATTACTAGATAATGAAGACATTCATATACTTTGCATACCAAGCTCCTAGCTGGGCATAGGGTGTCATTCTTTCTTTTACCCTATCAGGTTGATTTCTGAAAATTCTCAATTGAAACAGAATGTGGAAGCATCTTTAAATTTGTTTTTTATTATGTTAAAAAAAGTTTAAAGTAATTTGTAAACAGAATAAGATAAGTAGCTCTAGATTTTTTAAGTTTTACATAGCTTATAATATTGTTTTTGATGCGTTGACATCTCTTTTAATATTGTTTCTGAAATGTTAACAAAGCTCTCTCCATCTGGGCAAGTTTTAAATTGAAGATTATACTCCATTTTATAAATATCAGGATATTTTCCTGTAGGATTTACAAATCCAGTACTAAATGATGTTGGTCCATTAATTCCTTTTATTAGGTGACACGAAAATAACTTGTTTAATCTATAAGTGTTACACATCATTTAGTAAGATTATATTTTTGCTAAGAAAAACAAACAACTTAAGGAAGCTTTGTAGCTGGTTTGTTCGAATGAATACGTGCATTCAGATAGATATCAAACACAAAGTTCTATAGCCACAGTAATGTGATTCTCTTGATAATAATAGAATGTAACTGTCCCTTCAAATTATTAGCATGTATTATCTGCATCTCAGACTTTCAACCTGTCTTATATCTTTGACTTTATATCATGAGCTCCATAGTTAAAATTCGTTTAGTAAAAATACAGCTGCAATTTATGTGTGCTATAATCGTACTATTTTTTGGGGATACCCAAACAGATTATGCTCATAAAAATATTGTATGAGGACTTGTTATGAGGTCTATTAGTTTAAAACTCTGGTATTAGTTCTTTTACCTTAGCTTCAGTTCTTCTTCATGCGATGTTTTAAATTGTTTTTCCCAAAAAGTTTTTATTCTATAATAAAGTGATTTCTCCCCAAAAATAACTGGTTGTTGAAACCTAACATTTTCATTTCTCCATTGAGCAAGAACAAATGAAATTAGATTGATTTTTGTTAGAACATTTATTTTGGTATAGACTGCATGTTGTGCTTTTTTGCTCTTGTTGTGAAATTATATAATATTTACTCTGTTTGTAAGCAACTAATTAGGAATAAAATCCTTTCCAAGTCCACTAAATCTAGCAATTTCTAGTGAAGGATAAATATAAAGCTTTCAACATTAATGAATAATTCAATTAAATAACTAATTGTGAATATAATAATAGTATCTAAATCACATTTTTATACGGCAGAGAGACAAGTCAAAGTCTCTTTTAAAATTAATTTGCCACTGCGCTTATAATGAGTCTAAACAAAAACGGATTAAATCTACTTTAATAGAAATTAATTTTATTTCATTTTAATAATGTCTAAATGTGAAAATTTGGGTATCAAGACATTTTCTAATCAAATAGTAGTCAATAGCAAACCTACCTTGAAATTTAATTTTACATAAGAGTAAACCTTTTCTTAAGCTTGATTTTTGCCTTTCTCAATCTCTAACACAAATAGTCAACTTTCCGGATAATCAGAATCATTTATCTTCTCTACTTGACTTATGTCTTGTTTCTGATCCTTGTCAATGCTCAGTTTCTCCACATTCACACTTAGGTTCTTCTGATAATGGTTTGATCTCTTTAAAGCTGTTATTTTATAAACCATTGTAACATGGTTTTGTCTAACGCCAAAACTCACTATTCCCAGGTCACAAAATATAGTATTTTTTCTCAGAAATTAGGCTGTCAAGACTTCTATAATAGGGGCAAATCTGTTATTCCACCTTTCTTGCACAGTTCAGATTTTGTTACTTCACTTAAAGACAAAGCTGAGTTATTCGCTAAGAACTTTTTATTTATCTCATTTCTTGATTCGACCAATCACATTCTACCTAATATAACCATCAAACAGGTTAATCCATCGCTTGACATTCTTATCACCCCAGCTTCTGTATCAAAAGTGATTTCTTGCTTAAACTTCTTCAGCCTGTGGTCCAGATGACATACCTGTCATAGTCTTGCAGAAGTGTTGTTCGGAGCTGTCGTCTATACTTTCAAAACTATTTAACAAATGTTTATAGAAGTCATTTTTTGCCGCCCTGCTGGAAAGCTGTGTCTGTGTTTCCTATTTTTTTAAATTTTAGATAGCGATCCGACTTGTCTATCTATCATCCCATCAGTCTTCTTACTAGCATAAGCAAGGTTTTTGAGTCTTTAATTAACACACAATTAATCTCTCATCTTGAATCTAATAATTTACTTTCTGATCTGAAATATGGATTTCGATCTTCTCATTCTACTGCTTAATTATTAACGATAATAACTGATAGGTTTGATCGTGTGTTCGATAATTGTGGAGAGGCTAAGGCCATTGCTCTTGACATTTCTAAAGCCTTTGATAAAGTTTGGCATTCGGGTCTTTTCCTTAAGCTTTTGTCTTACAGTTTATCAGGTAATGTCTTAAAGATTATTGAATTCTTCCTTACTAATCGTATTATAAAAGTTATACTTTGTGGACAGCATTCTTCTCATTTCCGGTAACTTCAGGGATTCCTCAAGGTTCCATCCTTGGTCCTATACTTTTTCTAATATACATTAATGATCTCCCTGAAACTCCCACATCTTAGGTGGCATTGTTGGCTGATGACACTAATATTTATTCTTGTCTTGATAAAAACCAACACTCTCTGATTGCTTGGAGAGTTATCCAAGCTTAAAATAGATCTGCTACAGCAGATCTATTTTAAGCTACTTCTGCTACAGCATGGGGTTCTCAGTGGCTGGTGAACTTGAACTCAGATAAAACTAAATATTTTTCAGCCAATTGTTATCGCAATAACTTTTATCTTCCTAAATTTATGAACGGTAATATAATTGATGAGTCATCTTCTTATCATCTTTTAGGATTAACTATTACTTCTGATCTTATATCAAATTGATATCAAAATTAGCATCTTCTAACCTTGCATCTCTTTATTTTGTTGCCACTTTTAGACTCCTATTTCCATTCTTTATCTCTATTAATAATTTATCCGTCCTTCTACGGAATACTGTTGAAATATCTGGGAAGGATCTTCCGAAGATGCTCTTTCTCTTTTAGACAAGGTGCAAAACTTAGTTGGACCTGCTCTTGCAGCCAACCTCCAACCATTATCATATGATGTTGCTTCAATCATATTGTGGTGATGTTGCTTCTCTTAATTTCTTCTACAAGTACTAAAATGAGCTCTGCTCTAAAGAGCTAGTGTCTCTTACGCCATCTGTTAAAATTCATTGTCGTGTTATTAGTCATTCAATTAAGTCTCATCCTTTTATTTTTTCCTAAGTGTTTCAAAGATTCTTATTTATCTACTTTTTTTCTTCGAGTATCAGTTTTACATTTAATTCACTTCCTTTATCTTGTTTTCCTGATTATTATAATTTTCAACTTTTCTTTTTTTTTTGTCTGTTAATCGTTATCTTGCTCTATAATCTTTATCTTTTTTTTTTCCAGTAATTTCTAACATAAATAGTGCTTCCTTGTTGCAAGTGAAGAAAAAAAAAAATTAATAATTTGCGATATTTTAAAAATAAAAATATTAAAAATAAAATGTTACTTAAATATTAAAATTTACAGATTTTTATTTTTACAGGTGGATATGCAAACATTATGGAGAAGTAATGCCCAGTGTCTTAAAGAGAGGCAAAGGGTTACGAGAAAATAGCGTGCTAGCAAGTGGTTGTAAGATGGCTATTTATGTAGCCTATAAAAAAGAAATAAGGAGTTATTATATTAAGAAAAAAAATTTAGTTCATAATCATCCACATGGGCCTGAGCAGTTCGGTATGTATAGTTCAAAACGTCAACCAAAAGGTGTTCTCGAGCAGCAGACAATGCTTCTGCTATCTCATGGTGCTAATCCTACACTTATAACAGACAATTTAAACAGGCATGGTTTAAAGACTAGACCTCGTGATATATATAACATAAAGCAAAGAATGAAATTTAAAGGTTTTTGTTATGGTTGAAACTTCAATTTTAAATTGTATGACTTTTCTAAAAGGTTAATTATCTTTTCTAAAAGGTTATTTTTTTCCCTATAAAATAAACAGGTCCTGCACTCGATGAAATTATAAAGGTTCTTGAATTACCAAACGTCATATCCCATATTGATGCCAATCTTGATAGAAAAGTAGAGTGTATAACGTGGACAACTACTGAACAAATAAATTTGTTGAAAAAGTATCCTGAGTGTATCATGCTTGATGGTACCTATAAGGTTTGTCTTAACATTGGCTAAGTGTGTGGCGTAAGATTTTTTTTGAGGGTATAAATTCTATTTAAAAAAATAGGTATTTATAAAAATAATGAATTGCTATTAATAAATTTCCTAATAATATCCAGATTAACAACTTTTCTATGCCATTATACACAATGGCTGTTGTGGATCAAAATGGCATGGGCCGACCTGTAGTGCAGTCTTTAGTTTATCGTGAGGACCAGTCACATCTACAGCTGCTAATGACACATGCTAAGGAATGGGCTGTGATTGAAACTTTTCAAAAGTCGATGTTCATGGTTGATAAAGCTCAAGCAGAAATATCTGGACTACAGTCTGTTTTTCCAGGAAATAAAATATTTCTCTGTCGCTTTCATGTAGCTAAAGCTTTTATTTATCAAATTAAAAAGGGTAGACTTACTGCTGACGATCAGGAATTATTATTCAAGGTTTGCAATTATAATATTATTTTTAATTATTTTTAGTTTATCTTACTAACAATTGGAAAATTTATGAATAAAACTATTGTAAAAATGCAACTATGCTCTCACTTAACTATTTAAATGTTTCATTAGGCTACTCAGAAATTAATGTACGGTAATCAGGCAACATGCGCTGAAGCTTTGTTAAATATTGAAAAAAATTTCCCTACGTTCTATGTGTATCTTCAAGAAAACTGGCTGACCATACCAGAAATGTTAATGGGTCACTATAGAAAAGGTCTGATGCATTTAGACAATCATACTCATAACAGACTTGAAAGGTGCTTATTTTAAGATGACTTCATTATTTTTAATAGAAAAGTCTTGTAATGGAAAAAGTTTTAGATCGAATAAGTTAATTATTTTATGAATTATTTAACAATAATTTTATAACAATTAATTATTGTTCTGATTAGATATCATAGAACACTTAAAGATGTTGGCCTTTTGTCACGCATGTCACCGGGAAATCTTATAGATAAAATTCTTAAGGTTAATAGAGTACAAATAGAAAAATCTAAACATGCAGACTTTGACCAACAACTAAAAATTAACAATAAACTTCCAGAGCTACTAAAGTTTTATTCATGTCATGTTTCTTCCTTTATTCTTCGTCATCTCATGGAACAATATGATAAAAGTGTCAAGTCTGATTTTAGTTTATATGAGGTTAATAATTTTTATTAAATGTACTCCATTTTTTATTATTTTTTGTTTTCCAATAAGATTTGCTAGTCAATCATTACTTATTTTATGGTGTTTTAGGACAGAGATTCATTACAAATAATCGATCGGCAATCAACTTTTTATAACATAATAGACTAGGTTTGCATCTGTGATGCTGCATCAGGGTTTGGCGTGCCGTGTGCACATGTTTTTTTTGCTCTAAGAACGAAGAATATAACTGTTAATGATCTACAGTTGATTCATAAAAGGTAACCTTGGGTTTTCTACTAATTAATAATAATAAAGGTTCGTAATATTATATAACTTCATGACCTTATTTAAATTTCAATCCACTTATGTTATAGATTGCTAAATTAAAATTTATTTGAATAATAATCAATTTACAATTTAGTAGTCAAAACATGTATTGTAATGTTGCACGCAATTTATTACTTATTAAATGTTCTGAGTCATTGTTTATTCTAGAAAAAGTTACTTTAAAAAGTTACCATGCCATTCAGGTAATCTAAAAAGCAAAACAAATGATGTATCGATGATCCCCTATTTGCATTTTTTAATGCTAAATTGATTGTCTGTTATAGTTCAATAAATGAAATAATTACTTTTATTTAATTGGCTAGAAGAATTCTTTTTTGTGTACACTGAAATAAAAATTTTAAATACATTTTTTAACCTACTTTACACTAGGATAACAGAAATTATTTACATTGACATAAATTTATTTAGGTTGATTTCATGCAATACTGTAGCAAACCAGGTAAGTTTTGACCAAGCGCCATCACATATTACCTCAAATATAGAATTATTACATCTCTGTTGTGCCACTCCCAAACAAAGATTTACAACAGCAATGAGTTACCTTCAACCAATAGCCTCTTTGCTCGCTGAAATGCCACCCAAAAAATTTGAACTTGCAATAACCTGGTTAGAATCTATTAATCAACAATGCATTTCTGGTGAATGGGAACTGATGGTATGTCAATGGATTTTAGATGCTTTCAGTTTTCAAATCATTAAAGAACTGCATTAGAAAAATGTTTTGTTTATTTTAGTTTCAAAGTGATCCTTGTCTAGAAGTTTTTACACCTGCAGAAGATCACAGTGATCCTTGTCTAGGAGGTTTTACATCTACAGTAGATCAAAGTGATCCTTGTCTAGAAAGTTTTACATCTACAGAAGATCTATCATCAAAAGAAATTTTAGAAGTTAAATCACCTTCAAGTGCAGATCCTATGATTACCCCACTTGAATGCATAAATAAAGAAATATGTGAAGTAGTCTCTCAAGAGCCACATATAAATTTAGTTTTAAGGCAACCCCAGCGGAAGCCACCTGGTCGTGTAGGTAAAAACAAACAGAGACTTTTTGACAAAGCTATAAAAGCGTTTGAAAAATTAGGTAGTTTTGAAAAAGATCATATCCGTCTCTGTTGGTTTGTAGAAAGAACAGTTGCCCTGCAGGTTTTACACGAGAGTGCTAAAATTACCACCTGCCAGTTTTTAAAGCAGTTATCGAATAAGATTGCTGATCCTAGAGCAAGTCTTGATGACATTAAGCAATATTTTGTAGAGGATGCATGGGCTGAAGTCATCAAACGGTGTGAAGATGTGAGAATTGAAAAATGGCCGTGTCAAGTATGCGGGCAGTCTAAGGCAGCTGGAAAAAACCAAAAATGGCTTCAGTGTGATCATTGTTTAGACTGGTCGCATTATGTTTGTCTACAAATATCTTGCAAACCTAAATGATATTGGTTCTGTGCTCAATGTAAAGTAAGGAAATAGTGGAATTTAGGTTCATATCCTAATATAAAATATTTTTAAAGGTTTTTAATATCTATTTATTTAGCGACATAAATAAATATTAAAATGTTTATTATTTATTATTTATAGAAACGGTTAGTATATTATAATATTTATAAAGAGCATACTCCATATTTATTTTTATTTATTTAATATATTATAATATAAATTAATATATTATAAAAAACATTAAAAATAGCTTTTAATTGGCAATTAGCTTTGTGTTTCTTTAGCTAGTGTCCCTTTTTTGCAAAATTCTTGAACCTGATAGTTAAAAATACTTTTTTTGAAATAGCCCTTTATACTACTTTTGAAATAGCCCATGCTACTTTCTAGCGTTTCTTAGTTTAGTCTTTTTTAAGCTTACACTTAAATATTGTTATATGTAGAAATGATTTTTGCTTATCTCTAAATATTTTTTATTGCAAGCTACATTTTATTGTTTTTGATATTTGTTATTGCTTAGCTTTGAAAAAATTAAATTTCATTATTATTTTTGTTTCTTTGGAAACCATTATTTTAAATCAGATTTTGGAATTTTCAAATTGCTGAATTTTGTAGATTTTTGATTTTTAATTAAAAGTTAGTAATTCCAGGCTAGAATTAGAGGTATTTGAAGAAAATATCAGCTTTTTTAATTAGATATTTTTCTGCTATTTGGTAGAGCATCAGGTTTTGGCGGAAAGTGAGAGTTGCAGCTCATGGGTCATTATTTGAGCTTTGATTAGTCATGATACATTTTTTAAACATTATGTTATGCATTGTATGATGTATTATAATATAATGTATCATAGTTTATATCTAATGTATCATAGTTTATATCTAAGATAAAAAAATGACAAAAATGCTTCCTGCATTAAAATAAAGTTAGAACAAAAGTGTTAGACATGTTGTTAGGCATTTTTCTTTTTTAATTTGTTTCAGAAATTTTATAAAGATACTTTCAGTGCTTAACTTTGATAACGTTCATTTGTTTTTCATATTGCATTCGAGAACTTTTTAATTTTGTTGTGTAAAGTGATATTTTAACTGTGCAGCTTTATTTTAATTTTATACCTTTTCATAAAGTCAACACGAAGTTTATGTTACAGAATGATTTCTTGTTAATTTTTATTTATTAGTTTACTTTGAAAATACATCATGAAAATAAGTGTAACTATTATTAAGTGAAATAATGTGTAACTATTATTTTTAGCAATGTTTCAAAGACTATTATTTTTATCAATGTTTTTAAGTCTAACAAAAGGTTAACCTGTTTCTCTGGTAAGACAGGAAGAGTTTTTTATAGTCATTATAGTTGTATAATATATTATAATCAAGGAATGAATTAGAGGAAAAGTTATTTGCATATAATTTATTCTTGGGAGTTATAAGATGAGACCCATGAAATAGAGCTGGAGAATTAGATTATCCTTTGTTGTTGACACTGTTAAAGTAAGTACAGTACCTGTTTATTTTCATAAAAGTTTTGTTTTGTTGTTGTTGATAATAATTTTTTAAATATGACTTTTTAAGGGAAGTTCATTTGTATTTTATCTTTATGTTCGCCTTTTTTCATTTAAACACTGGTGTGGAAGGTAATTTTTGTAAGTTATGGAATTTATGCATAGTTATTTGGTTTTGTGCTGTTTCATTTGCTTAATTCGTTTTAGATTAGTTGAAGAGAGATTCAGACACGTAGGCTTTACTCCTTTTATTTAATCTCTTTGTTTACATCTTTACAAAATATTTTACTTTAATTAATTGTAAAATCAACCATTGTTTTTAATTTAGTTATGAATGAGTCTATGAATTAGTCTGATAGCGAACAAAAAGTTGCATTCTTTATCACAACTTTAAGATGTACAAGACTCAAAGTTTTTTATATCTTTATTGTTCCCAATATTCAACATTGCATTATGTTGAAAATATTGGAAACCATAAAAATCTATGAATTGAAAACTACAAACTAATTAGAAAAACAGAAGTTATATCATCTTCAATTTAAATTGATTACTTAAAACCACACGATGTTTTTCAATAACGCAAACAACGACTGCTACATCAGCAGCAGCAGTATCAAAAAAAGCAGGTAAATTGTTTTTATAGATGGATTATTTTTTTTCGGATGTTCCCGGTATTCCGGGTATTTTTCAAGACTTTTTGTTTTCCGGATATCCTCAATTATTTCAATGCATACAAGTTTAAGTATGCATTTGTGTAAATGTTTGGAGCTTTTTAGTCATCACTCATACAAAAAAATGATAAAATTAACTCAGCTGAAGGCAAAAATTAAGAGAAAATTATGAGAAAAAATATTATGCATATTGTACGCAAAGAAATTTCAGGATTTTTAAATTATAACCTGGACGATCTATGTTTTATAAGTGGTGTCTTCTCCCTTTTTGTATGCATAAAAAAAAGGAAAAACCTTTTTAACTTTTTTCAAGACTTAATTTTCAAACACTTTCTGTTTTTCTGTAATGAGGGTTTATTATTAAAAAAAGCATTAATGGAACTGTAGCTGACACCGTTTTTGTGGTAGCTATTTATGTTATATGTTTATATATGTTATATGTTTGCTAAAACTTATAATACTTATTTATCCACTATTTATATTGTATCAATCATATATATTTCTGAACAAGGTCTTACAGTCAAGGATACTTACAATTACTTTAAAACTAATATAAAGTAAAAACCTAACGATAATCATATTAAATAATATTAGTGATACAAATAAAAATTATAAAGATAATAGTTATAAATTATCAACACCAATAGCAACAAAAATGGTTTAAATTATAATAAAAATAAATCAATATTTTAAAAGAAAAAATTAATATTATATACATAAACAGGGGGAAAAAAAAAACAATGGTTAATTAATATTTACAACATCTATAATCATAAAATATTATTTGACCACAAACAAATATTAACTTTATTAAATGATTATATTTATTAGTTAAATATCTGATGCTATGTGTTATTATTGTAAGTAATCAATGTGTTGTCGTGTTTTAGTGTTGCTAGATAGCTTGACTTAATTTCCCGCTGATGTCTATTTTTAAAAACGACTATTACTTGTTTCATTACTGGAACTCACAACTTCTAATTTAAAAAATAACTAAAAGATTTTTCTTAGTAATTGGTTTAAAGCTGAATTTGATTTTTATCTTAAGACCGAAGAAGTTGCAAAACCTGTCATTACTGCGAACTGGCATAGGCGCGAATCAGTATAAGTGCACCATAAGAACTTATAGACATCAGCTTAAGTGCAAACTGGTATAAGTGCGATGCAGTTGCATAGAATGGCATAAGTGCAAGTGGATTAAGTGCGCCAAAAATATTGCAAACACTGCCATGAGTGTGCATCATCATAAGTGCGAACTTATAAATAAAATTTTATTAATAAGCATTTAATGGACTCCTGCAACAAAATTAATATATATACGGTAAAAAAATATATATGACATTTTATTTTCTGAGATATATTCCTTAATTACTTCCACTCTATTAACAACTCCTCGCCTGGGTTTTTTATGTTACTTAGCTAATACATTTCAATGAGCATTATGCTTTTCCCTTTCAAAATAACAACATTTTTATTATTTTAACAGTTTCCTCGTGAATTTTCACTGTACGTAACTTTTTAAACTAATTTTCACTGTACTGTAACTTTTTAAACTAATTTTCACTGTAACTTAAAAGCTTTTCTGATAAATACGGTGAATTTTCGCTGTACAGTGAATTTTCACTGTATTTAGCGAAAAACGTTTCCTTAGGTACAGTGAATTTTCACTGTATTTAGCGAAAACGCTTATTTAGGTACAGTGAATTTTCACTGTATTTAGCGAATAGCGCTTTCTTAGGTACAGTGAATTTTCACTGTATTTAGCGAAAAACGCTACCTTAAGTACAGTGAATTTTCACTGTATCTAACACCAAGCGTTTGAAAAGACAACAATTTGTCAACGTAATAGTTGCCAAATCGAACACAAACTTGACAATAGCAGCTAAGATGAGATGAAAATAATGCAAAGTAGAGATTCTGAAGAGCAATTTTATTGACAAATTATTAAAAACTATTAGATTAAGTTAGTTTCTTACAAAGTTCATCGTGATTTAAGTTCATCGTGATTACAAAGTTTATCGTGATTGCAAAGTTCATTTAATTGATTACGAAGTTCATCGTGATTTAATTGATTACGAAGTTCATCGTGATGAAAGTTCATTATGAAACCTCCAAAATATGAACAGTCAATACTGCTTATATTTGGACTGCAAATACTGTAAGATATTTTATTACTCTCAAATGAAATAACTGTTTTTTACTGGTTTTAATTTTAATTTCAACATTGCTATTAAAAAGTTTCTTTAAGGAGTTTAAAAAAATTAGATAACTAGGTTACCAGAAGATAGTAGGTTATTTAGATAAATTAGGTTACCAGTAAACTATCGGTTTTAAATCCGAATTTATATTTTTATATTGAAATGTTTTGTTGAATTGCAAGATATTTGTTTCACATGCAAACAGATGAATTAATAAGAGGTGAATAGAATTGTTTAAATTATTAACGTATATTAAAAAGTTATAGGAAATAGAACAGACTTTTAAAGAACACCACATACAACAGGTTGATTTCTAGAATTATAACTGTTAATACTTAAAAAAATGTTTCCGATTAGAGTAAGATTAAAACCAGTCTTTAACAAAATCACGTGTTCCATAATATTCTAATTTAGATATCGAAATATTTATGATCAACGGTATTGAAAGCTTTTTGTGAATTAAAAAAACTCCATAAGCTAAATAACTAGCATCAAAAGATTTTCTGATTTTTTTTCAGCTATACTTTATTTCAATTTTATTTAGGTGCCCCAAGAAGTCCTTACGGTCATATTACAGAGCATCGCGGATAAGCATTTAATTTGAAGTTCACGCCTCCTTCCTATCCGATGTCGCAAAATTTGCCCAGAGTTGGGGATTGAACTACGGTTCCTTTGTTTCTGAGGCAAGTGCGCTACCACTGCGCCATGGCTGCTCTATTTATTTACTAAAAATTTTTTTGGCTATACCCAATAATAATTTTTTCAGATGTACTTATCTATGACTTTTTCAATTATACTTTTTAATGATTTTAACAGTTATACTTATCAATAATTTTTCAACTATACTTATCAATGCGTGGGAAGTAAAATGTTTTGATCGAAAAACAGTTTGAAGTTTATTTAAATAGTTAAAATAGTTAATCAATAAAAATAATCAATAATATTTTTCTAAATATAGGTCTTGTATATAAGGATATTACAAATAGTAAATAGAATAACATAGTTCAAATATATATATATATATATATATATATATATATATATATATATATATATATACAGTGGCAGATTAAGACTTCTTGGGGCCCGGAGCTATTTTTGTTTTTGGAGGCCTTTTTATGGGCCAGAGCCTAAAAATGACTAAATTTTTTTTTGGGGCCTCTAAATTTGCAGTACCCAAGGCTATAGCCCCCTAGCCCCCTTAATCAGGCACTATATATATATATATATATATATATATGTCACTTTGGGCGAATCATAACATATATATTTAAATATATATATATATATATATATATATATATATATATATATATATATATATATATATATATATATATACATATATATGTATATATATATATATATATACATAATATATATATATATATACAGAATATATAAACAATGTTTTGAAGGGTGAGACAGGTAAAAGAAAAAATAAATTGGTCTCCATTTCTCTCAACACACTTTATTGTGGAAACTTCAAAAGTATTTGGATGAATATTGCTTTTTTTTTGATTTTAATAGTTTTTAATTAATAAATTTTTTAAAAATGTTGTTAATTACTAGCTTGTCCAACTTCACCCCACACCTGTCTCACTTTACCCCAATTGCAGTTGGGGTAACTGTTTCTCTATTATTAAAAACAAATGCACTTAATTATAACCTTCCAGAGGTCCAATTGTCGGTATTGCACGTGCATGTACAAAACATTTAATTAACCTTATGTTCATACTAAACCTCAAAGAACGTTTCATAAATTTGTCAAAAAAGAAATTTTAAACTTATTGCCGAATATTTTTTAAAGAGTTCATAGAATTTTTCAATAATTTTGCTTTGGAGTTGAAATCGGAATCGGAGTTGGAGTCGGAGTCGGAGTTGTGCTCAAAAAATTTCAACAACTGGAGTCGGAGTTGTGCTCAAAAAATTTCAACAACTGGAGTCGGAGTCGGAGTCGTTACTTTTTTTTTACGACTTCACACCCCTGCTCACTACTAAAAGTAGCATTCTGATTGGTTTAAAAATAAACTCGGAAGTGTAAACTATACTTTGCAGCATCTGCAGCAGTTATTTGATTGGTTGCAAATGTGCGCCGTTGTATCAGGATTTAATTAAAGTATTCTCAAAAAAGTATACTATTGTTAAATCATGATGTGTACAGTACAATATAAAACGCATTTTGAATTTTAACATCAAAGCATGGCTTAAAATTTTTATATATATATATAAATTTTAAATATATATATATATATATATATATATATATATATATATATATATATATATATATATATATATATATATGTATATATATATATATATATATATATATATATATATATATATATATATATATATATATATATATATATATATATATATATATATATATATATATATATAATGCTTTCTTGCGGGGACATTTTTAGTAAAAAAAAGTGTTGTTTGCGGGGACCGGTTGCTTACGGGGACATAAATCGGTCCCCGTTAATTTCAGGCTTGATTTAATAACTTGGTTAGCAGACGTTAACATAACTCCAAAGTAGGTCGATGTTTTCGGTGGCCGTTAACTTTTTTATTTGTTCGAGTTAATGCAAAACAGCAAATAATTGCACGAGGAAACGTAATATTAAAGGTTGTGTTTAGATCATATCCCATTCGGAACGATTTTTTTTGTTTGCGTATTTTTATAGCAAGGTAGATAAAAGATTAAAAAGCAAGTTAGATAAAAACAATAGTAAATATTTCGTAGGGGGTAGTGCAAATCCGCGTAACTTACTTGGATATTTGGATATTATTAATTTTAACACCAAATATTTATTGTTAAGATTACAAAAAACATGAATAATACCCTTTATACTAAAATGAACCCAAAACCAGTTAAAATAAAAAATATATAAAGTTTTAAACTTCTCCAGTAAAAAAAACGTACCGTATTATCCAATGCTAGTTACGCGGTTTTATACTATTCTCGACGATTTAGTTTTCTAAATGACATTGAAGCCTTATTAAATTTACCTTACACTTAAATAACGGTGCTATTTAATAAAAATATTGAATTACAATAAACAAAACTAACAAAGTGCAATGTTTAAAAATGATTTAAGTACTAAAAATGCACTTAAAACAACGGTCTCTAATTTTAAATAAACTTTTTTAGGGTAAAACCGCCAAATCTAGGCCACTTAATTTTAAACTGCGTCATATGTTACCGCGATTGGCTAAGACTTTTAGAAATATTTCTATACTTTTAAAAAACCTCTCGAGATCATCAAAAATTTCCAAACTTGTCATTTTATGTTTTAAGTTTGGAAATTTTAAGTTTGGAAATTTTTGTTAATAAATTAAAAAGTTTTAGCACAAATGTTACAAGGCGTAAAAAATACCAAATCATAGCCATTACAAACTTATTCCTGGCCATTACGTTTTACGATGTAAAAGTGGTGATAATATTTTAAATTTTAAATTAACAACAAAACAAATTTATTGTAAAGAGTTTAAAAACAGAAGTTCTGCGTAAATTTTTACTTGAGTAAATTTAATTCTTTTTTTTAACAGGTAAACTAACAATAGATTTAAAAGCGCTTCGCAACATTTAAAGTTTTCAAATTAGCAAATGTTTTAAAATAAATAAAAAACGACTCTCCGTTTCCAACTTCACCGATAACGTTTAAATGCTTCGAGCGGGTTCAAACCTGCAACCTTTGGTTGCTTTAACCACTGCACCACGGCTACTAATCTAATAATAATCATTTCATTTATATCGTATCTACACTCTAAACCCGAATGGTTCTTCAAAGAACCTTCAAGGGTTCTTCGCATTGACGCTGGTGGAACACTCGTAGAGGTTCTTCAAAGAACCTTTGAAGAACCTTAAAATAAAGTTCTTTAAAGAACACGTTATAGTTCTTCATCGAGCCGTTCAATGTTTTTGCATAATTACGTCGTTGCAAGGATACTTTTTTGAATTCTTGAACATTTTTTATATTATATATTATACAATATATAATTATTTAATAGATTTTTAATAGTTAATTATTATTATTTAAGATATTTAAGCTAGTTGCTTAAGGCCGAAAATAAAATTGTAAACAACAACTTTCCTAAATATTTAACATATATTTCAATATATGGCAATAAAGAAAAAAAAACTATTTTTAAACAATTTATATAAATACTTTCAAACAAATAACAAAAATAAATTTTATTTTACAATCCAATATGTCTATGTTTATAAAAATATGTCATCAATAATAAAAAAAAGTTTTCTAGTGTTAAATCCATTGTCCAATATATAAATGTTTTTCCTTGAAATTAGATGTACGAATAAACGTGAGATTTCTGAAGTCGCAGTCGTTTGAAGAATTATCTAAAATTCAATATTGGAACACAGTTTGAAAATTTTAAACCTTAATACCAAAAACAACTCTTATGAAAACCCTTTTGAGGGGTGTTAGTACATATCATAGGGATCACATAACAAGTAATTTTGAAATCCGGGAATTACCGTCCGCAAGACTTATTCAACATTGAAGTTTTTGCTTTTAAATTACGAAACCTGAAAAATTGCAAAATTCCTCCAAAAATATATGGCTGCCCTAAATTACCATATTATGAAGTAAAAAGGTAACAAATGATAAAAATACATCTTAAAACATTTATTTATTACAAAATAAATACATTCTAAAAATAAACTAATAAATTCTCAAAAATGCAACATGTTCATTGATGGTCAGTGCCTCATAGCAAGCTACTCTACATTTTCTTGCTGTTATAATCAATGACACACTTCAGGAGTTGACTGGAGTAGTCTGGATGGGTGTTCAATCTTTTGTATCGCTCCCAATGCTTGCCAAAATCCGAACGCAGTGCTTCAGTGGCTTGTTCACTGTATAGACCAAGGCTTTTCTTTTTCAGCTTGATGAACTGTGTCACATGGTGGAAAACAGTGTGAACCTTTGGAGTAACAAAGATTCCCAAACTCATGTAACTGTTTTTGAAGATGGTGATTTTTTCCTCATAGTTGGGATGTAAAGTTTTTCCAAAGCATGCAGAGTGAACTTCGTGAAAGTCTTTGAATGTCTGAATGAATTGAGATGGCTCAGAAGTGCTCTCATTTTCAGCCATTTCAGCCAATTTGTCAATTTTCCTCAGAAGCTTCATGCAGTCATTGCCATTGAAGTGCCCTCCATGAAAAGGCTGAATCTTGATGTGCAATGAAGTTGGCCATTCTGTGGCCTTTGGCCATTTTTGCACTAAGCATTTGAACAGATGGTTGACCACCCCTAGCAGAAGGTGAAGCTCCATAGGTGGGATGAACTCCAAAATCAGTGCTTGATCAGGACCAAAGATTAAAGGACTGTGGACAGCATTTTGGAAATCCTTGGATCTTCTTACATCTCCGCCACTACCCACAAAGCTTTGATGTTGAGCTCTTATAGCTCCAAAGGATCGGGGATTCCCACACAGAAGAAGCTTTGAAGACTCAATATCACACCAACATCAAGGGTGCTTGCTGCAATGAGACTGGATGCCACAAATAATGTTTGCAAGTTTCATATCGCAAGAAATTACTGCAGCTTCTGATGGGATTAGTTCTTGAAGCTTGATGAGTCGAAAAATCTCTTGCACATTCCAATATTTTTCAGGAGTGTCATCAGCAACAGCCACAAGAAATTGCTTTTTCACACTAGTTTGCTTTGAGACTTGTGTCGTGAGTTTGGCAGATTTTTGGACAGGACTGTGAGGCTCTAGGTTGTTTTCTTCCTCATCAATAACTCCAATGCTCAATTTTAAGAATGACCCTCCTCCATCAATACCTATCTTTGCAAAGGCAGTCTTTGAAGAGCCAATTTCTTCTTCAATCCTGTCTTTCAAGTCCTTAATGCTTTTGCAATGAACCACAACCCTGTTTTCTCCAGAATCCGAAATCTTCAAGCTGCTGACAGTAAAAAAGTCCTGCAATTTTTGTCCAGACTCAGCAAACTTTTTTTGAAAGTTTGGTTCAACTAATCTTGTTGGGCTGATATGATTGATGAACGATCCAAGTTTCCTCATTCCGTTGTTAGACAATCCTGTATTCTGTTGAATTTGAACCATATCCCCTGTTGAAAATCTGGAAGGAAAAAGCTCTTGAGCAACAACACCACCTAATAAAACGAAACCTATTAGCATTCTCTAAAGAAGAATGTGGTAAGTATACATTTTACCTTTTCTGATTGGAAAATGCATCCCACTCGATTGAATTGAAGTCGAATTGTTCCTCCATGAGATGCTTCCTTGGATGCAACAATGGAAGATGCAACTTGCTCAGCTCCTTTAGGATCTGACAATACCAGTTGCTTCAAGTATTCATGGCGTGAACCAATTGTGCAATAATGAGAAAGGCCTCGTGAGAGAACAGACAAACATTTTGTACAACGTTTTCTGAACTTTTAGGTGGCTGACTGGTTGTTGCAGGCTGGTCTTTTTGCTCAAGTGGGTGAGTTTCTTTACCTTTGAGCCTCCCAATTTGGCAGATCAAACAATCACAGGTGTTTGAACTTCAAGTTGCCGGTTTTATTTGGATGTCTTCAAACCTGTACAATCTTGGTTTACACGTCTTAGGATCCCCATCTTCAAACCTTTTCAGTTTAAAACGACATGTCTGACATGAAGCAAGAGGAACTCTGCAGTCATTGAAGCTCAGATCATTCTTGATGAGGTGCTGAATCCTTTGCTTTAAAAAGTCTGTCAGAACTTGGTCTCCTTTCTTCATGCAGATAATGCACACAGATTTTTGACCATCCTCATAGGTTTTTGCTGAATTGGGCATTTTTGATGCACATTCTACGAATTTTTCTTCAAAACTATGATATTTATGCAGGCCTTTCCCGGAAAACAATCGCAGTAATTTGGTTGACATTATTCTGGTGATAAGAATTTAAAAAAATCACACTGGTGTTTTAAAATACACCAAATACCATCAGGTAACACTTTCTTAACCTTTTGATACTTATTATATTTAGAAAAGTTGTGTAAACTTGTGTCAGAAAAATTTTTCAGTAAAAGTCACAGCGTTTCATTAAGATAAAACTAATAAAGTCAAATAAGTCTTGCGGACGGTAATCCCTGATTTCAAAACTACTTGTTATGAGATCCCTATCATATGTACTAACACCCCTCAAAAGGGTTTTTATAGGAGTTGTTTTTGGTATTAGAGTCCAAAATTTTCAAACTGTGGGAATGAATATATATATATATATATATATATATATATATATATATATATATATATATATATATATATATATATATATATATATATATATATATATATATATATATATATATATATATATATATATATATATATATATATATATATATATATATATATATGTTCTAAGTTCTTTAAGTTTTAAGTGTATACTCCAGTTCAAATAAGCTGTCATTTTTTAAATTTTAACAAATGATGTATTTGTTTATCTAAATAAACTCATTCGCAATAATAAAATTCGCATGATAAAAGCATATAGGAATAAGAAAAATGCTTGAAAAAAAACAAAAAAAAACGTGTTACTTTTATAATAGTTGTTAATGGTAACAACGTTAATAAAAACATCTCAAATGTTTAAAGCGCAAATCAAATATTGTCATGATAATCATTTTCTATTGTTACTATATCACTCTTTATAAATTCATATTAGCCTACTTATATAAAAAAAGTTAACAACCTCTTAGAAAAATAAAACAGCGTTTATAAAAGATTTGAAAAACCCTAAATTAAGGTTCTTCAAGGGTTTCTGTAAAGCGATTAGTAGATCCTTGTGGGTTTTTTGTATTACTTTGTGAATAAGCCGCCGGTTCTTCAAAGAACCATTAAAGGATATTAGGAACCCAAAGTTTCTTTAAAAAACCTTAAAATTTCTCCAAGAACCTTTAGGTTCTTCAAAGAACTGGCAAAGAACCCCGAAGAACCCTTTAGATTTAGTGTAGGTCAGAAATAAACTTTATTTATTTGAGCTTACCATCTTTTGAAAAATCTTTTGATTCCTTTGCGACACGATACTTTGTAATCATTTTTTCTTCGTATGTCTGTATAGCATCTAACAATGAATTATACGTCATAAACTGCAAAACATCTAAATTGAAATTGAAAAGGAGTTTTTTTTATATATTTATAGAAGTGTTCAGGATTGTGCATAGTAGTGTCCAGGATTGTAAAGCTGTAAAAAAAAAATTTTTTAGAATTTTTTTTTCTTAAACAGTAAAGTTTGCATATTTTAAAAAGAATGCAGGAGCAGCTCCATTTTTGTGGCTCCTCTAAAATACAGTGACTCCACGGCTCAGGCTCCACAAGACTGGTAGTGTCACACTATCAAAAAAGTTGCACAACTACACAAAAGAAAACACCAAACAACGTTTTGTATTAGTTTGATTTCAAAGTCTAAACACATTCTGTATTCGTTTTAAGTTCATGTTTAAAAATGATATGTTCTTAAATGATGATGAAAAATAATATGTTCTCAAGCGTAAAAAAAAGTTAAAATATCTAGTTGCTGCGATTAACTTTTCACAAGTAAATTTTCAATACTTAGGGTAAGGGGGACCATATGTGTGCAGATACAGTATCCAAATGAGTAACCATTTGCTATCCTCGCCGGATACGCAAATAGGGTTTAAATGGGTACCAGACTATTCGACCTAAAGATACATCCTCATTAAGCCTATTAAATAATAGATTCTAGTTAAATCCGTTGAACTTAAATCCTGCCAGATAACTAAAAATTGAAATTATATGTTCTACTACTATATAGGATACACTATCTCGTTTCTTAACCCTTAAACTAAACAGAATGAAGTATTCTAATAAATTGAGACTTAACTAGATTCCCTGCTTATAAAAACTACATAAAACTAAATAAATGAAATAACAGTTTATAAAAATTGAATTGTGACCCCTGATTACCATTATGATTATTTTTTTAATGATAAACATCTTGTCATAGCTAATAGCTTTTTTTCTAAATATTTCTTTACTTTTGTCAGTGAGACAGAAATCAGTAAACTTGTTGAATTGATTGCTGCCTTGTTCTTTAAAGTTCTTGATGCTTTATTTTTAACTTCATTATAATTTAGTCAACCAGTTTATCTGACTTATTTAAAATTGATATCTCATCCAGCTCTATTGCTCACCCAATTCAATATACTGAAATAACACGAATAAGATTGAGGTAGTTAACTGTAGAAATCTCCATTGTAATTTACATGAGTATATTAAGCAGATTAATTGGCTGTACAATATAAGCAATGTCTGTCCTACTCAATTTTAATGTTAGTGTCTTAATACTTTTAAATGAAGTAATAAAAATCAACATATACAAAACTGGCCGGATTATGTAAGCTCATAAGACTGCTAAATACGCATTCTGTCTATGACAAGCTTTACAAAAATCTTTAATCTCTTTGAAAATGCTTTTATTTAATGCTTTAAAAAGAGCTTCATATAAATATGCCATTTGTCACTTTAAAAAAAACAAGAAGATATTAAAAATGAAGAAAAGCTGGCAAACAGTTTAGCAAAGGAGAACTATACTAGTTTATGGTATACCCTATTGACTATGCCTCAGGTCCTCCTAACGTATGTTACACATAGCATAACAACATGGTAACATGTTCTTACCATGCAACATATTTGTATCCTACCCTATATAGGATACAAATATCTCCTAGTTTTTTCAGGCAAAGGCTAGGAGAAGCCAACTCTGACATAAAAAAACACTTGTGGGGCTCTTGGTTGAGTAAAAGCTAGAGATAAAAGTGTCTCAATAAAAAACTCACCTTAAGCAGACATTTAATGCATCCAGCTACTGTCTAGTAGAAAACCTCCTAGGCAAAGACAAAGAGGTAACATATTCTATGTTGACCAGCTTTGCACTCGTCTTCATCTATTAGGCTGGCGTAGATGAATTTGCAATACATTGTTTCCAATTTAGGACATTGAATGCTGGAACCTCATGACTCAATGCATGGGTTTATGATTTTAGTCAGTGCTAGGATCTTACTTCTGCTACAGCATGAGGCTCTCAATGGCTGGTGAACTTTAACTCAGATAAGACTCAATAGTTTTTAGCTAATCATTATCACAATAATCGAGATCTTCTTATATTTATGAACAGTAATATATTTGATAAATCATCTACACTTTTGCTTCTAGAATTAACTCTTACTTCTGAACATTCTCAAAAACCATATATCAAATCCATTTCAAAATAAATTAGCATGCATCTTCTTATTGTCCTTGCCACCTTCTTACTTCTGAATTTGTTTGTACTTTTATGGAATAGTTGCCATATCTAAGATGGATCTTCCAATGATACCCTTTCTCTTTTAGACAAGATACAAAAGCGTAAACGTAGTTGGACCTGTTCTTGCAGCCAAACTTCAATCATTGCCACATCCTCTTAATTTTGCTTCTCTTTCTCTTTTCTACAAATACTATGATAAGCGCTAGTGTCTCTTGTCCCATATACTAAAATTCATTCTCATGCTATGCATCATTCAATAAAGTCTTATTCCTTTACTGTGACTGTTCTTAAGTTTACTAAGTTTACTAAGTTACCCTAAATTTACTAAAGAGAAAGAGGTTGATTGCAAATTGAACTTTATTGATATAATTATTAACTCTGTAAATTATAAATTTAATACTTCAATATTTTACAAAAAAAAATACACAGTTTTACAAACAAATTTTAAAAGTTTCACTAATACTAATTATGAACTAGGGCTCATTAAAATTTTGATCAAAAGGGCCTTCAAAAAACAGCAAGTTTTCATCTAGATATTGTAAAAATTAAACAAACTCTCCAATAAAACTCTTCTCTCTTCAACTTAATTGACAAAACCTTCAAAAGTTTACTAAACAATCTTATCTCTCCTAAAGAAAACATGTCATCTAAAAAACCATCTGATATACATTACTTTAAACTCCCTTATATTGGAAAATTTTCAAATACATTTTATCACCAATTAATTAAATACATTTAAAATATTGTAAAGATAATATAAAAGCAAGACTAGTTTTTACAACTTTTAAAATAAGTAGTATGCTTTCATCAAAAGACCCCTTACCCCTAAATTTAAACTCCTTTGTTGTCTATAAATTTCTTTGTTCCAGCTGTAATGCTGAATACATTGGTGAAACTACCAGACAGTAGTTATTTATCTTATAAAATGTAATTATGGTAACTATTGTAAAACTATTAAATTTTTAATGCATCCAAATAAATTGTTTTTATATAGAAATTGTAATTTTTTTACCCTGATGATATCAATTGATATTGATAAAAGATGTTGTTAAATTTTTTTTTTAATAGTTATTCATTTGAAATATATATATATATATATATATATATATATATATATATATATATATATATATATATATATATATATATATATATATATATATATATATATATATATATATATATATATATATATATATATATACTCTTGCATGGTAGTTAAAAAGAGTTTCCCATAAACTGTAGTTTTAAAGAGCGCGTTAATAAACCAGACCAGAAAAAGTTTAAAAAATTAAATTTTTTTTTTTTTTTTTAAATGATAGACTGCCTGCCCAAACCAAACCCTCAGTCGATGTAGCAGCACTCCCTTGCGAGTCAGGCTATTTGTCAGTCGATGTAGCAGCACTCCGTTGTGAGTCAGGCTATAAGATAGTCGATGTAGCAACATTTACGCATGTTTTAAAAATGTTTTTTAACAAAACAAAAACAAAAACACTACTAATTAAAAAAAACTTTCTAGTCGTTATTATTGCGGTTTTTTAAAATTTTTTTAAAAAACAATAAAATTTAATGTACTTCCGCATTAATTTAATTGCTTTGACATTTTGACGACAATTAAATACAGCTTAAGAGACAAGGTAATTAAAATTGTAGTTGAAAGAGACTTTTTTTACATTAAAAGACTCTTTCGACTACACTATAAGGATATATATATATATATATATATATATATATATATATATATATATATATATATATATATATATATATATATATATATATATATATATATATATATATAGTGCTTTTTTTTTTTAAAAAAAATTGCCAGAACTCACATGTATTTTCCTTTATATTTCAAAAATAAGGCAGAAATCAGTAATTTAAGGTGGGAACAAATATAAGAAACCGTTTTTCAACAAATGAAGCTTTTTTTTAAATAATGACAGTTTTTTTTTTGGGTAGGGAGTGAGTAGAGTGAGGGGTCATGTCACTGTATATAAAATACAAACTTTACAAAACTATAAACTTCTATAACAAATCCCATAGTTTTTTCAAATTTTCGTTGTACATATCCTCTCATCTCCTTTCCTTGCTCTTAGTGTCTAATGCTGAATGCCTTCCGCTAAGTAACCATGAATCAACGTACTTTGAAGGATCAAAGCTTGTTAGCGGTGGTCCCACTAATTTAATGAATAACAACATTGAAACTGTTTTTGTCATTAACAAAGCCCTTGTTTGTGTGATGATCAGACTCATCTGTGAAAACCCTCGTTTGCATATACTTGAGGAAATTGGGATAGTACGTAGAGCGTGTGCTAAATAAACTAAATTTTCAGGATATATTTGTTCTGCAAGGTATTCACAAAATCTACGAATCATTTCTCTTTTATTTAACTGTAGTCTTAATGACAGGTTTCTGATTTCAGTTTCTCCAAATGTCACCTGAGTGTTTATGTTTTCAGGCCAATGATTTTGGACTAAGATGCGAGCCCATTGGGCTAAATTAACATCTTTATCAGCAAGCAACATTTTCTCAATTGACTCTTTTAGTTTCATGTAAAAAGGCGTTTGAATCAATAGCTGAATCATTTTTGAAATTTTTATTGTGAACGGAAACTCCGTAAAAACGGATATTCAAATTTGCTTTAGTTTCATCACTTTAGTGATGAAACTAAAGCAAATTTGTAATAGGGGCCACCACTATTTCTTCTTTCTTCGAATACTTGAACAAGAGCATTAACTTTTTGAATATATATATATATATATATATATATATATATATATATATATATATATATATATATATATATATATATATATATATATATATATATATATATATATATTTATATATATATATATATATATATATATATATATATATATATATATATATATATATATATATATATATATATATATATATATATATATATATATATATATATATATATATATATAACAATAGTTATATATATACAATATATATATAACTATTGTTATTATATTATTAAGAATTATGTATATGAAAGAAACACTAACCTTAAAGAACTATTACATCCATGAATTAATAGAGTAACCCACTGTAAAAGCAATGAAGTTAACAAAATAAAGACCACGTAATAAAGTAATTTTACTAACAAATAATAATATATCTATCAAACAAGGTGTTGTTGTTATTAATATTTCTGCGTAAATTTTTTTAAATGTTGTTCGGCAAAATACGCAAATAAAAATAATCGTTCCGAATGGGATATGATCTAAACACAACCAATATTAAATACTAAGGATTATTATTAAAGCAAACAAAAACAAAGATTATGGATTTATCTATGTATGGCGAAAATTTGAATTTCAGCAGTTCTGATGAAATAAGCTCTGATGAAGAAAGCGGAAATATAAAAGGTAATATATAAACTTAATATATAAACATTTTCAGTTTAATAAATGCAAAACCTATTACATTTTTTTTTGTTTATAACAATGTTATAAACAAAATAAATGCAATAAATAATTATATAGTTATTGACATATTTTTTAATTTAGAAGTCTATGAACAAAGTTTGAGTATCATTGAAAATAATTGTTTACCTACACGTGATATTGTTTATGGTATGTTTTTAGTCACTGTTACCGTACAAAAACTGACAGTTTTTTTCTTATTTCTTCTATAGGAAAAAAAAAGAAAAAATGGTTTCAGTAGCATATATATGTTATTTAAATGGACAACACAAGAACAATCAAAACAAAAAAATTGTCGTCATATAGAATTTTTTTTTTGCAATTGTTTGTGATTTAAAATTATTATCTAAAGTTTAAAATTAGTTAGTTTTTTGTAAGATAAACTAAGTTTTTGTAGCAGTTAACAGTTAAATTGACAGTGCATTAAGTGCTAGGTCTAGTACTTTAATATAGGCTTTTTTTTATGCCTAAAAAGTTCTTTACTTATTTTTTATTTAAAGTTCTTTATTTAAAGTTCTTGAACGCATTTATTAAACTTTTTTCTAATGATATCACAAAACTTTATACAAAGGTTTGTGATATCATTTAGTGTGCCTTTTTTTTGTTGTTGTAAGAAATATTCAAAATAGTTTTTATAGTCTATTTTCATATTCACTGAAAGTATACTAATCAATTTGATTTTAATTTTTATAGAAGGAAAAAAAAATTAATTTATCATTGTAATTCGCATGAAGAAGCATTAAACTGTGTGAAAAAATATGAGTTAGCAACTACAACAAGATTTGTTGTCTATAGTGTAACCAAGGACTTTGGAATAACAGGTAAACTATAGTTTGTAGTGACCTAGTTTTGAAAAAAAATCATTTTGCATTACACAAATATTTGCAATGTAAAAGCAATGATTTCGTGACATGTTTTTTTGATTAACATAAAATTACTTGGCTTAAATATGAAAATAGTTTCTTTAAATGCAAGATTAACTTTATCATAACTAAAAATATTAAAAATGAATATCATTCTCATTTCGTCATTTGTTTTTAATTTATTTAATGTTTCTAGAAATACTTAGAGTTCATAAAATTTTTAATGGTTTTTATGAACTAAATTGCGCTGAATAAATATATGCCAAAGTTAGCATTATATATCTATAATACAGAATAAAATGTTTTATTATATATATATATATATATATATATATATATATATATATATATATATATATATATATATATATATATATATATATATATATGTTTTGTTTTTTTAAGGTTGTAATAATATACTTATATATAATTATAATGTTGTTAATATATATAAGTAATAATATACTTATATATAATAATAAGGTTTTAATAATATCTTATAATTAATATATATATATATATATATATATATATATATATATATATATATATATATATATATATATATATATATATATATATATATATATATATATATATATATATATATATATTAGGGTGGTCCTTAAAACAACTTTTTTGAGAAAAACCTGCTGGTACCCCCTAAATGTGTTTTATCTAATACAAAAACACTAGGTTTAAAATTTTTTTGAACAAAAATTATTTTTAGGGGTAGCTCAAGGCCCTCAAAAATTTGACGGGTCCCTAATATTTTGAAAAAAAAACTTTTTCTAAAGTATGTCAACCTGGTACTCAAAAGAAGCGATATTATATAAAAACTTCAAAAATAATAATCATTTTACATAAAAAACATGCCTAAAAAAAATTATTCTCAAAAAACCTGAAAATATTGACTTTTTTTATTTTCAGCTTAAAAACAATAGTTTTTATGCATTTATACCTGAAAAAATTATTTTTATAAAAAATTATTTTCATTTTTAAATTTTTTATATAATTTTGCTTATTTTGAGTACCAGGTTGACATACTTTAGAAAAAGTTTTTTTTTCAAAATATTAGGGACCCGTCAAATTTTTGAGGGCCTTGAGCTACCCCTAAAAATATTTTTTGTTCAAAAAAATTTTAAACCTAGTGTTTTTGTATTTGATAAAACACATTTAGGGGGTACCAGCAGGTTTTTCTCAAAAAAGTTGTTTTAAGCACCACCCTAATATATATATATATATATATATATATATATATATATATATATATATATATATATATATATATATATATATATATATATATATATAATACACTTTTTTATAATAAATTTGTTTGTGTTGCTTTTATATAATTTTTTAATAAGTTTAGTCACATTCCAAAAACTATATATTTTTTTATAGAAATGATTGCAAAAAATCATAATGTTCTATGGGAAGATTATGCCATTCAGTATTCAGGCATACCTCATATGGTTGTTGGTCACAAAATTTTAGATTGTCATCATGGTTTTGATAGGAATATTTCAGCGAAAAATAGTTATAAAAAAAATGCTAAGGTAATGTTATCACTTTTATCTTTCATACTCAATTAAATTTTTTTTTCTTGTTTCTCTAATACCATAGAGTTTAAAAAAAAAAAAAAAAAAACATCACTATTTTAAACAAATAAACAACATTCCAAAAGTGGTGCCCATTAAATAAAAGTCTTCTTTTATCATTTGTTTCTTTTAGATGGATGATCACAGCTTTCAGAAAAATTATGTGATTCTGCAAGATACAAAAAAGTTTATGTGTCCTGCAAAGATAGTTATGAGAGAAATATTACAATTTCCTGATTTCAAGGTTTGAGTAACTAAATTATAGGTAACATGCCTTTTTTAATTTTGTAATGTATGGTGGTGTGACATAAAGCAGCCCTGAATTGGGTTTAAGGGTCCCCTAAGGTTAGTGGAAAGATGTATCTTTTTAAAAATATGCCTTTATTGAAACAGGATTAAGTTTTAGGTGTCTCACTCAACTTTCTTGACTAAGTCCCTCTATAAACCCAGTTTAGTCCTTATTGTTTTTGTATTATTGTTTTAATTTAGATACCTAAGCATTCAGCTTGGCACAAAAAAAAAGCATCAAAACTATTGAAAGAAAAATTAAAATTGTTATGTTTAAATGAAGTACCTTATATTCGGAAAGTTGTTGTAGCTATTGATGATTTATCATGTCATGATAAACACCCTATTGGAAAGGTAAAAATAAAATTTTTGTATATACTTTGTACTTGCAAAAAGGTTTAAAACAGTACTGTAGTTTATTAATTAATTTACCATATTAAATATTTTTTTAAATTAGGTAGAACTAATTTCTTAAATAATCGATCCTCATATTTCAAAAAAGATTGAAGAATATGTTATAGAAGGAATATACAATATAAGGGAAATGAAGCACCTTCTTCGTTTGACAGTAAAAGATACTTTTGGAAATGAAAATCTTCCTCCTTCGAATAGCAGAAGATTCTATCCCAACACTGCAACCATAAGATCACATATAGTAAAAATTAAAAAAAAGTTACGGTAAATCACAAATGTTGATTATTTCTTAGAATAAATTATACATATGAAATGATTTGTTTTACTAATTTAGACGTTAACTTGATTCATGTTTAAAGTAATCTTTAAAACTTTCATTTTATTAATGTTGTTGTTTCTATTTATAAAGGCATTCCATGATTGACCAAGAATGTCTTTTGATAAAATGTGAAGAATGGAAAAAATGTGGTCCGTCTGTCAAAGTGTTTCTTAGACCAAACTGTAGTGGCGAAGATGGTGGTGATAAATGTTCATTTTTATTTGTTTATCAGTCACAGTGGCAACAACACCTTCTCATGCGCTATGGAACTGAGATACTGCTACTTGATGCCACATACAGGACTACCAGATATTCTCTTCCTCTCTTCTTTTTAACTGTAAAAACTAATTTTGACTACCAAATAGTAGCCAGTTTTGTTATTGAATGTGAAACAAAACAAGCCATCACAGAAGCGCTTCACATAATAAAAGATTGGAACCCATCCTTTCAACCTTCCTTTTGCATGACTGATTATTGTACTGAAGAAATGGATTCATTAGAAGCTGTTTTTCCAGGTATAAATAAAGTTTTTAATAGTTTTCATTTGTTAATAAATAGTATGACAGTTTAAATATACATTTGAAAGTAAATAATGTAATAAATAAAATAAATAATGTAAACCATTTAATAGAATATTTTGAACCGTTTCCTGTTGTCATTTTTTAGTTCACTTGAAACTCTTTTTTTTTTCGTTGTGTAACTCATCTGTATTCGTTTTATCTTATTTTAAAATATAGAGAATTATTTTTAGGTTGCCGTGTTCTTATATGTGATTTCCATAGAGAGCAGGCATGGCATCGCTGGATTGTCAAAAAAACAAACAACTGCTCAGAATTTAAAGACTCAATAATTTCAATGCTACGAAATATTGCATGGGCACAAAATGAAAAGATGGCAGATGAAGCAATAGTTAAGCTAAAATGTTCTAATTTTTGGTTGGACAACAAATTTCATAAATTTAAGAAATATATTACTAATTATTGGTTACAAATTAAAGAAGTGAGTATATATTTAACATTATAATTATTATCCCAAATTTAACATTATTTAACATTTTTTGCTGTACATAACACAAGTATTGCAAATTTTAAAGCATTAATTTATGGTTAAAACAAGTTTAATTTATACTCATGTCAATGTAAATCTGCAAAAACAAGTGTTATTATTTTTATCTAGAAATGGATATGGGGGTATCGTCAGGATAGATTTTTAGTAAACCTTAATACCAACAATGGAATTGAAAGGCAACACGAATCTTTTAAATATTCGTATCTTCAAAGACATAAAAATTCATCAATTACTGGAATGCTTACTCTTTTAATAGAAGAGTTTTTTGCAGATAAATTTGAGAAGTATATTAAAAAGTTTTATTGTAGCCTGATTTGAAGGAGTTTATATTAATTTTTTTTTTTTTTTGTGTGTTTTTATATATAAATATATTTATATGTATATATATATATATATATATATATATATATATATATATATATATATATATATATATATATATATATATATATATATATATATATATATATATATATATATATATATATTAGTTAATTTATTTTTTTCTTATTTTTTAAGATATTCAGAATCTAATTACAAAATGGATTGTCGATTTAAACAATACAATTCTAATGTACCTGAATACTTGATAAATAGGCTACACCATTTTATTAAACATTGTTTAGCGAAGCAAAATTTGGCTAACAACACTGATCTAAATAAAGTGCAAATGAAAGATCCTGGAGTATTTGTAGTCAATAGCTTTTCTATTGCAAACAAAAATTACCTTGTTAACTTTGGCGATGAGAAGAACATGCCAAAATGTTCATGTAATGATTGGTTTAAATCTTCCTATCTATGCAAACACTTTTTTATAATTTTTAGAAAGTACCCACTAACATGGGGATGGGAGTCTATATCGTCTTTATATAGAAGTTCTCCATTTTTAAATATTGACACATTCACTAATGATTTTGTATTAAGTAAATCAAATATAATCAAGTGTAACCATGTGAATCATAATAGTTTCAACTTAATTAATGACACTATTTGCAGTACAACAACGATAAATCCATACAAAGATAGTACAAGAAAAAGAAGTTCTACAGCCTCTGAAGTCCGTGAAATGCTAGCAACCATAAAAAATTTAACATTTGATTTTGATGAATCATCAGAAGAACTATCTGATCTACATGAAACACTTTCAAATGTACTTAAAAAGCTTTATCAAGCAAGAAAAAAAGAGAAAGGTCTACCATTAAGCTCAGGTTATGGTATGCATGATTATGTACACAAAAAACAAAAAAATATAGTTGATTTACCTGTTGTTAAAAAAAAATTGTATTCCAATCGTGTGGGTGAAAAAAAAGAAAAGTTGATGGTAGCCTCTATAATAAAAATTGAAAGTAATTTTTATGAAGCACCAGTGCAGGAATCAATTATTACTGAGGATCAAATAACTGGTGAAGAAACTTTTCAAACAAATTCTTTTACAAATAATTATTTAGGAAAATCAGTTTTATTTGAAAGAAATTATTCTTTACTTTCACAAGAAGATTTTGAAGACATTTCGAAAAATCGAATGTTATCTGATACAGTTATTAAATGTTTTCAAGATATGTTAAAGAAAGCTAACCCTTATGCAAATGGACTTCAAGATCCCATATTGGGACAGTTATTAAAGTTTGATGTTATTGGTTCTTTACCATTTGTACAAATTATATATAATGGGGATTACCATTGGCTTGCCATCAGTACATATGGTTGTTCATATGGTGAAATAAATGTGCTTGATAGTAACTTTCATGGGTGTTTAAGCCTTGAAACACAAAAACAAATATGTGCCCTTTTAAAGTACAAAAAAGATGAGATTACAGTAAAAGTGCTTTCAGTACAGCAACAAGATGGTGGTATTGATTGTGGTTTGTTTTCAATAGCCTTTATTGAATTTATTTTATCACAAAACAGGTATCCTATAGAAGATATTTGGTTTGATCAAACAAAGTTAAGAAATCATGCCCTTTCCTGTTTAATAAATAATTTAATAACTCCTTTTCCACTTACAAATAGTGCGAGCCGTAGATGCTCTCCAAAGGAATTTAAATTAAAACTGTACTGTTCTTGCAGGATGATTTGGATTCCATCAGATAGAACAATATGTGGAAGGTTTTGTATTGCATGTTTTATGTTTGTTATGGAGTGTACATATAATGCCTGGCTAGTAAGTGACCGGGTCCCTGGCCCCGGCTAAAAACAGAGGTTTTTGCAAACCCGGCCCCGGCTAAACAAACAAAATTTGCAGGGGTTACTAGCCGGGGCTAACAAAAAAAAATCAACTATTTTTTAGTATTTATTAATTTCTTTACATTTAAATACTTGAATAGCTCAACTATGTAATTCTAATAATTAAAATTACAATTAAAAAGTTACTTACATTTTAAATGTAAATGCAATTTTACAATAAATTTATCTTATGAAATTTATTTTAGGATATTTTTGCCCCGGTCACATATTAACCCCGTTCGCTTACTATGCCTGGCTGCTTTGGTTGTAGCTGTGGCTTTGTTTAATTTAATTAACTCAGAGGTGTACACTGGTTTTTTAGATGTTTAAGTTTTGGCACTTATAGACATTGCAAACTTTAACTTTTGTATGTTCACGCTTATGTCAAATAAGAATGTTTTGCAAAGAATTGTGGTGATTGGAGTTTGGGAACAAAAAACCTTTAATGGGCCTACCCAGCCAATGTGGGAACAATGAGTTAGTAAAATATTTTCTTTACTATTTTTATCTAAATTTATATCCATTAACAAATTTCAAATTTCATGCAATAACATCTTTTTATGACCCTGCAAAGTTTACAGCCCCGACAAATTATGGGCGGTTAAAACTTTATATAGTTATAATTTTAGAAAAATTAGAGATTATTGCATGATGAAATTAAAATAGTAGTGAAAATATTTTATAAACTCATTGCTCTCACGTTAAGGACTGGGTAGGCCCCAAAAATTAAATTTTTTTTGTTTCCAAGCTCCAATCAACGCAATCCTTTGCAAAACATTCTCATTTGACATAGGCATGAATATGAAAAAGTTTGTAGTTTGCACAATGCCTGTAAGTGTCAAAGCTCATACATCTAAAAATCCAGTAAAAATCTGTAACTATATATATATATGTGTGTGTGTGTGTGTGTGTGCGTGTGTGTTTGTGTGTGTATTAAGGCCCTGTGAATCTGCATTTTTAGTTTCGAATCAATCAGGTCTTGATTTACGAATCAAATTGAGTTATGAATCAAATCAGTAATATGAGGAAATCCAAATTTAACCATCTTTTTTCACACAAAAAAAATCTGCTTAAAAATTTTTTATTTTTTGCACAGAATAATTTTTAAGGGTTATTTGTAAGCATACTGCTTTCAAATAACCCTTACAAATTATTCTGATATTATTCTGACTTCAAATAACAATTACTTTCAATTACAATTACTTTACTCTGGGTGAGATACATAAAAACATTTTGATAGCATTTAAAGAGTTTGATATCTGAAAAAAAAATAACATCCACAAAATAAATAGTGATTCAAAAAACCTGAATATTTTTTTTTCGAATCTAAGCAACTCTTGATTTGCGAATTGATTCGCAGGGCCCTAATATATATATATATATATATATATATATATATATATATATATATATATATATATATATATATATATATATATATATATCAGAAATATTGAGTGCTGTCGGGAATAAGAGAGACAGGCATTAGTATACTAGTTAGGATAAAAAAAGATTATACACAAAAAATGAAAACTTATTTAAAAGGCTCATTCTTATTTGTAGGCAAATGGCTCAATGTTATACTTGTAACCATTGGTTTCATAAGGAATGCGAAAAAATCAACAATATTTCTTTTGAAAACAAAGATAAATTTTGGAAATGTCAAGATTGCTACAACTTGGTAAGAAACTAATGATTGTTATATAAATTATTAATAGCTGCTGATTAATTATTAATAACTAATGCAACTAGCCTTTTATATATGTAAACAAAGATCAAAATGAAAGGTTAGTGTACCTGGCCACAAAAATTTTACAATTTGTCAAAAACTTGAAAACCTCAATTTTTTATTCCTTCTAAATATTTTCCCGAACAGAAGTGACTGTTTTTTTTTGTGTTACAGTAACTACTTGATACAGATAATGCTTTTGTAGTCACAGTCATTACAAAATCTAAAGTTGTCTGTTATGCAATAAACAATGCTATTATTTATTATATATGTGTTTCCTTTTTGTTCTAATTATTAGAACAAACATATAAATAATAAATAATATAAAAAATAAGTATGTATATTGAAGTTAAGTAATAATTAGAACAAATCCATATACTATAACATATACTAATTAACTAGTATTTGAATTTGTTATATTTATTACTTGACTTCAATTTACATACTTATTTTTTATTTCTTTTGGTTTTTCAGTTAAATTTTCCTGAACTATTTTTACAGAATATTAGTAACCAGAGTTGCCAAGAGGAGGCGGGGGGGGGTGGGGGTGAAAGGGACAGTTAGATATCCAAGGGGCACCAAACGAGAAAAAGGTATCTTAAAAAAAGTCCCTCATCTATAACTTAGGGAGGTTTTAATAAATAGGGGTGCCGATCAGGGTTGCTATCCCATGCGGTGTGACGGCTCTCGCCGCCCTGTTAGTAATCTTCTTTCAAAAATTTAAATATATTTATTTTTTGTTTTTATAATTAATATTTGTTTTATTTTAGACTTCAACCATACACTAATCCTAATTCTTCATTGAAATCTAAAAAAACAGCAAAATCACGAAAATCTGTCAGAGTAAACGAAATAAAAAAGTATATCAGACAATGCAATAGAATAAGCAATTAAAAAAAACTGCCAAAAAAAAACGGTTATTTTCATAGCCACATATATTTAAAAACATTATTCTATCTGAACATTATGTGTTTGTTACAGAGTAACTGAAGCATGTTGAGTTTTTTATGTAAATAATTTTTTTATTATAATGCACATCTACATGATACTCTTCTAAATGTGAAGATACCTAATGATAATGTTTTAATTGCATGCTCTCCTTTACATAAAGAAGATTCATTGACCCGATTAAGAAGACATTTTTAAATGGCTTTTTTAGGCAAGCTAAAAAAAATTTATAGCTACAGATTAGTTAATAATTGGACATATAGAACTAAAAAAACAAAAGTTTATGTTAAATTTCTTTTAATCAACAAAACCTTTAAATTTTTTCTATTGAATATCTCTTTATATTTACCAACATTATTTCATTTTAGTGTGGATACTGTTGAGAAACAGTCTGTCGGATACTGTTGCAAAATGGTTTTAATTTAGTAATTTTCAAGATTTGAAATTTACTCTATTGATCATTAACTAACAGTTTAGGAAAGAAAAAAAAAATTTTTAAGGTAAGAATAATTTTGTTTATTGTTAATATAAGAAAATATTTTCCATATTAAAATATGCAAATGTAAGATGACAATATTTAGCTTAAAATAAATCCTGGTGATATAACTCAAACCTAAGTTATTCCCTTTTCATTCTATATCAATGAGATCACAACAGCCACAAGGTTGCCCATAAGTTTTACACCTAATTTGTATTTTTACAAACTTATATAGATCTAGATATATAGCCACATCTTTTCTTTGATTATATCTGATCTGAATTTATCTCCCAGCTAAATTCAGAGCAGATATAGTGATATAGACTTCTTGATTCTTTAAATCTTGATTCTTTAAATTGCTTTATGTTAACATTTCTTCTTTGCACAATAAGCAAACATTTTTTCTGCTGCCATCATTTTTTGTTTATATTTGCATTTTTATGATTTTGTTTGATTTGGCAAATGAACATTTATTTTTAGTTCATCACAAAGAAGACTGTAACAAGTAAGTAGCAAAAAATGTCCTCAAAATGTCCTGAATTTAAATTTTTTAATTGAAAAGAATTTTTTTAATTGCAAAAATGCAAAATAGCTTTAAAATAAAGCTGTCATGCTGGTTTACAAGAATGGGTTAAATTATCTTGGTACTATAAATTATCTTTTTGGTTAATTCTTTTAAAATTTATTAGCTTTACTCTTTAAAAAAAAAAAATTATAAAAACATCTGTGAAATAAGCTAAAACTTATTATTTTTAAAACTTGAGCAAATACCTGTTGCCTTAGTTTGTAGATATTTGACATGATTACTCACTTAATGTGAGTTGTAAAGGGTATAAAAAAAAATTAGTTTTTGTATTCTTGTCTTGATAAGAAGTCAACACTCTCTGATTACTTAGAAGGGGCATTTAAGCTGGAGAGGATCTCACTTCTGCTAGATGTGGCTCTCAGGGGCTGTTGAACCTTAACTCTGATAAAAGTTATTTTTATCAGAGTTAAGGTTCAATTACAAGCTAATCATTATCACAATCATCTAGATCTTCCTATATTCATAAACGGTAATGTACTTGGTGAGTCATCTACCCTTTATCTTCTTGGATTAGCTATTATTTTTAATCTTTCTGGAAACCCTATATCATAATGATTGCAAAATCCATCTTTGTATGGAAAACTGTTGCCATATCTCAGGCAATGATGTCCTTTTTTTCTTTTAGACATGGTGTAAAAACGCATTGTAAACATAGTTGAACCTGCTCTTGCAGCCAAACTCCAGCCATTATTACATTGTCATAATGTTATCTCTTTCTCTTTTCTATAAATACTATAATGGACACTGTTCTAAAGAGCTAGCGTCTCTTTTTTATCTACTTCATTCTTGTGTTACTGGTCATTTAATCAAATCTCATCCTTTAACTGTGACTTCATCAAATCATCATTCAATTTGCTCTCTTCATCTTGTTTTCCTGACTCATAAAATTTGCAATCTTTTAAGTTGTGTGTTAAAATCAAATAAACTAATAGACTAAAATCAAAACCTTAGATTACGTATGGAATACTTAAATCTATTTCAGTTAAAAACAAACTTTATACAAAGTTTATAAAACCAAAAAATATTTATAAGAAAAATGAATTATTTGCAAAATTTAAATTTTATAGAAACAAAATTTTTATTTTATTAAAATTTAGCAAAAAAACATACTTTATTACTTATTTTAATAATAATCTGAACAATATTAAAAACACCTGGAAGGGAATAAAAGAAATCATTAATATGAGACCTTCTACACACAATACATTTTAAAACTTAAATTAAACGAAAATATATTTAATAATTACTTTAGCACTATACACAACAAACTACTAAGCTAGATGCATATTTAGTGACTTTCTTAACATTCCAAATGCTAATTTATTATTTATTAACCCAGTAACTGAAAATGAAATATCTGGTCTCATTGCAAACACGCTTAAAACAGAAAAAAGTCTTGGTCCTAATAGCGCACCTACATTTCTTCTTAAACTAGTCTCAAACATTATTTCAAAGCCTCTCGGTACTGTTATAAATAACTCATTTAAAAGTGGTCTTTTCCCAGATATTTTTAAAGTTGCCAAAATTGTTGATTTACATAAAGCGTTTGACAAGCGTTAGATTATTCAATTTTGTTGAAAAAATTAGAATATTATGGGATCAGAAGCATACCACTTATATGGTTCGCTACAAATTTAAACAATAGAACACAATATGTTTCTATTAATGACTCAAAATCTACCCTTGTAAAATGTTCTAATGGTGTTCCTCAGGGTTCAGTATTAGGACCACTGCTTTTTCTTTATAACAATGATTTTCATACATCCATTAAGTTTGCTACTGTTTACCACTTTGCTGATGATACTAATCTAATACTAATTAATAAATCCCTTAAAAAAATTAACAAACACATTAACCACGATCTTGCCAATCTAGTACAGTGGCTTCACTCCAACAAACTTTTTCTAAACTCTAATAAAACTGAACTCATTATCTTTAAATGAAATAAAACAAAAATCTATAAACATGAACTTTACATTAAGTGGCAAAAAAAATTGAACCTGTTAACTCAATTAAATATCTTGGTATAAAAATCAATTCAAATCTTTTCTTTTATCCCACTGTAAAGACTTAGCAATGAAACTAAGTAGATCTAATAGTATGTTGGCCAAAATTTGCCATTATGTTAATTTTGAGACACTCTTGAACATATACCATGCTATTTTTGGCTCACATCTTAGATATGCATGCCAAGTATGGCGACAGTCCCATCAACAAGTTCTTATTAGGGTTATCCCACCTCCAAAACAAGGCTTTAAAAATTATTCATTTTCAGAATATTAAATTTAATCCTAACTTCTAAAGTATTAAAACTATGTGACTATATTCAACTGTCAATTTGTCTGGAACCACCAACACAATAACCTACCTTTCATTAATTTTTTTCCAAAAGTGCCAACAATCGTTATCACCTTCGTTCCGAGAGTAATTTAAACCTGTCTGTCTCTAAACACCGCTCTCATAATTACGGGCATAAATCCATAAAATATCAAAGCACTAAAACTTGGAACAACCTTCCTTATGAACTAAAAGCTCTCAATTCATTTTCAACCTTTAAAACCAGTTTATTCTACTTTTTATTTAAAAAATATGTTTATAATTTCTATAATCAATTTTTGTTGTCCTAATATATATATATATATATATATATATATATATATATATATATATATATATATATATATATATATATATATATATATATATAAATATATATATATATATATATATTTATATATATATATATATATATATATATATATATATATATATATATATATATATATATATATATATATATATTACAATTTCTATTCTATATTTTTTATTGATTATTGTTATTTTGTTATTTTTACTAATATTTACTATTGATAACTACTTTTCATTTTTATTAATACTAATACTGATATTGTTGTTATTATTGTTATTATTATTGTTATATTATTGTTTTTGTTATTATTGTTATAACATCGTTATTTATATTACATCATTATTTTATGTTATAAAGTTTATTATCGTTACTATATATTGTGAAAATTAGCATTATATTTATTTTAATTAGATATTATTAACATTAGTAGGTGTTTACTTTATATTAGTATATTTACTATTTGTAAACATCCTTGAATGTAAAACATTAATTCAAAAATAAATGATCGATTCATTGTTAATAATTGTCTTGCTCTATAAACTTCACTTTTTCATTTCCAGTAACTTCCAACTCTAATAGTGGTTGCTTTCAACCTTGTTGGAAGTGAGGATGTTAAAAAAAAAAACAGTTACATAGTGATATAAAAAATTAAATTATTTTTAATTTGATATTTAGAGATGCTAAAGGGGTACATACTCTAATAAAGCAATTTTCCAATTTTTTTTTAAATTTTGTTCTGATTCACTTTCAACAAGGCTGCAAGCAACTACTATTAAGTTTGGAGTTACTAGAGAAAAAAAGAATATAGTTATAGAACAAGGAAATGGTTGGCAGAAGGCTTGATAAGTTGTAGGTTGTATGAGACAAGAAAACATGAAGATGGGAGAGAGTTTTGAAGGGTTAAAATGTAGGGAAAAAATGAGACTAATAAAAGTTTTTAACATGCAGGGACAGATATAGTAAACGAATAAGACTTTGCAGAATGAAGAGTCAATCAATAAATAAGATCTAAATAGGAATAGGCCCCTTAATTATTTGAAAAAAAAATTACTTAAAAAAAATGCATGTTTTAAATGTGTATCATGTTTTTAATATTTTATCCTTAATGTTTAAATGTAAAGAAAATTTGTCACCTAGTTTATTTAAATCTTAAAAGTTTCAAACCTAAAAATATATTTTTTGCATCAAATACAACCTCGATGCCTTTTTTTCTGTAAAATGATAAACAAGTTATTTTTCAATTAGCAAGGTTCTTATCTCGAGAACAAAATAGTATTACCAAACTTTCATTTTTCTATTAAACTGAATTATACAATTAATGAATTATAAACAGAAGCTTTAAAAAGCAGCCAGGACCATATAAAATGGCTTAAAGTTTATGTTAATGTTTTAAATCTGATACATTATTATTTTTAACTATAATGATTATCACAACACAGTATTAAAATACTATTCTAATACTAACTTAATTTAATGGTACTGTCTAACGGTTTAGCTCAAAAAAATAAATTAAAATAATTATCTTTTTTTTTCAAAATTTGACTCAACATTCAGTTAGCAACATAATAAGACTATTTGAATTATAACAAACTAGTAATGTTTCAATAACTTTTAGTTTCAGTAGGGAAAATTGTGTCCATTTTTTGTGATTTCAATAACTTTCAATGATTAAGACTATATAACATGTTAATTTGAAAAATTTAAAAAAAAAAAAGAATTACCTTTAAATTTTATTGATTTCATAAAGCTGCCTTTATTAATTTGTCAGTTTTTGACCTGACCTGTTAGTTTATGATTTAAAAGATAAACATCTTGCAGAGGTTTAACTATTAAAATCATTTCTAAAAGTACAATGTAGCTTAGCTCAAAATCACTAAAAAGAAATTTTTAAAACATAACAATAACTATAAAATAAAAAACCTAATATTTAATAGCACTATTTTGTATAAAAAATAACATTTGTTGCCTCCGTTAAAATGTATTAGCCTCATTAAAATAAGCTAAAACATATTTGTAGGGAAACTTGAGCAAATACCTGTTAATTACTAACATTAAGTAAGTTGCAGATCTCATCTAAAAAATTGAAAAACTGTATTATTCTTGAATACCATTTTTTGATGTTTAGTGATGCTAAAGGTAGATCTCCTAATGAAGCAATTTTTTATGTTTCTTGCTTATATTTCTTGCTAATTAAGATACAACTATTATTACAATAACTTGCTAAACAAAAAAATAAATACAAATTGCTAAATAAGATATAAATAGTGCAAATTGCTAAATAAGATACTAAGTCTAGATAATTAAAATAAAGTAAAGTGTATATATATATATATATATATATATATATATATATATATATATATATATATATATATATATATATATATATATATATATATATATATATATATATATATATATATTATTTGTCATTAACGCTAACAGTATAAGTCAAGGCACTTTTGTTTTACTTATTGATGCGGCAAAATATAAAAGCAAAAATTTTACTTGTTAAAGCGGCAAAATAAAAAAAAATACGGTAAGCGAAAACATCGACCTACTTTGGAGTTATGTTAACGTCTGCTAACCTAATAACTTCTGCGCGATTAAAATGTCTTTGAATTATCATTGTATATAAAGTAGACCATACTATTATTGTTATAAAGTTAATATTCGTGGTTTAAATGTTGTTTTTCATTCGTAATTGGCTTTGCTATTTCGGGTATGTATATTTAATAAAAAGCGAAATCCATTGGTTTGTGCACTTACGGGGACAAACTAGAAAATGATTTTTTGCATGTATCATGTATATATATCTTACTTTTTTTTTTTTTGAAAACTCTTTTATCTTCTTAGAAAAATTAAATAAATGTTAAAAAAAGTATTGAACTATAATCTAATCATGATTTTTTTAAAAATATTTTTTTTCACACTTGAAAGTTTTTTTTTCAAACGCGAACATGCGAACTTGATTTAAAAACGCATTTAAAAATGTAAACAAAGGAAACGATAATGTTTTTTTTACTTTGACATTGACTTTATTTTTATATTATTAGGATTGATTTATGTTGTTTTTGTATTTTGACTTTAAATATAACTACTTTACAGATATTACAACATGACTTAAATTTTTTTATTTTTGTAAGATTTTAAAATCCTTATGATATTATAGTATCTTAAACTTCAAGATTTTATAATATCACCAAGATGTTTTCATAAAAGATGTTTATGATACATATCACACATTTATAATATATATAAAAAAATATTTATGATATATTATTTATAATATATTATTTAGTAAGATATTCATAATATATTTTATCCTACTTTAGTTATAAATACTTTAATGTCAGTAAAGATAATTTTTACTAACCTAAAAGTATTCATAATTAAAGTATGATATAAAGTATTAAAAATATCTTCAACAAATAAAATATTTATAATATCTTTGTGATATTATAATATAGTATGATTTCTTTTTAATATCTTTGTGATATTATAATATAGTATGATTTCTTTTTTGTATCTTCTAACTGTAATGCTGTCCATAAGAGAGTTTTTAAGTGAAAAATATTTTTCTAGAGTGTAAAAATAATAAAATCTGCTTAAGTCTATTATTATTTGTATCAACTTAAGTTTTATTTTAGTTTATGTAAATATTAATCAACAAAAATGAATTTTATTTATAACCAATGATTTTTTATTATTTCATTTTGTAACATAAATGATGTTGAAAGCAAAAGTTTGTGCAAGTTTTAGATAAATTGATGATTAATATATACATAGAAATCTTCGTTTAAAACCCTATGTCAAAATATATATTTGATTTTATTTTGTATATATTTAAATTTAACAAATAAAGTTATTTAGCATAATCTTTAATTTAACTTTAAAAAATCTAGCTAGCATTATAAAAAAATCAGTTTTTCAAGTTTGCTATTTTTTATCGATAAAATAATGTTATGGTCAGAAGAATAGACAATCGAAAAACGTGTTATATTGTTAATTAAACTTTCTATTGATTGTAACAATTATTTTACTGATTATTCAGGCTTTTTTAGTTTGCAAATGGTGTTAATGTCTCCATAAAATAAGTTTAGTTTTTTATTATATATCTATAAAGACCGATAAAATTGCAAGCCCTTTTAATATATTTGTTACAAGAAAATTGTAAACTTACAAGGGTATACAATAGTATTTACTTAAATGATAAATAACATAAACTATAGAAAGTATAAATAGAATTTAATAAAAAATTAAAAGGTTTTATTTATTTTCAACTGCTTTAATTAGCAATTAGTTTACTAATTTTTATTTAAAATTGCGATGTTAATACATTTTCAAATTCTGGTATACTTTTATTAATTTTGTTTTATATGATTTTATATATGTTAGTGATATTATGTTTAAGAGTTTTTAATTTTGTTATTTGTTTAGCATTTATTTTACTCTACTTTCAAAACACATTGAGTCTAAGTAAAATTTTAAAATTAGGTTTTTTAATTAACCCATGTAAGTCATTTTTCAATCTGTATTGTGTTTTCTTATTTTAAAATATTTATTTGTTATTTTAGAATACTGTAGAAAGAAAATTAGAATAAAATAAAAACTAGAAGAGACTAAGCACATCTTAATCATATTGTTCTTCTAACATTGCTTCACTGGATATATTTTATTTATAAAGTTAGCAAATTTTGAAATTATATTTTAAAGCTTATGCAATTTGAAAGAAACTACTTTTAATGAAACTTAAAGCAAGTAGCATGCAAGCTATTAATTGAGTTGTTAATGATATATTCTCTGTATAGTACTGCCTGTTCATGAAGGGAATAATAGTAAAAGCGAATGGGAATACCAGCTGTTAAATCGTCCATTGAAATTATTAGCTTCGCAATGACGAAAAAGATAATTCTTTTATAAAAAAAGATGGATTATTGATAGTTGTCTTATTTAGGAACTGCTAAGGTGCATGGAGGGACAGCTAGGATGCATTTGATCCATTCAAAAGTATCCGAAAACACAAATTTAAAATTAAAAAAAAAAATTACTGAATCAATAAAGTTTTCAGAATGATTTAAAATTAGTTCCAGTTATTAAAGCAGTTTTTAAGATTAAAAATCTACAATTTTTTAAGCATAAATTAATACATTTTAAAACTTCACAACTAGATTTGTTTAAAAAAATCTTCCCGGATTCACTCGGAACAGAAATAGGAATTTTAACCAAACCAGATTGTGAAAATGCCACAAATCAATTTTTTTATTGTGTCTCTATTTTATTTAATGAATCTGATTTTTTTTTTTCTCAAAATAAGTCTTTTTAAATTTTGAATATTATTATTAGCTTTAATTCTGATAATTTTCAGGGCATTTTTTACTTAGCAACTAATTTAAAATAAGTTGTAGGTATTCAATGAAAGATCCAGAATTTTTTGGTAATTGAGATAGCTAACTTCCAGACAGGAGCAAACTCCAAACATAAGTATTTTTATACTTATGTTAAATAATTAGTCTGTTCAAAAAATTGCGATGATTGGAAGCAGGTTACAAAAAAGCCCTTGAAGTTTTTTACCCCCTATCCTCCTTACCCTAAACGTGAGGGGCAACAATTTGATAAAAAAATTTTGTACTTTTATCAATTAGATTTATATTCATCAATAAATTTTAAGTTTTATAGTATTATCTCTCAGCGATCAAAACTTATGACCATATAAAATTGTAACCCCCTCATATTGAGGGGGTTTAAACTTTATATGGTCATAATTTTTGAACGCTCAGAGATAATACTCTGAAACTTGAAGTTTATCAATGAATATAAAATCTAATTGAGAAAAGTACAAAAAAATTTTTATCAAGTTGTTGCCCCTCATGTTTGATTTATGAAGTCAAACGGCTTTTTCGGTCCATGCCTCCATTCGTCGCAATTTTTTGCACAGTCACATTATTTGACATAAGTATAAACATACTACTAATTGGAGATTGCCAAATTCAAAACCTCAATCACCAAAAGATCCTGGATCTGTCACTGGGTATATTGGAGTAACTATATCTGAGCCAAGATTCTGAGATTTTCTTTTGGGATTTTTAACTCTTTTTACATTTTAAATTTATTTCAATACTGAAGATTTTACCTATATTTTTGATTTACTATTATTTTTCATTTTTCTACCAAAAAAAATGTATTTTTAATTTTAAAATCGTTTAACAAATTTAGTTTAATTATAAAAAAGTTTTATTTTTTAAGCAAATAATACAATTTTTTTTCCATGTGGGAAGGGAGTTTTCAAACAAATTCACTGAATTGAACTAGTTTTGTGTTAAGGGCTCGTCCATAAATTACGTCACGCTATAGGGGGGGGGGGGAGGGGTTGGTGGTTTTGTGACAACTCATACAAAACTTGATTCTTAAGTATTGCAATTTTGTGATGAGGAGGGGGGGGGTGGGAGGTCAGAATTGGTCAAAAATTGCGTGACGTAATTTATCGACGACCCCTAACTAGTTTTTAGAAAACAAAGAGCTTATTTAATTAAAAAAAAATGTATAAATGGCCTTATTTTTAAACCTTGCTAATTCAAAGAGCATAGTTATTTATTTAGTTTGTAAAAAAACTTTTTGAATCAAATCTTTTATGAATCAACGCAAAGTATGCTAACTTTATTCACTCTGTTTTTTAAGTTAGTCCCTGAGAATGAACTTTTTTTTCTACTCGTTCCTAATAAAACGCATTTTCGTACATGTCTTTAAGTAAATGCTGTTAAAGTGTAAATTTATAGTATTTGTAAAAATAGGGAATACATTTTATGTCTTGTAATATGTCAGAACACAGTTAATCTTTTGGTTTGCAAAAAAAAGTTATTTTTGAATCAGCAGTAGATAAAGAAACAAATAATTAATTTTTATTTTTCTTATTTTGTCCCCAAATAAGCACATTTTTTGCATAACCCCGAAAATAAAAATTTTTCTGCGTGTTTTTATAATGAAATTTAAGAATTAAGTTACAGTATTTGTTAAAATATAAGTTACATGCTATGTTTTCTTACGACACAGGTCGCAGTGAATCTATTGGTTTGCAAAAATTAAAATCATTTTCGAATCAGCGCTATAGTAATGCAAATTTTTTTACTGGTCCCCGAAAATACATATTTTTTTGCATATTATTATAATAAAATTGAAAAAATTAAAAAATTACAATATTTGTAAAAATATAAATTATATGCTATGTCTTGTCATGTCAGAGCGCAGTGAACCTATTGGTTTGCAAGAATTAAAATCAATTTTATATCGGCGCTATAATAATTTTTTAAACTAAACTAGTTTTGTAGTTGGTCCTTAAAAATACACATTTTTTTACTGGTCCCCATAAATGCATAAATTTTTGCATGCCTTTATAATAAAGTTTAAGAAAAAAAACTGCAGTATTTGTAAAAATATAAATTATATACTACGTCTTGTAATATCACAGAGCGCAGTGAATCTAAAGCGCAGTGGTTTGCAAGAATTAAAGTCATTTTTAAATCAGCGCTATAGTAATTTTTAAAATAAACTTATTTTTTAGTTGGTCCCCTAAAATGCACAATTTTTTACTGGTCCCCGAATATACATCCTTTTTTGTATGTTATTATAATAAAACTAAAAAAAAATTACAATATTTGAAAAAAAATAAATTATATGCTATGTCTTGTCATGTCACAGAGCGCAGTGAACCTATTGGTTTGCAAGAATTAAAGTCATTTTTAAATCAGCGCTACAGTAATTTTTTAAACTAAACTTGTTTTTTAGTTGGTCCCCGAAAATACATATTTTTTTGCATGTTATTATAACAAAATTAAAAAAAAAACTACAATATTTCTAAAAATATAAATTATATGCTATATCTGGTTACGTTACAGAGCGCAGTGAACCTATTGGTTTGCAAGAATTAAAATCAATTTTATATTGACGCTATAGTAATTTTTTAAACTAAACTTGTTTTTTAGTTGGTCCCCGAAAATGCACATTTTTTTACTGGTCCCCGAAAATGCATATTTTTTTGCATGTCTTTATAATAAAATTTAAGAAAAAAAACTGCAGTATTTGTAAAAATATAAATTATATACTACGTCTTGCCATATCACAGAGTCAGTGAACCTATTGGTTTGCAAGAATTAAAGTCATTTTTAAATGAGCGCTTTAGTCATTTTTTAAACTAAACTTGTTTTTTAGTTTGTCCCCGAAAATGCACATTTTTGTACTGCTCCCCGAAAATACATATTTTTTTGCATGTTATTATAATAAAATTAAAAAAAAAAATTACAATATTTCTAAAAATATAAATTATATGCTACGTCTTGTCATGTCACAGAGCGCTGTGAACCTATTGGTTTGCAAGAATTAAAATCAATTTTATATCGGCCTTATAGTAATTTTTTAAACTAAACTTGTTTTTTAGTTGGTCCCCGAAAATGCACATTTTTTTGCATGCCTTTATAATAAAATTAAAAAAAAAAACTACAGTATTTGTAAAAATATAAATTATATACTACGTCTTGACATATCACAGAGTCAGTGAACCTATTGGTTTGCAAGAATTAAAGTCATTTTTAAATCAGCGCTATAGTCATTTTTTAAACTTCTAAACTTCTTTTATTCTTTACTTATTCTTTACTTTTTCTAAACTTCTTTTTAAACTTCTTTCTAAACTTGCTTTTTAGTTTGTCCCCGAAAATGCACTTTTTTTTTCTGGTTCACGA
>NC_061163.1:39175278-39188194 GCF_022113875.1 Hydra vulgaris
GTTGCTTAATACGTTCTTAAAGTAGAGTCACAAAAAAAAAAGCGAAAGACTCCAAGTACATTACCTCTCAAATGATTACCAAAATGAGTTTCTAGCAAAATGTTCTGATCTTGTTAAGCAGTATGTTTTGGACAAAAGATATTCTGCAAAGTACTACGCGATAATTGTAGAATATACAACAGATTCATCACATGTTGAGCAAACAACACTTATTTTACGATACTTAATTCGCCATGAATCGCAATATAAAATTGTGGAACGATTTTTAAAATTTATAGATTGTAGTAAAATGGTTCTGAAATTGCTCAAATAATTACAAAGTAATATTATTCCACTGGCTTGTTGTAGGGATCAAAGTGATAACAATGTGCCAAATATGTCAGGCAAATACTATGGAGAGCAAGCTATAATAAAAGAACTGTGTTCTACTGCTATGTTTTTTCCTTGTGATTGTCACACATTTAACTTATGTGGTAACGATGCTGTTGAGTGTATTCCAGAAGCCATAACCTACTTCGGAACTCTGCAAACGATATACACCTTACTCAGGTGTAGTCCGAAGAGGTGGGAAATATTATATAAGCGTATTTGTTGTTTCCTTCACGACATATCTAGTCCCAGGTGATTAGATCGAATCGAGAGTTTAAAACTATTTGGAGGTCATCTTCCAGGAATAAAGCTAGCTTTTTTAGATTTGCTCCAGCTAAATCTTACTCCAAGAACTAAAAATGAGATTCGTGTGTCACATTCATTTAAAAATTAGTTAGTTTGCGATAGTATCTTAAACAGTTTTATAGATATACTTTTCCATGGTGATGTTTAATTGCGATTGAGTTATTGCAGACTAGAAAATGATAATTTTTTGTAAAAACCTATCATGGTACTATCAACGAATACAATTAAATAAAAAACTCTCACGTCCAATTGTATGTTGTCATTAATACGACACTATGTTCCCCAACATATTTTAGTATCAATTTACTATTCCTTGTTCTCCTTACATCTACGTTATTGTCGCACTGTTTGGGGTCAAAAAGATAACTTTCTAGACATCGTATTAACAGTTCCATAAGAGTAATGACATTTTCTCCTTTACGATCTAATATCCAAAATAATTTTTCTGAATTAAAAATTCTAAAATTTCAAAATCTTGTAAAGCTTTATAATTGTCTCTTTGTGTTTGATTTTCTTCAAAATAAACTAACAAATTTGTTTAACAATTTTTTTATTAAAAAAGTGACGCACACAAATATTACACTCAAAATACTAAAAATTTTAACTTGCACACTTCATTTTTCAACACTATTAAATATAGCAAGCTCTCTATAAAACATCAATGTATTTCTCACTTGAACCAAACAATACCATTTATAAAAAAAAAATTTAACTAAATACCCTTTTATTACCAACATTCTTCTCAATCGAAAACAAATTAAGTAATTTTTATTTGAGTATATATTTAATGAATATTATTATTATTTTTTTATTAGTATTGCTTTTTTTATATTACTGTATTTATAAAATAAATATTATTGCTTTTATTTTATGCTGTCTTTTTTTATCTCTACTAATCACTAACTTACCTTTGTTTTATAAATTTTAATAATATTATTTATAATGATAGTGATAGTAATTCAATTGTAGTTATAGTTTTATGGTCATTGTCCTAATTTTTGCAAATGTTATGTTTATTTTAACAATTTTAAACAAGTTATATTTATAGCTAACATGTTATAGTTACTATTTGTAATGTTTTTTTATTCACATAATTATTAAAATTGTTACTATTTTTATTAAATTGTTATTGCAATTATTATTATTATCTTTATTTATTTGTGCTTTATTTTCCTTTCTTTCCTTTTTTTTTTTTTTTTTTTTTGTTTTTTGTTCTTTTTTTTTTTTCTTTTTATTTTATTTTAAATTCTTTTTATGTTTTATTTATAGATTTTTTTTTTTTGTATTTTTTTTTTTGGTTTTCTTTTTTAGGTGCCACTTAATCGACTAGTTTTTAACTATATGAGTGACACCTAACAATATCTATGGGAATTTTTAAAATGTTATTGTAAATTTTCATATTTTAATGTTAAATAAATGGATTATATAATTAAAAAAAAAGAGTGTTTTATTAAGGTTTTTATCTAAATTTGGATTTTCTGCTGGTCATGCATGAACTCCAAAAACTTATCTATTTTCTCTTCGTAAGATATTTCAACTTTTATTCCGAAACGGCGTTAATCAATTAAATCAAACAAAAGCTAACCTAATATTAACTTGCTGATAATATCACTAATATATTTGTGTCTTAACGTTATGTAGACTTGTTGCCTAGTCAATCTTCCCCTGCTTGTACAAATTAACCTAAAATAACTTTGTTTCATAAAGTGTTAAAAATTTTGAATAAAAAAAAAATGGAACTTCAAAGCTTCTTTAAACCTCCTCGGTGTTTGAAGGCATTTCAGGTATTGAATTAGAGAATGAAGTGTCTTTTCGTTCAAATATCTGAAAACATTGTCACAGTTGGACCCAATAAAGTCACTACCTTTATAGCCATGTCTGATGACAGCTTTCTTTTAAAGAAAGATGTTTAAATTTTTATCATTGAAAAGGAGACCAATATTATTTCCTACATAAAGATGTATTCATAAAGATTGTAATCAAGTGGTGGAATTGTGTTGATAATTTTCTCAATCAGTTTTGTATCTAACAGGCATAGAGTATTAACATTTTGTAATATTGCATTTGTATATGAGTCTTTTAATGAGGTTTCTTATCAATGGTCCATCACAATAGTATTATGAGTATTTTCCACTGTAACTTACAGTTTTAGAAAAAAATGTTTTGGTAATGCTCATTTAAAATTAAAGTTGCGTTTTAAATCAAAACAATAAAATACTTACTAATTACTTATAATAAGAATATAGTATAATTATAATAACATACAGATAATCTAAGGATTATCTAAGGATTATCTAAGGATTATCTAAGGATTATCTAAGGATAATCTAAGGATTATCTAAGGATTATCTAAGGATAATCTAAGGATTATCTAAGGATTATCTAAGGATAATCTAAGGATTATCTAAGGATTATCTAAGGATTATCTAAGGATTATCTAAGGATTATCTAAGGATAATCTAAGAATTATCTAAGGATTATCTAAGGATAATCTAAGGATTATCTAAGGATTATCTAAGGATAATCTAAGGATTATCTAAGGATTATCTAAGGATTATCTAAGGATTATCTAAGGATTATCTAAGGATTATCTTGATGTGTTTGAGTTCAGAAGGTAAATTTCAAATTAAGATAAAGGAGTTTGAAAAATGTTTTTAGATTGTGATGATTTTTCTCTACATTTTTAATTATGCTTAGTTTGGTCACCTTGTTGACTCCGGTGTGCTTTAGGTTGCTAGGTTATAAATCAAATGCTGTTGGGTCAAAAAATCTAACAATCTTTTGATATTTCTGCCCTCCATCAATGCTACCAATCCCAACACGCCGCGTTAGTAACTGAAGTTTTTTTAAAGAAACACACTTCAGTTACTAGCAAAAGGTCATTACAGTAGAACACTTTACATAGTAGCCCAAAAGTTACTAGACCATTTTGAATTCGAATAACCTTTTATAATTATGAACTTGTTTTGTAAATTTTAGATTGTTAAAGCTTTACCCTTGTAAGTTAAATATGGAGAAATTCGCGACCAAACAACGTGTTAAAATAATCGAATTTTATCTGGAAAATAGACAATCAATTGTGCTAACGTAAAAAGCTTACTTTAATCATTTCGGAGTTAGAAAACCTACATGTAAACAAATGATAGTTAATTTAGTCAAGCAGTTTCAAATTCACGGGTCTGTGACTAATTTGCTCAGAGATTTTAAAGGACAATATTCAGCATGTATGCTAGAGCGTTTAGAAAGAGCTTTTAGTATCAACTCGAAGGCGGTCTTAGCAGCTTAGAATATCTCAAACATTGTTCCTGAGGATTCAAAGGATTTTTTTTTATTAATTTTTGTTTGCCAGAATATGGCCAAGGTAAATTTACATTAAATATATTACCGGTAAGACTTCTAGAAGATCACAGGATCTTATCATGAAGCCCTTTACAATCTATATCACAACAAAAAGTACAATATTTTAATACTCTTCACAATCTATATATAAACGGAATAAACTATAAATTAAAGCAACTAAAGTACTTAAAATAAATATAAACATTTTGTGTTGAAAAGATACTTTATTTTATTTTCTGTTAAAAAGAAGAACAAGATCATTATATTTGGCGACGAGGCCCACCTCCACCTTAACGGTTATGTTAATAAACAAAATATGTTTTTAAGGTACAGAAAATTCAAGAATAGCCAACCAACGTTGTCTCCGTCCTGTAAAAGTAACGGTTAAATGTGATGTACAGGGTATCAAGAATTGTTAGAGAATTTTGTGCGACCTGCGATCGATGACACATCATTGGTATAGTGGCAGGAAAATGATGTTACTGCCCATATATCTTGTCTGACAATGGAAATCTTGAGACAAGTTCTTGGAACAAGAATAGTTTCACAAAATTCTGAAATCATTTGGCCGTTGCGCTCACCTGACTTAACAGTTCCAGACTTTAGATTCCTTTTTTTGTGAATTGCTCCAGACTCCTTAGAAATATTTAAAAGGTATGACCACAATAAGCCTAGAACTATTCATCAATCGAAGTCTAACATTCGTGAAAAAGTTCAAAATATAAACCAAGTAACATTACGATAAGTGATAATTCACTTTCTAGAAAGAGCGCGTCAGTGTGAAGCGTGAAATGGTGGGTATTTGAGTTTGAGTCTATATATTCAGTAACCAAATTAATACATGTTAACCGCAATAATACCAGGAGTTTCTATGCTGATTTAACAGTTTATCATATTGTAATCCGATCTTAAATGCATTCAAAGTCTACCGCGTGATGTGTGAGAGAGTTTCAATGAACCGCAACTCTTTTTGTGAAATAGTTAGACCTTTCCTCACATCCTCTTACGAGTTGAGGGTGAAGTCGCATGTTATGGTCCTGCAAATTGTAGACTTCACGTCCAATGAGTTAGTGCTGTGGCACCAAAAAATAAACTTCGTCAAAGTTGTTAAGTATCTTAAACTGCTGGACTATATATTTACGTAAATGACTTTTATAGAGATAAATCTGAGTATCAAAACAAATCTTTTAGAGAGTAAATCTCTAATGGCTGATAAATGATATCGTGGTTTTAAAAATCCTTAGGTAACATATTTTTTTCATGATACGGGGACCATTTCATGAAACAGACATGTTACCAGGGGGGCTTGAATGGTGAATTCGAGATGTGGTTGAACATATAATATATAGAGTGTACGCCACAAAGTTAGATTCCTACTGCGGAAAGCATTTTTTAGCCTTTCCTAAAATGCAATTGGCTAGGGATGCAGCTTTTTTAACTCGCACTCTGACTTTCAGTTGCAATACCGTATAACTCTATCTTTAGACAATCTCAACTCTATCTTTTCTTACGTAGAACACGTGGGTGAATTCCGTCTACACTTTAATTTTATCAAGATTACTTAGGTTATTCTGAGCGTCTTCAATTGTAAAACCAGTTGTCACCAATTTTACATTTTGCTTGAGTACGATTGTGAAATGTTGGCTTTTTCAAAGACAGACTGAAAATAATTATCGAGGGTGGAGCAAATTAAGTTTATATCCGTTGTAACGGTACCATTATCCGCTTCCGTAAAACGAAGAGGATCTTTGACTTTTTGTTTACTTCTGACATAAGCGTGCAAATATTTCGGGTAAGATTTCGAATCTTTATCGAGCTTCTCCTCGTGAACAGCTGCAGTAAGTGTATTTGCGACCAGCTGCAATATACTCACTCCAGCGCTTTTCTTTATCTTTGATAGTTTTAATAACTTCTAACGTTATCCACAACGGTAAATTTTTATAGAACGGTGAAGTTGTTGGAATGAATTTATTGACTGTTTCGTTAAAGCTTTTAACTAAAATCTGTTTTTTTCATGCTCAGAGCCTCCATTAAAAAATGTTATTCAATCTGTAGGTGATATGCAGGTTGATAAGGAGTTGTAATCACCTTCGCTCCAGATAAATGGTTTTTTCATTGAAGTAGTTTTTGTGTTGTGCTTGTCAAAAGCAAAGAGTCCGTGCATCATGCAATGAGGTTGACCTTCGGGTGTATTGCCTAGACAATCTGCTTTCGTGATTTCTATGGAGAGAATTTTTCTCTGGTTTGTCTGAGATTGTTAAGTCAAACGTGCAATTAAAAGGAACGGCCCTATATTGGTGATATGTTAAAAATGTAACCAGCTGGGTAAGATAACAATTATCAAGACATTATTGAAATTTTAGACTGTTTGGGTGCTCTGGGCTACATTGGCAATGGCTGCTCCGCACTTTCATTTTCAATGGGTTTGTAAGACTTTTCTTTAAAATTGAAATCTCCTTAAAGATACATTGACGAGCAGCCTAGTTTTTGAATAACAGTTTTTGCTGTTGATATGGTGATTAAAGTTGTGAGGTCAATAAATACAGTTGATGAGAATTAGACCCATCTTAATTTTGATTAAATGACATATTTGTTCAACTTCAGACAAGTAAAGTTGGGCAACATTTGTCTCTTCAGCAATAATACTGTTTTTGATATAGATAGCTACACCCCCACCTCTGTTGCTAGTTGGTAATTAACGATTGATTTATCAGATTTGCTTGTGAACCAGTTTTCCGTAAACAATATATGTCCAGTAACAGTAATGGATCTCGGATGTTAGTTAGCCCGGAGACAAGCTTACCATGTTTATCTTTATTTATTTAGCATGGATTATTGGCCTAGTAATGAAACATATTAGGAAAATAAGTAGTTGGTGCATCTTTAAGCGAAGCTTTATTGTGATCGCAGTGTTAGATTTGGTTTTGATCGTTTAGGTTTTAATATATTATTTCTTGACAATTTTCTGACGAAATAAATACGTTGTTAAAGTCTTTGCATTTAGCAAAGCTCATAGCGAGTTTTAAGAATTTTTTCTTATTAAATTTTCATTTACAATTTCGACAGTTAAAGGTGCAGGGTTTTGGGTACTGGCAGATGTTTCGTCAACAGTTTTTTTTTTTTTATTTATTATTATTATTATATTTTCTCTTTAACACCCGGCAATAAAATATAGGTAAAATAAATTATAATAAAATAGTCACCAATTAAATTAAAATCAGCTAAAACGACACGGCTCTCACATTTGTTAGCATTAAATGCTAATAACCAGCCGGTGTGTTTTCCACAAATTATTAGATTAGACTTCTCGGAACATTCCCCTCAATCAAAATTTTAAACGACTCTTGCTTTTCTTTCAAATTCCAAAACTGGAACGTTTCTTTCAATATTGACACAACATCAGCTTGCAGGTCTTTGATAGGTTGCGTGAATTTAATTTTTTTTTGTCATTTATCATGCACTGGACAAAGTTTAAACCAGGTAAGTTACAGGCTTAAAACACTTCATTTGTAATCAGTTTTTTGTTTTGTGTTGCCTGTAATTGATTGATTATCAGTGAATAGCAAGTTTGATTTTTTAACATCCTGATAAAAGATTTACTTCGCTCCTAAGCAGAATAGTTGAAATATCCTCTATTTTAAAAAATGAATGTAAGTAGTTTTTAATGTACTTCGAGATACAGAAAAATGATTTTAAGACTGCTCTTCCAACAGCGTCTATTTTGCTAAGAAATCTAATATCATATTTGCATAGCTCAGGACCATAATTAAGCTTCGGCACAGTTAAGGTATTGTACAAATAGACTATTGTTGACGGCTGGCAGTAACGAATCCCAATTTCGATTAATGCTATTGCAACCGATTAGAACTGAGATATAAGCTCATTTAAGATTGTTTATTGGAGTTTTGAAATTTTGTTTTTGCTAGTATCGTTATCCTATTGGAAACCCAGATTTTTTAATTTATTTTGAAGGTGTATTGAATAACGTTGTTAAAAATACTGCTATTTCCAGTGATCAAAAATTCTGTTTTCTCAGTGTTAACCTTGATAAAGTTTGCTACTCGGTATTTCTGAAAACTGTTAATCAGTTTTTGAAGACCAGAGATTGCAGGACTTAGCAAAATTAATTATTCTGCGTATGCATGTTACACCAGTATAGCTGCCATTTGTTGTTGATTCTACTTTCTGAGACTATTTGAGCTACTTTATGAGCCATTTGTTGTTGATTCTACATTCTGAGACTATTTCATTTAAAATGCTTTCAGTATAGATGTTACTCAAATGCGGCAATAGAAAAGACCCTTGTCACACAACTTGTGACAGACTGAATTGATTTTAGTTAAGTCCTTGATTGGATATTTTTGCTGTACCAGAAAGATAAGGCGATAAGATTATGTGTACTACAGACAGAGGAAGTTTTTTTGGAAATAGAGCTTCTTAAATAGCAAATCCCAGGTGCAAGTTTCAAAAGCTTTATTTGCATCTTAACTGCACATATATAAAGGCGTGTTTTTTTTTTCGATCATTAAATGCGTGGGGTGTAGAGCTGTTTAAAACCAAATTGAATGGGTATCTGTTTTACTAGAACATATAAGTACTATTAGATATTCCAGAAGTTTAGTAAAGATAGGTAAAATACTCATTCCTCGGTAAATATCTGAATTATTAAAGAATTTTTTATATGACTTAACAAGTAGAATAATTGTTGAAGTTAATTGTTTGGTACCTTTCCATTTGTTAGAATACTGTTATAGAATTTAGCGAGCCACAAAAAAAGATTGTTATTACCCAGCTAGCACACATACGTTGTTAAAACATTAGAACAATCTCGCGCGTTTCGTTGGCCCAACATCGGCTGCCAACAATGTTTTTATATCATTATGGTTACAAATGCGACGTCGCCATCAACTAAAAATGAATGTGGATAAAACGTTTACTTAAAGTTGGAAAATTGATGTATTTTCTACGTTGGTTCAACGTTTTATTTTATACGTTGGCCCAACGTTGTATTTACGATGATTCAACGTTGAACTTTAATTTGCAAAACGTTGTATTATATATAATATAATACAAAACGTTGTATTATATATAATATATATATATAATATATATATATATATATATATATATATATGTATATATATATATATATATAACATATATATATATATATAATATATATATATATATATATAATATATACATATATATATATATATATTTATAAATATATATATATATATATATATATATATATATATATATATATATATATATATATATATATATATATATATATATATATATATATATATATATATATATATATAGTAACGAGGGGCAAAATGAGACACTTAAGCACTAATATATCTAATACCCGTTAAAAATATGTGTAGCATATATTATTTAGCATATATAATAATGGCCCGTCTAACAACTTTTGAAAAAATAAATTTATATTTTTCAATTCTTCTACGATCCTACTTAAAGCCTAAAAAGTATGAGTTGCAAAACTGCAGTAGTTTGGTCACCAGAGATTATTTATTGACAGCACCTATCCTGTCTCATTTTGCTCCGCATACCGGGGCAAAATGAGACAGATTTTTTTTTTTAGTAATTTAAATAAATAAAGTTAAAAAAAACATATCTTTAAGAGGATTAGCAAGAAATACATTTTATAATATACTACAGCTATAATCAAACTGTCATATAAATCACGTATTGCTTAACCAGTATTTTGAAACAAACAACAATCCGAATGAGCCCAGGTTGTGCATTTTGAAAATTGACTCCACTTATATATATATATATATATATATATATATATATATATATATATATATATATATATATATATATATATATATATCCACTACAAGAACTAATAAAACCATACATGCATATATTAAACTTATGTATTTAAAGCACGCATAACACTCATTGTATTTTGTTTATAGGTACTGTAATAACCTATGTTATAATCTACTCACTATATATTTTATATACTACTTACTTTATTACATTACAATACAATAAGATTATAAATTACAAACATAGTAATTATAAACATCAGGCAATTATTTGCTTCAATTAGATTAAATATTTATTATATTTAAATATAAGTTAACAAAATATAAAACGTAATTCTATATTGGATAACAACTAAACATTTCAATTAACAAAATAAAAAGTAAGTAAATACAGTATAATAAATTTAAATCTACAGCATGTAAATACTAATATTTACTTTGGTTGTTGTTTTAATGTAAAAAATTAAATAAACATAACATTAGATATCGGCAAAAAAAAAATACAAACTAAATGTCTCGTTTTGCCCCGCATCATGTTGGCATCGAATAGCCTAATTTCCAGATTATTTTATTGAAGAAATAAAATACCAAAGAATGGAAATGAAAGGAAAAGGCCTAAAGATTCTAATTAAAAAAAAACTTTAAATATAAAAAGCTTTTCCACTCAGTGAGATCAAAAAAGGCTACAAAAAAATATAACAACAACTCTTAAAAATTCGTAATTTTCGCAAAGCCGAGGGATGAAATGGTTACCCTTTTACTCAACTTTTTTATTTCAAAGTGACTCAATATATTTTTCTTGACACAAAATAGTTTTTGAACACAACTGCACTTTTAAAAATCTTGCAAATAATAATTTGTAGGGCTGGCATTATGTTAAACGCGAACTGTCTCGTATTGCCCCGCTGTCTCATTTTGCCCCGCATTACCCTATATATATCAGAGGCGGACTGGCCATATGGGCGTACCGGAACAATGCCCGGTGGGCCGGTACAAAAGTGGGCCGATAGGCTGGTAAAAAAATTAGGATGATAAATCAAAAAGTTCAAATGAAACTAATATAATACATATTTGAACTTAATGTATGTTCTTTACAAAGAATTATTTGTAAAATTAGTGACGTACGTATTTTTTAATCCTTTATTAAGTGTAATGCATAATACATACATGCATACATACACACATATATAACATATATACATGCATACATATGGTACAAAAATGCAAAAACCAAAAAAAATGAAAATGCAAATAAAAATACTGATCAAATTCAAAGACCATTGGCTATAGGAAAACACGAAATCTAATCATTGCAAAAGAAATTAACTCAGCTGCTATGTTTTCAGTTCAAATTGATACAACAGAAGATATAACAACTAAAAATCAATGCTCAATAGTTGTGAGGTATGTAACTGATCAGATTCACGAAAGATTACTAACTATGATTGCGTGCGACTCTTCAACTGGCGAGTATCTGTCAAGTTTAGTATCTGAAACTTTAAAGGCATTGAACATTGATATTTTAAAGTGTGTTGGTAATTCAACAGATGGAGTTGCAAACATGAATGGTGAGTATAACGGTTTCGCAGCATGGATGTTCAAGAAAATCCAAACCAAATACATGTATGGTGTTATGCTCATGTTTTAAATTTGGTTATTTCAGATACTTGTAGTGTCGTTTTATCCAGTATTTCCTTGTTTGATTTGTTGAATGACGTAGCAGTGTTTATTCGTGGATCATATACAAGAATGAATATTTTTGAAACAGAAAATCAGAATGATATACACAATCGCAGAATTTCAACTATTGGTGAAACACGTTGGTGGTCAAAGGATGCAGCGTTAACAAAAATATTTGGTACCTTTGCCAATCCGCATTCTAGTTTCTACATTGAACTTCTAGTTGCATTGTCTCATATTGAAGACAATTTAAGTTTCAAATCTGAAGTTTGAGTAAAAGCAAAAGGCTTCAAAGAAGGACTCCTTAAGTATGACACAATTTTAACTGCACAAATTTTTTTACGGGTTTTTCAGTTGACGACACCGCTCTCAAAATATTTACAAACAGTAAATATGGACATTTTGGTTGCATACAACATGGTTACGCAAACGATAGACACATTGAAAAAGTATTTAGAGGAATTTGATATAGTATTGGAAGCTACTAATAATTTTGTCTGTAAAGTTAATGAAAAACTTGAACAACATGAATTAGAAGCAGAGAATACTCTACCAGAAAAAAGAATTCGAAAGAAAAAAGTATTATCAGGCGAAACTCGTCCAAGTGAATTTGAAATTCATTCTGATGTACTTAACTCTTATAAAGTTAAAGTTCATGATGTAATATTTAAAAGCATAATAGAAAGCATGAGCAAACGTTTTAAAAAAAGTCGAGAACTTTATGCTGATTTTGCTATTCTAAGTCCTTCAAATTTTGAACAGTTGAAAGCTCATAGTGTACCAACATCTGCTTTAAATAAATTGAGTGAACATCTATTGCCGTTTGATGAAGAAGCTATAGCAGAAAATTTACGTACTGAGCTTACTAGCTTTGCTTCAAACTGGAATAATATCAAAGAGTCACTTTTGAGTACATATGACATAATGGATATAAACAAAGAAAGTGTTGAGGAACTTGAATATAATTGTCGAAAGTCATGTACTGCCTGTAAAAACTGCACAGTTTGTTGCTACCTTGTTTTGATTCAATATAATTTAATAAGTGAAGCATACGCAAAAATTGGGTTAGCTTATAAATATACTTTGTCACTTTTATTTACGCAAGTTGCATGTGAAAGAAGTTTTTCAATTTTAAAGTTCATCAAAAATCGTTTGCGTAGTAGTATGGCTCAAGAAAATTTACAATCATTCATGCTCATAAATACTGAAAAAGAAATTCTAAGCAATCTTGATCCCAAAACAATAATTGACGAGCTAGCTGAAACAAGTGGTCTGTTTAAAAATCTTTTAGTTGTTTGAAAATTCTTAATTAGTTGAATATTTAAAATAAACATATTTGTTCTTAAAAAATTTGTTAAAAAATTTCATAGTTAAATAATAAAAAAAATAGTTAATTAATTTTCCTCTAATGT